>CM068315.1:17396509-17551509 GCA_034766995.1 Acanthacorydalis orientalis | reverse complement strand
TGAAATTATATTAAGTTAAAAAATTAATTAAGTACTCATGCCATGAGAATACAAACTATTAAGAACATATTTTTTTATTTAATAGTTTTTCATTCAAGGCTGATTTATTTATTTAATTACTATAATTATTAATTAGGTCGAAATTAATAATATATTTATTTTTTTAATAGTAATTTATTTCAATGGACGAAATCATCAACAACATGAGTCGACAAAAATGTGTAATTGAGTTAGTTATGTAGTCGTTCTTTATTAGTATATATTAAGTATAAAAATGACATGAATCGTATTTATGTCGGCACTTTAAATTAAATATTAACAATATCAACGAATGTAGAAACTGCATGAGTAAGACTAAACTGAGTCCTGGTCTGACTTCAAAAAAATCGGACATTGTGTTTAAGTTGCATTCAATTTATCCAGTCTGTTTGATAATTATTATAGCATTATTATTTCTTCATTTTGTTTATTTTTGTGTTTTAATAAGATAAATAATTCATATTTTGTATATTGTAAAATATTTAAAAATATTAAAACTAAATACATCAAATAAAATAAATTAATCAAAATCAAATCTTGTTACAAACACAAAAGAATTAAAATTCTAAATGAAAAAATTAAAGGAATTTCGTCAAAAACTTTCTACGGAAATGTTTAAAAGGTTTATATATTTTTTTAACTCATTACGCTTTCCAGCTTCTAATCAATATCATTGAAATCTATTAAAAAAATGATCATTTCTTATTTTTGAAACATTTTCCTTTAATAAATACACTGCAATATTCATTAATAAAATTAACGTCAAATGTAAAATATTTTAAAGCAATATTTCATTAGGGAAACAACAACGTCGTATAGTAGCATTTGTACTTGTTTACAATCATATAACATGTCTGATGTGTGGTTATAATTAATGATCCATCTTAATTATTCAGCACTGGATAACCCCTAGTGGGTGTCATTGTTTGACAGGCACAATATGTAGACACAATAAATTATCATAACTAAGATCCATAAAATTACAAAGAGTAGTTAGCGAACACAAAGTAAAATATGTATGTGTGATATAATTAAATATTGTGCATTTTTTAAATCCTTGCTTTAGTTTCGGAGACTAGAACAGAGAGGTTTATTACAAAGGCAGGGAAAAAAGTAGTGTAGGATTTAATAAGAACTAATATTATATACTTCTATACTAGTACAATTATATATATATATATATATATATATATATATATATATATATATATATGATTTATTTTTATTGTAGTATTATCAATATATTAATGAGTGTGCTATAAATGTTACAATTATTTTTTAAAATATATTTTAGTAGATATTTTTTAAACTTATGGAAAAAAAGAATAAATCGTGTTGTCGATTCTTTTTTCAAAGGTTTACCTAAAGAATGTACTCTTTATAAATATGTTAATTTAATATCAAATATTGTATTATACATTTCATAAAAAAATTGATTCCTCTATTTCCTTCTCTCCCTTCTTATATATAAATATATATAATTACCATTTCATATAATGTTATAATTATTATACACATGTCATTCAAAATCAAACATTGTGCAAAGAAAAAAATGTACTGATAAATTTCCCAACAAATATCATCCAATTAAAAAAAGTACACACTGATCAACAATTATAAATTATCAATGATTAATAATCGCACGAAGACAATCCACTGTAATGTTCATTTTAAATATGAGTGATGTATTCGTTTTTAACAAAAATTATCACCATTTGTTCTCACCTACAACTCCGAATGCTTCGAGTGAACCGGGCTTTTAATCATTTAAATAAAACAATCTCGTAATAAAACATGACAGGCAGAGGTGCGATCGAGAATTTGAGATTTCACTGACATCTCTCAAAGCCGTAATAATATTCAAAAGTTTCGCCATTGATTACATGCTGTTTTGAAGATTGAACAGTATCGTTTTTTTCTATCTGACTGGAGCACAGAATGGATTATTAATATTGTTTCAGTCATTCTTTTTCAATATAAACATGTCGAATGGAATTTGTTTCGTACTTAACACGACTGCTACTAGTATCTTCGACGATTCAATGATATACATTAATTATTATTTATTATTAATGTATCGATTGGTGGTTTGATTTTTAAATAAATTCATTTCACTTTCTACCAACGCGGAATTCACTTTTTAACACAATCAGCACATTAATCTACATTTTTTAAATGTATAAGAGCTTATGATTAATTTTATTTTCATTTGTAATATTATTCATTTTTTAAAACATATATTAAACAATCAATTTAAATTTCATTCACTATTATATTTCAAAACTGATTCTTTTGTTGGTTAGTGAAGATATTGATTTTTCAATAAAGCAATTAACTACAATACCATTCACTTTAATAGTAAAATTACATAATACAATAAATTAAAGATTCTAAGAACATAATTAAAAAAAATGTAAAACAGACTATGATTTCTACATTTTTTAAACAATTTCACGTACAAATATAGTACGAAATGATAACAATTCTTTTGTTTTTAACATTTGAATTATTAATATTTTTATCTATTTTTAAATTAGAATTAGAATGCTGCTGGTGCCAGTATAAGAGTATATTTTATTTGGCTAAGTATTCTTTTCAATTCTGTTTTATTTACTGTCATTAATGACTTAATTGCTTCTAATGTTTACTATAATTTTAAAAACGAACATTAATTTATTATATTCAGCAATAAAATGGAGTTTCTTCATAATTCATGAACAATATATATATATATATATATATATATATATATATATATATATATATAAATGTATGTGTGTGTTCGTATAAACAGGTTCATCTGAATAGGTGTGTAGAAGGTGTATCTCTACAGTAACTTAATATCAATCGTCGAAATCACTCCCATATCCATAAAAATTACAAAGTTTGTCGGTGGCGCAACTGATCATCCGTCATTCATTTCAGACCGAGCAAGCTAGAGCTTCACCTTACCTATCTCTCCAGTGAATACGGACACAGTCAAACCGATTGACAGGCTGATTCAACCTTCGCCGTGAAGTTAGAAGTGGTCATAGCACGACGGGGTGCCTCACCGGGGGGGCTCTACAGCTCGCAGTCACGTTGGACCCCATGTTACCCCACATTTCACGCACACAAACACGCGGATTGTACAGAATATCAGCTCCTAATTGTGTCTTCATCGCACCAAAGTAGTCTCGCTTAGCACCGTCTTGTGCGACTTGTGAGATGCTGGTCGAATGATTGATTTTATAATCAAGTATTTGTGGTTACACTTTGAGGGGATAAGAGAATGAC
The DNA here is from genome assembly GCA_034766995.1 of Acanthacorydalis orientalis. Taxonomy (NCBI): domain Eukaryota; kingdom Metazoa; phylum Arthropoda; class Insecta; order Megaloptera; family Corydalidae; genus Acanthacorydalis; species Acanthacorydalis orientalis. The sequence goes on along the minus strand of CM068315.1, from coordinate 17,548,194 downwards.
AGAGAATATTTTTTATGTAGTTGTAAGTGTAAGAACGAGTGCCATTTTTAGATTAGATAACACTTAAGTTTCCGGGTGGTGACCGTTTAAATTGTTTGCATACCTATTTGATTTTGTTCGGCGAATGATCGAGCACTAAACGACTGAATAATTGAGGAATTAAACGTTTTGCGCTCTTGTACGACGAACATCGATATCCACTGACTATTCACTTTTATTTTAAAAATATGCCACTTAAATATAAACAAATAATTTCTTTATATATACCCAATTTTATATTTCAAGTTATTCATAAGAAGAATAGAAAACAGGCAAAAATAGCATCCATATTAAAGAAATACTATGCAACTCAAGATAAAGATGATTTCATAAAAGTAATCTAAAGGTATAATTAAACAAGTTAAGAAGATTTGATTAAACTGCGGCATTGCAAAAAATTGACACGATATAAAATTATAAATTTAAAAACAAGAAAAACTGCAAACAATGTATTTTGACTGATGTTAATTGACACATTTTAAAAATTTTCCATGAAATGGAATTATCATAATTAAATGGCAATTACATTTTTAATATTTCCATTTAAAATACTCGTCAATCAGCGTATTAAAAATAATATGATTGGATTCGGTATAAATCTATTTAGTGATAATCGCACAAAAAACTTGCGTTTTTCAAGTTTCAATCATTTATTAAAACGGATTATCTAAAATTTTATTATTGAACATACGAAAAAATATTTTCGTAACATTTTTAATGATATTTGATTACAATGATTATTAATTGTGAAAAGTACTTGTCAGGGAACCTTTAATGAAACCTTGTCTGAGAATCTGAATACTTTTTTAAATTTGTAATAACATTTTTTGTGTATTTTTCCATTCGAGTCACTTTTTATTTTCTCTACTTAATAAATTATAACTATAACGTTTAATAATATTCCCTCATTCCCTCATTCTCATTCTTTATTAAATTAGAATTATTTTTAACCCAAATAAAATTTAACCTTTTTTATTAAACAATACACTGAATCTTGTGATTTTTTTAAGGACAATAAGCATGTAAGAAATGTTTGTACTGGAACTTAGTGTCGTTATTCTGGTATTATTTATAGATTTTTTAAACTGGTGTTAATTGTGATATTCATTATTTTATATCAATTTTAAGTAATAAAATTGAATTATATTTTTATATAATAATAAAACCTTTCTAAATCGAATAAAAACATTTGAAATATTTTTAAAATAAAATAAAGCATTTTTAACGTTTTTTATGTTAAAAAAGAACGAAAATATAAATTACTTTTTAATACAAATTGAAGCTAATAACTGAAACAAATCTTACAAAATAATTTATTACTGTGTGAAAGTAAAAAAGAGACAATAAAAATCATAAATAAATTGATCACCGGTCCTCGTAATAAAGTCGAGAATTCAAAATGCGATAAAAAATATCCTTCCTAAGTAACAAATACGACGCCAACAGGCAACACAACAATTCAAAAGAGATGCAACAAGTTGAAAACATATAGATCATACAGTGTAATATCAACAAACATAAATGCATACATGCGCAATCGAAACACCGAATATTTGTTCTGTGTTTACCATCCCTGTCGATCGTTTGTGCATTTCGTCGGCTGAACACATCGCAAGAGTCACTGTGCAGAGGGCTCACAAGCGGAAACCGGAATTTACCGTTCCGGAATGGAGTTCCGGTGCGCACACACTCCCCGACAGACTTATAAATCATTTTTGTTGATATATCTGTAATGAAGTGGTATGGAATTTCTTGTCGCATTACACTCACTTCGATCGACTGAAAATAACTGGCGCGTGTGTGTGTATTTTTTTAATTAAAAAAGGTCAGATTTTGTATGTTTCAATATTTTATAATCTCGAAATTGCACCTGGAATCGACTCGTAAATACCATGAATTTTCAATTGTGTTTATTTCAAAGCTAGTAGTCTAATTGTTATTAAATATAATATTTTATTAAAATATTAGTTAAACATAATTTTTATGAATGGAAAATTGATGAAAAAAAATTCTAAGGAACATAAAGATAAATTATTATCTTAGCTCTTTTTTAAAAATAACGTAGAGTATTTCTGTGTTTAATTGAATTATAAAAAAATATATATTATTTTCTATTGAATAACTCAAAAGTTTGTTTCCAAATAACACTGAAGAAAATATAAAAGAATTTGGAAGAGAGTCTAGGATTGTCAAAATATTCTTAGATTATCGGATCGCTGTATCTTAATATATTTAAATGATTATATTGTATCATCGAGGATTATATTCAATTAATCTATCGTTGTAACAAATTCATTAGGAGTGTCCAACAAAACGACTCGTCCGTCGTTGAGGCACTCGAAAACGTATGATAATTTCACACGGGCCGATTGTCGTGCATAATATCAAACGATAACGTAATCTCTACATACGTGTAGCTAACATCAGCTGACGAGATAACAAATCCAATTGATTCTGGTATGCGAGCGTTTTTTTTATGGTCACTCAATGAACTGAATTAAAACCGTGTTGATTCGGAATGGAGATTTTTATTTGTCGCGTCGACAGGTGAAGTCGCTGACATTTATTAGGCTTTTTCATTTCGAATTTATGTTTATCTAATGCATACATAATGAAATAAGAATTATGACATTTTGTTTCTAGATTCATGTACCAATAAATTATTAAAATCTGATAAAACGTATGTTAGTATTATAAATTTAATTGTTTTAGTTTAGTAATAAAACGAAACACGGTCGTAAATCATTCGTGAAATTGGTATGTGGCTCGGTGCGGTTAAGATTGGCGTTATTTTTGTTTTTCTTTGCGTTGCACCCGGTTCGAATTATTTTACGGTTCAGTTGTAAAGATTTTAATTAAATAAATCATTTAAGATAAACTGAAAACCAGGCTTATTAAAATATATTAAGTTATAAACGTCCAATATGACTTGTGGATTGTTTTTGAAATAAATTCTCACATTTATCGGGTATTTTTTTATATATAAGTAGATAAAAGTAGTTTCTTTGAAAACATTCATTTATGGAAATATTAAAATGTATAAGAAATATTTGTTAAGTTTAAATGCAAATTTTAATTGTAAAATATTATTAACTAGCAATTATATAAAAATATCTTCACAGTGAAGTCGATAATTGTAAATATAATTATTTAAATGATTTTTTTACTGGCATACGAAACGTTAGTGAAAAAAACAATCTATATTTTAAATTAAATTTGTCATCCGATCAACTACTTGATAATAAGCCCGAACTATATTTACATAATTATCGTCATATTATTAATGAAAATAATTATAAAATCTATTAAAATATTTGTCCGCACTGCATACCCTTTTTTAATGATTTACATTTATTTTCGAATACTGTCAAATCATGTATTATTTATTACTTTAACAAATTGCTTAATTAAAGTCATCGCAGATAGAATATATCGATAACATTTGCAAAAAGTAAATAATCGTAATTAACATTTTTTTATGTGGAAATGATTGACGTCGAAACTGACGATTCTAAAACGTATTTACGGAGGAAATAATTTTTCGAACCGTTCCCCACCTGCCATCCTATATGAATTTATATCGTTACATACATACTTAAGATGCATGATTTTGTTCTCGCGTTGTACCAGTCAATGTGAGATGTGCGATAGTGTCTGATATGATAGACTTATGACGAGCACAAAATATAAACACTTCTTCAACAGATCGAAACAGATAATGTTTGTTCGAGATATTATTTATTTTTTTTTATTCGCAATGGTAGGTGATAGATAATTTGATAGGTACACATGACACGTTTCACGGACTAGAATGGGTTTTTCTTAGTATTTATATTTAATTTTATTGCATTTATTCTCGACGAACATCATACTTAATGAAGCACCGTTACGATTTTAATGTTCTCTGTTTTGGTCAGAATAAATAAATATGGAGATAAGAAAACTATTAAAGTAATTTATATTACAGATTGTCTTATCTTCATATCGATGATATTTCTGCTATGTGTATCTTATTATTGTATTTTTTTCTAAAAATGTATTATTTTGGTGTTATTTGAAAAATTCAATAAAATCTTGATATAGTTTTAAGAATATCTAGATTTCATTGAATTTTTCAAAAAAGATATAAATTCAAATATCATTTTTTCATTATTTCTTTAACATATGAGAGAACTTTGAACAGTTCATGACCTGATAATGAAAGACTGTATATGTTTTCTTGGAATTACTTTTATTTTTCAAGGTAATATCCTTAAAGTTCAACACACTTTGTCTAGGGTTGCTCCAGGGATTTTAATTATTCCGGAAATCCAATTCCATAAAGTTCTCAAAATAACCGTTGACTACCACTTTCAGATTATCAGCTGAAGAAAATCATTTACCGCCAAGGAATTTATTAAGTTTTGAGAACAGATAGAAGTCAAACGGTGGTAAATGAAATAAATACAGAATAAAGAAGCAAATCATAATTCAATTTGTCGATTTTTACCATAAAAAAGACAGTTGTATATGCGTGTGTGTTATTCTGATCAAAGATGATATTTTTTTTAATAAACAGTCTTTTTTTAAAAAATATTTCAGTTGGCCTAAAATGTTAGTATACCTAATTTTCGATTTACACGGTAGATTAGTTTCTCAAAAGTACCGTGTAAATTGAAATCGTGCAATTCGAGTCCACATCTCACATATAAAAATAAAGAATAGGTTTTACAAATCCGCAGTGAAATTTTAAAAATTCTACAAATATCTGTTGGTGTTGCCCTTTACTCTAAATATTTTATATATTTTACGGCTGGTCCAAAGGAATGGAAAAAAGCAATGAACGCACATGATTTATAATTAAACAAAACTTTACGTCATGTTATTCAAAGTTGATTCTTTCAAGTAGAAGTCCGTACTGATATTTGTAGAGCATATTTCTTTAAATTATTTTTTTTCTATAGTTAACACCATTTGCACTGTTGTTATCTCGAATTGATACCTTACATCAGTTAAGAAGAAAAAATACAAAGTTGAGAATTTCTTTTATCATTATGATGCAAGAAAGCAAGAAACTCTTTTCAGTGATGTGTGTGCTTATTATTTTTCACAGCTGCGTAAATGAAAAGTTTCTTTAAATGCGCGTAAAAGTGATTTAAAACAATTTTTTTTGCAATTCTGTGACCGTGTTAATCTGAAATAGTGCAATGTAAATAGAAGTTTTTCCTCATTCCTTCAACCGTGTTAAAGCGAAACCGTGCAATTTTAATATCATGTAAACCGAGAGTTAGGATTATAGTATTCTCTCGCTATTTTCTTCTATCCTTTGGAAGATAATCAATCGGCAATATGAAAAAATAATTCATATTGTTTATACACCTTCCATTATTTTATAATATATGATTCATCGAATTTCTTTAATCAACAGACATATCTTTTTAAAATAATATAATTTTCGTTTCGTTTAAAAGATAATATAGAAGAACACATTGCTGTATAGATAATAATTATTTTTTTATTCACTCAGTATTTAAAATAAACTATGGTAGATTCTACAAGCAAACGAAACGAATAATCTGAAGCAACATTTTATTAGTGTGCGAGGAGACAAATAAATAAATAACCTTCCGTACAATATCAAACTACTTACAAACCTGGTATTAAACGTACACACATAGTTTTTAATTACTGTAATTAACAGATCGTTATCATACTGTTATCCAATTAAAAAGGTATATATGTTGCTCAAACTCTGTTTATTTTGCATTAATTAATTCTTATTCAAATCATGAAATTGGATTATCAGGAAAACTAAAGTTTGTTTGATGAAAGTTATATATCTAGCTAAAATTTAACCACCATTGATTTATTTCAGGAGGTTTTGTAAGTTTAGTACTCGAAAAATGTTATTAAATTGAAAACAATGTTCCGAAAGTAAATAAAAAGTATTTTTTATAAAAATCGGATTTTGTTTTTATTAAATAAGTTCTGTATTAAAAAATGATTTTAATCATAAAATATTGCTATATTCTTTTTCAAATGTCATATGAGTTTGAATTTTTTTCAATAAAAAAAAGCATTATAAAGCTTTTAACAAGTTTCAAGTATTAGAAACTTCTTTAAAGTAGTTATTCAGGATAGTAGTTTAATCATTTTTTTTCAAAGAAACAAATTATTTATTCTAATTTTTATTATTTATTCTTGAAGATAGTTTATTCAAGCAATTTATACATAATATAATAATATAATAATTTATACAAAATTACCTTATTTGTGAAAATCAAAAACCACAACATGTTTATGAATATAAAATGGATTTTCATAAATTTTACGATTTAGTTTATTAAGAAAATTATCAATGACTCATTATTTGTTAAGGAAAAAATGTTAGTAGTGAATTATTTGAAAATACTATTTAATTTTTTATTTTTAAATTAAAACATTTAAGCTTTTTAACACAATGTCTTTTTACTAATTGTCTTGTAGTATTAGGTTAATAATAAATATGATTTTTCAGCAAGAAGTATTAAAGCAAGTGAAACAATCTCTTATACCCAAAGTACGCTCTACTATTTTATTTATATTGAAATTATTTTGTACATTTTGAGCTTACAAGAATATAAAAAATACATTTTATTCTATTATAAAAGTGATTTCCTAAGATATTTTTTTAAAAAATAGAATTAATTTAATTAAATGGGTATTATATACTATATATTCACGATTATATATTTAATTAAAAGGAAATATGTGACTAGATTTAGATTTGTGAATTAGGTACAATTAAAGCTTTTAATCTAATAACAATTCCTAGAAATGTAGCTAGTATTCTAAATGTTTAAAATCATTACTATAAAAATAACTGAATGCAATACTAAGACGATTTTTTTTGTAAAATAAATGTTTATCATTTTTAAAAGTAAACAAACGTCCCTTGCAACTTTTATAATATTTTAGCAGTCAAATTTAACAAGTTGTTATTAAATTTATATTCTGTAAAAAATGATATTTTTCAAAAATAAAGTATAATTTTTTTAGTGTGTTCGAAATATATTTTTATTAATTCAAACGGTACCAAAATATTCAGTATGAAAAATTTAAAAATGAAAAAATTGTAAGAAACGTATGATGTTTATACTTTGTAGAAACATAAATTTCCATGAAACTGCTAAGAAATAAAATGAGTTTTATATATATATATATATATAAAACTATATATATATATATATATATATATATATATATATATAACAATTCTTATTAAATTCCACGAAAGAGCAAAATGGCAAAAACAATTTAAATACACGCACACATGTACAGTATACAAAGATCAACGTACAAAACGTTGAACAAACGTCATTTTTATGGGAGAACGTAAATTTATAACTGGAGGCATAACTTAAAATTTCTGTATTCTATTAGCGAATACATCTTATACCGGAACCTTTCGTTAATGCAAAATGTTCAATCTGAAGAAGTGAGTCTCGACAAAAACTAACAGGCTTGGCCGGAGGATATTTGTAAACCTGTCAATCAATACATGCCAATAATTATGTAGTTATAATATACCAATTTGGTATCAATTTGCTGACTAGTTTGTAGTTGATGGTTACGTCAGATCGTTTCTTATAATTCACTATTTACGTCTATCATGATTTCAATTAAATTATTGACTTTTTTCATTAGCCCGTTTAGGGTGCTTTTTAAAAATAACATTCGTGTAGTATGGAGAACCGAATTATATTATGGGGTCTCTTAGATGTGCATATATTTCTTAATCGACTAAAACAGCACTATTTTAACACATTTGTCATAAATATAAGCAAATTTTTTTTAAAAAATATAGTTCGTATATATAATCTTTAGAAGTTAGTTTTAACTTTAAAAATATTTGAAAATTGTACGGGTTTATTTTATATGAAACAGAAAATATTTAAAAATTATCTAAAAATTATTTTAAATTAGATCAATGTGTGATTTTACTAGATGTAAAAAAATTCGGTGTCTTTAAATAGAGTCAATTATAATTCTATTTTACATTAAAATACTTTCTAGTCGTTTTAAAATTTTGAAATGCCAACATTTAAATACATTATATATCTTGGTCAAGCAGTTGGAATAACCTTATAAAACAGTAGTAAACCCAATGGGGTCCGAAAAGAATAATAGAGATTGCATACTAATCGAATTCCGGTTGAATAAAATGCTACCGAAGTCGCGGGAATAATTTGTTCAGCTTGAAGGGAAGGTGGTATGGTGCATAAACATTCAAGAATGGTTTTAAAGGTTTTTGAGTAGTAATTTTGATCTTTCCGATCGAGAACTTTTCGAAAAACCGAAAAAAATTAAATACGAAGAGTTTGAACAGCTGTTGTAAGAAAACTCTGCTTAAATTGAACTCGAACTAGTTCAGTAACTCCTAGTTACCTAGTAAGCAGTTTTCTTTCGTTTACATCATCTGAAAAAAATTCAAAAGCTAGGCTGATAGATTCCATATGAGCTGAACCCAAAAAAAAAAAAAACAAAAGAGGAAGATTCGATATGATTATGTTTTTGCTCATACGTTTCAGGAAAAATGATTTTTTGAATACATCATAACCGGGAATGAAAACTGGGTTTTGTAGAACAATTCTAAGTATAGAAAATCAAGAATTATGCCCGGTGAACCATCGACTTCGACTCCGAAACCAAAAATCCATGCCAAAAAGATGTTATTGTGTATTTGTTAGGACATTAAGGGTGTGTTGTATTACGAGTTGCTCAAAACTTGTTATATTGTAAATTCAAAGCGTTAATAATAACAAATCATCCGTCTGAGTGACGAATTAAAGAGAAAAACTATTCACTGATGAGCGAGCAAGGTAATTCATTTTGCAACATTCGACTGCACGTCGAGAAAGAGACCAAAGACGTCATTTGTTCGTTGGGCTGGGAAGTTCTCCCTCGTGCGGTGTATTAACCGAAAGTAGCCCCGTTAGATTAACACCTGTTTTGATTACTCTAGCATCACTTGGTTCAACCCTATTTTAAAATAATGGAAGAGGTCCCAAAGAGTGCCTTTGTACCTCTTCCATTGTCATTGAGTCGATAAAGTTTTATCTACTCAAAGACTATATTTTTTCGACAAGGAATTCGACAATTATCTAACTGATGGAGCAGTTATACAAAATAATAGAAGATATTTTGAAGATTGAATAGTATTCCACTTTTTCGTCAATGAACATTTTCTATGAAAGATTCTAAATTTATTTTTATATCTAATAATTTTTCGATTTTTTCAAAACTGTTTTTTTTTAGAAAAAATATTTTTTTTGATAATAAAATATATATTACTATTAATTTAATCTATAATTCTGTACAAAATTGTCATAGTTGCTAATTATTAGTTTTTGAAATTGTAATCAAGTTTAATAAACTAATTTATAGCCAAAAATATATCCTCTTTTTAAATAAATTATTTTGGATTTAACTGAGAACATTTATTTTCTCTAAAAAGCAATATACTTATGAAAAAAATCAATGCTAAAAACAGTATTATTTTCTTTCACTGTCTTAATCAAAAAAAGAACAACTTGAAGCAAAAACTTGTTAAAAAAATAATTTCCTAAAAAATGATTTATTTGAATTGGATTAAATGGTAATGAATAAAAATAATTTATTTTTAATTAGGATTTAATTGGTTTCTAAGAAATTTGTATAATATTTGAAAAATTTATGTTTTCATGTATTATTAGATTTTCTTAAAAAAAGATTTAATTATTTTTTAATGATTAACGATTAAATACTACTCAACAATATATTTATAGATTTTCACAAAAACGAAACCAAAAAATTTGTCAAAAAACGAGTTTTATAAGAAAAACATTAAATTTTGTTGTTTAAAATAAAAATGAAAACATAGAACAAGATATTTTGAATGACAATTCAATTCGTTTTTAGAAAATTTTTAAAAAATGTTTCTGGGTCTGAAAATTTTCTATAATTTAAATTTTAAACTGGTGTCGGTTTTATAATTTTTAAACGTTTTTTGAGCCAAAAAAAATACTTTCACTAAATAATCATATTTGTATAAATTTCTACTAAATTTTTATTGAATGAAAAAGTTAACCAAAACTAATTTTTTATTTTTTAAAAAAGGAATTCTTGGCTAAAAATATAAAAATATTTCAACAAATTATCAACATGCTTATTGAGAATAAGTATTTTCTGTATAATAACAGAGTTTATAAAAAAAATAATTGTAAAAATAGTTTGATTGATTTTATTTTTGATTGGAAAAAAATCACTACCTAGTACGCTAAATTAATCAAAGAAATATTTTTGTTTAAAAAAAGATAACTATTTTGATCAGATTTAATAGAATAATATATTGAAATAAATTATTTTAAGCAAAAAATTAGTCAGCTTTTAAGAAATTTACTTAAAACTTTATTTAAAAAATTCCTGTATTGCCAATTAATAATTTCTTGACATTTGAATATTTTCATAAAAAGTGAATATTCTTTAAATATTGAAGTTTATTTATTAACAAAAAAGTATTTTCACAGACCGACCTTCATCCATACTAAAACTTTTTTTTTCTTAATAATATTAACACAAGAATCAACATCGAAAAAGCTTTTGATGCTTTATTTTTCTAAGAATTATTAAACGGATAAAATCAGAACTGAATTAAATTAATTTAAAAATTATTTAACGTTGTATATATTATATATTTGTATGTATATGAGATTGTGTATGTGTATGCAGACAATTAAATGTTTTTATAGAGAGCCGAAATATTATTTTACAGAGTACGAGTATACTCTTGAAGATTTATTTGACGGCAACATCTATTGAAACTACCAGTTAATTAATTGTTTAATTTATTTTATTATTATTTAGCCACGTTACGTTGATGCTTTATCAAAATCCCCAGGCTATGCTATTATAATGCGCATATATTTTATACTTGGTCTATTATAATATTATATTGTTGTTGATTTTAATACATACATATTATTAATAATGTAACATAAACATTTAAAGCATGTTTATTATTCTAAAGGAGCTGTAATTTCGCTATAGACTTCATCTCAGAATTGGGTTGAATAAATAGATTTGTATAGCAAATTTGGTGCTGATTTTCGTTTGTATCGTGGTATTTTTTGTAATGACGTTAATAAAGATTATTCGTTAATGAAAAAGGTATTATGGCTCACCTATATGAAATTATTATTTATTTTTAGTTTGTTTGTGTTGAATTGATCTACATACTCCATAAAAAATAATACAATAAATCGATTTTTATTAAGATTTTTCTAGATTAAAATTTATAAGAAATTTTCAAATATATTTTAATTTAAAAATATCATTATATATATATATATATATATATATATATATACATAGATATATATATATATATATATATATATATATATATATATATATATGTATATATGTGTATATATATATATATATATATATATATATATATGTGTATATGTATATATATATATATATGTGTATATGTATATATATATATATATATGAAAGGTATAATTTTAAAAGTTACCCCATGTTTATGTTTGTTGCAATCAGCCGAAATATTTTCTTTATAATTAGTAGCAAAAGGCAAATTTACGAAACGCGATCCTCTCAGAAATATGTAACCAATTACTAAAAACATATTACAACATCCTCTTTTAAGGACTACGAGAATGCCCGCCCTAATACCGCAAAATACTATTAAGAGCTGTTATAATGTGACCGTAAAGTCATGGATGGAGTCCTCGACCGACTGTGGATCGAGAATTGGAACGTTCGTAGATAACAGACTGTAATTTCCGCACCTAAACATACGGAATGATTCAATATGTTGCATGTGCATTTAGTTCGGAAGTAATAAGTCAACAGTTGACTTTGAAAACAAGTTATATAGTACATAATTTCTACATTTAAACTGAAGAGGGTGTCGAAACATAAGTTTGCAATTACGACGAGAATAATTACAGTTTGCGTTTGGATCGGATCTAATTGCTGTTTCAGGGTTACATGAAAAGCGTAGAATAATTAATTGAAGATTTACTTATATTATGAATGAAACAATGATATTATGCTGTTTCAATCTTAAATACAATAAAATAATTTTGATAAATTATAGTTTATAAATAATTAAATTATCTACAACCCAATTTTTTCTCAGTGATTTAAAATTAGAATCGTCCATTTGATTTTTTTTAACATTTTGAAGAATCAACTATCTCTAACAATTAGTAAATAATATCAGTACAACTTTTATCAAATCACATTTTTAAATAAATAGATTTTTTACGCAAAAACAAAACATTCAGTTTATGTTCAATCTTATTTTTTGTAAGCGATAATAAATTTCACCCACAGTGGACCAAATTTTCTTTTTATATATTTTATACACCTTTATACAATGATTCAAGTAGTTGTCATTTCATATTTGCTGTTTACTTTTAACGCTTTCTTGTATTTTACGAAAACTATAATTTTTAATTTTAATAAAGAAGATATATTTATTTGTGCAACTTTGCAACTATAAATTACTGTTAATTCACGATGTAATAAACACAATAGCGGCAATTTGTAAACAATTGCCGCTACTGTGCAACCTACTTATTGCAAACCGAATAGTAAACTAAACGACCGTAGATATTTTTATACTTTCTTCGTTATTGCTAATTCTATAAATTGAAACATAGTTGAAATTTTTAAATATTTAAAAATAAGTAATTATTATTGGAAATAAGTCTACTTAAGGGTTATACCTACCTATAACCTTGAAAAAATCGATTCTCTTTGTAAATATTGTAAAAGTTTAATGTCTTAAAAATATGTACTGAAAATTTTATTTTGATATCTGTAAAATTGTAATTGGGCCTGGGAATCACCGAATAGAGGTAAAGCTAAGAAATTTCAACTTACTACTTAGAATCATACTTGTGACTTTAAAAGCGTTTCTCTTGAAACACTGTGTTCGACGACATTGTCCCGTATATTGCAAGAACCGATCGATGAATTGTTTTGAAATTTTCAGGAAATACACTAAGAAACATTATTAATTTAATAAAGTTTTTAATTTTAAAAACAAAAAAAAGTTGTAATACTTATATAAAAATGTTGGTGATATTTTTCACAAAATTTTCATGTTTCAGTTTCGTTCAGTACCATTTTTTTAAATAAAGATTTTTAAAATCGGCGAACGCTAATCTATTATATTTATAACTAACTTTAAAATCATATATAATTTTTTAATTTCGGATGGTCAGTTTCAGCTGAACAAAGGTCAGAACCGAACTTCTCAAAAAAATGCCATCCTTTATTATCGGACTTCTCTTTTGTTTTTTTTTTTATATTTTTGAATGCATTTTTCTACAAAATGCTCTTAATAAATGTACCTTTCATTAAAAAAATTTAATTTCATTGTCCTCTATATTTTCAGAGAAAACAAATTCAAAATTTAAACTTTTTTCATTCTCTAGGTAGGTTTAACCCCGTAAGATAGTAAATTCTATGTATTGGATTCAAATGACGATAAGAACTTTGAATCGAAAATATTATTTGAAATAATTACAAGGAGATTACAACCAAAATATAAGAATAGCTGTTATCGTTAACTAATCTTGATAATTTTTTCTTGGCTATAAATAGAAAATCGATATTGTAAGCACATGAACAATAGTTATGGAAATCAACCTACAATCAATATCTTCTTTTATTCAATCTTTGCCAATAATAATAATAAACTATTAAATTTGCATGAATTGAATTTACTCGTACTAGTTTTCTTAACGTCAGCTTTATTTTCATTTTTAATAAATTTGATAACTTAAATTATATATACAATTAAAATACTGATTCGTATTTTTCTAATACAATCGTAAGTGTCCTTCTTAAAAATATGTGTATAATAGTAATTATAATTTTTAATAGTAAAATATAAAAAAGAAAGTTAATAAAGAAATATTAATTTTAAACTTATCCAATTACTCGTGTGTTTTCGTAAATAAAAATTTCACAAGAAAACGAGTTCAGACAATTTTATATAAATATCTTACAAAATTACTTTTATTTTTAAGAATAAAATGTAACAAAAGAAGGAAAGTTAATTACCTTTAAAAATTAAATTTGTCGTCGGAAAGTATAATTTCATTTTAAATTAAGTAACCACTGTAACAGAGCAATATATATTTTCTTTAGTTTTCTGTATGTCCGTATAATTAAAACATTGCATTTAAATTTCATTCCATGTGAAATGGTATATACTTTTAATAGTGTTTTACGTATATAAAAGAGATATGTGTGTGAGTGTATATATTAAACAATTTTCTTAGAAATGTAATAAAGAAGGAGCACTTAAACTAATTAGTAAAATAAATATATCAATTTGTACGCTACTATATTTGACAACATTTTGTCAAGTGTTGACCGCAGAAAGTATACAGATTTTGTTTCAAAAAGCTTCAGAAATCTATACGAGTAGAGTAACATCTTTGTTAAACCGCAAACTTTGCAAGTCCATATGTGCTGCTATATAATACACAGCTGTTCTTCAGCTGTCCAAAGAAGTGTGTATTCGTAGCGTGTGTTCGTACACTTGAAATTTATAGCTGACATCCGTAGACCTTAGCCGTTGACGGCATAGAGACGAGAATGCTATTCCACGGAGAGAGCTACCGTTCGAAATTAACTTTTATGCATTTTCTATTAGTATCTGTCAAGTTTTCTTAATTCTTATATATATTTTATCTCCCCTTTTTTTATACACGACGGCTTTTAAAACTGACGTTTTGGTTTGTTTTATCACAAAATACAATTACTTTCGTAATATGCTTTTTACAAAAGAACGTACGTAACGGATTACAAGTAAAAATATGTTTATCTTGTTAATTTATTTTCGTCAACAATAATTCGAAGATTATGTAAAAATTGAAACACATGAGTTTGGAATACTTTAGAGATAATAAATATTAAAGCAAAAATATATATTTTGTTTGTAAGTTATTTGTGTACGCGTGTTTTTCCTCTGTGTATAATAAATACTTGGGATTTATTTTTGTAATTTCTTAAAATTGACGACTAAATGTATGTTTGAACAATTAATTAAAAAATGTATTTTTAATACTTCTATTTCCTTATTCGTTATAATATTTTCTAAAAAAAAAATAAAGATTTATTTCAAATAAAATTATCGAATAAAATAAACTTTTTCCGTTACAAAAAAATAAATGTATATTAATGAAACCAAAAAATAATCAATTTTATGAAATATATGAAACATGAAAAACTTCATACTGAGAGAATATTTTTAATAGTTCTGTATGCTTGATGTAACCCTGGAACAGCTATTAGATATTTGATCTAAACACAAACTATAATTATTTCCCTTGTAATTGTAATAGCGAATGATAGTCAAGATATAGTGACGGAAAGCTATGAAAAGTTTATTTTAATATAAATACATTAAAATAAAAAAAATATTATTTTGCTTAACTGTTAATTGTTAGATGTATTTAATATATTTTTTAATTTCTCCATTATTTTTCGGATAATATTTTAATTTATGTATATTACTTAATCTAATTACGTTTTATCTGCCAATATTTACGATATTTTTAAGTTATATTTAAATAATTAAAAAAATACTCATTTAATAATTATGTCATAAAAGGCCCAGGTACTCTGATTTCTTTCAATATATATGTTAGTTTTTAAAAATATTAATAACTATAGTTAAAGAAGTTTCATCAAATATTTATCTATGTTATTCTTTTTTTAAGTTTCTTTAAGGTATGTGTTTTCTAATGTGGAAATAAAATGAAAATAATTTGTATACAATAACACTTTATACGAGAAAGAATAGTAAAAATATGTTTAAGATTTTTTTCTTCATTTACATAATATGTAAGAATTTCATGTTAATATAATTTTCAAAGTGTTTCAAATTATTGAAAATGTTTTAAATATTTCTCAACTATTTTTATGATTTATAATTATAATACGTATTTATGCTAAAAAGACCATAACGATATCTTTTTACATGAGTAAATAAATAATTAAAAATTTAATGAGTATTATAAAAATGTAATGTTCTTCAAACAAACCGTATACATTTGTCATTAGTTCGAATGAAATCGGAACGTTCGTTGTCCGTGAACATGCATAAATCTTGAAATTCTAATCAAAATATCTGATCTCCGACAGCAATTTTATCTACACATCATGTTAATTATAACATAAAAAATGCACTAACGACTCACTAACCTACGTTTGTTCGATACCATTGTGACAGTGAGAATGTGTTCAGCTCACCTCATTAGACTAATTTTATCTCCTTAACAGCCCTAATAAAACCAAAAATAAAGGTATTAATAACAAAAACGAGCCATGCATAAATACGAAAGTCAATAACCAAGCAGTGAGACGAGGCCGAGTGCCCCTAACAGCTGTATAAAATAAGGCTCATAACATTCGAAATGTCGTTTTTACACGCTTGTCATAATCTGCCCGGTAATAAATTTCTGTTATATTATTTTAGTGACTGATATATTACTAAATTTGTCATACGCGTAAAAATCGTTAACATTCTACAAATATTTCAACGGTGCATTAATAATATGACACAATTTTAATTAATTTTTTTTCCTGGAGAATATTCTCAGCGCCGTCGTAATTTTTAATGTGGTTACAGATATATTAAGATATTTTGAAAGGAAGCAAAACATGATGATTAATGAGAATCATTTTTCACTATCGTTAAAAATTACTAACAAACTTTTCAAACCTTCAAATTACTACGTGCACTGTTTTCACAACGTTACAAATTATTAGTGTTTTAATTTTGACGAGTATAATTTAGTAATGGTCTACAGTTTTATGTTATTATAAATTATACGCACGTATGTGTGTATTTGTTGTTTTATTCAGAAGAAACCAGTATTTTTTTTATTCTCGATCACTTAAAATTCGAACGACATTTGAATTGAAACAATTCGTTCAATTTTACTAAGAAACATTATATATATATATATATATATATATATATATATATATATATATATATATATATATGTATGTATATTTCGTTTATTATGAATTACTGCTCTATCACATATAAACAGTGATGTCTTATAGAAACAACTAGTTAATAAATGAAAATGTTATATAATATATTATTAAATTTAATTGTCTTAATGTTGATAATGCAATAATAATCATCATTCTGCGTTAAGCTCGGAATTATCTTTAACACCAACTATAAATATGTTTAAACAACCAATTAATAATGAAGCCAAACTAATAATTCTTCTTTCTATTAAAGAATGAAAACGAATTAATAAGTTAGCTGTGGCAGTAACTCAACTTGATGAATGAACTAAAGCTGGTACTGCAGTTGGAACTATGGTCGTTTGTAATCAATAAGAAAAAAGATTATTTCCATTTACTACTCTGAGGATGATGATGTCTTTATTGAAATATACATAACTAAGAATCAAAATAACCACTAGTTATTTATTGAACATTTTTGACTAGAATATTTTTGGTTGTTTGTGGAATGAATGAAGGATTCATTTGTGAAAATGAATTTAGCTATAGTGTCACAACTGCATTGTGAAGAAGAAAAATAATTTAAATCTTTTAATAATTTATTCTAATATATCAAATATTCGTTACCCGAGTTGGAGGAACTAGGTTTTTAAATCAGGTGGTTAAAACTAGAACATGTTACAACTCGACCTATATAATGTTGGGATTAAGAAAATTAAAAAATAAAGTTATAGAGAAATATTTAAATAAATTCTCGCGTCATTCAGAGAGTTCTAAGAACTACACACTTTTATATTGAAGATTTAAGAGAAAGAGTTTCAAAAATTAAAGAAAAAATCTACATCAATCAATAAGAGACTTCGACATAGGTCGATACTAAAATATGAACTAAAATTAGAAACTGACTAGTAAAAACTTTGAAAAAATAAAACGAAATAAAAATACAAAAGAAAAGATAAACGTTTATCGGTGAGGTAAGGAGAACCATTTAGTGGCATACTTTTGAAAATAATGCGTCAAAATATATATGAAGAAAATATTTTATTGTAATTTTTAGTCTATTTTTAATTGGTTAAGACCAGTGATCTTCAAAATTTGTTGACTCACGGAACCCTTAAGATTATAATTTTTTTTTGAATCACTACCGTCCCCAGAAAATTCAGGATGCATACCCCACAAGTTTGAAAATCAGCCATCTTACATGACCAAATTTTATGATTTACATTTGATTGAGCGGATTCGTAATAAGTACTCATAAATATAGTTTTACTGCATAATAATAGGTATTTATAGGAATAAAAGAAATTATTATAAATTAACTATCTCGAATTTTTAGCTTTCGAGTTTTTTCTTCGAAAATTCTTTCGAAATTTGATTTTAACTTGCGGAACCCCTGAAGAGGTTACATGAAACCCAGTTTGAAGAATACAAATTAAGATGATATCAGTTAAACAAATGGAGTGATATGGAAAATTCTGTAATTGATTACTCGATAGATAAAAATATACTTTAATAAAAACATTATTTGGATTTTATATAGATATTTCTTCGTTTTTAATGAAAAATATATGAAGAATTACAAGAAACTTTCATTTTTCGTTTTCATTTCAAGAATTTGAATTGATGTACACAAATGCCCTAAATTCAAATTAATATTTGCAAGGACCTTTCTTATTTTAATAAAATATGAACTGAATAGACTTATGAAAGTCCTAAATTAGACAATGTGTTACTAAATTCTACAAAAATCAGTATTAAAGTAGAGAAATCAGTTTACGGGTCTATTTATAAATCTTAACCAAAATACTGTAAAAATAATTTTTTAATTTTCCTATAATTAGTAACTTTTTTTACATACATACATACATACATATATATATATATATATATATACATATATATATATATATATATATATATATATATCAAAAGAGTTTATCGACTTTCGTACACAACTTTAGAGAAACGAACCAAACAAACAACAAATCGTGTCAAACATTTGACATCGGTTTTCTCGTTTCCGGAGGGAAACAGACAATATATGCCGGTCGTAAAAAGTAAGATCATTGTTTTTCTTACATCGCTACCGAGGTATAATGCACAAACTTTTTTTTATACATTTACCGAAAATAATTCCAAAAAATCCGTGCGTGTAACATCAATGCCATGTGCGAGAGACGATCGCCATATTTTATCTTTGAATCCTTCAAACATATTCGAAACAAAAGTGTAAATCCTCTATATGTGAAGTCTGAAAGACCACAGAAGAGATGGTGTACGACGAGAAATGAGATTGGTATGGATTTGTCTCATCATATTGCTTTCTTTGATCCAACTCGATGTGATGATCTTGGATGATGCAGTAACGTCGCAAATTTGTTAATAAAGCAAGAAACAATTTTTACCTTTTTGCTTAGGAGTTGTAGTTTATATATATATATATATATATATATATATATATATATATATATATATATATATACATACACGTTACTAACAAAAAATTGAACTAAATAGAAATTATGTGCGAACAGAAGCAAAATTATTTTTTTTAATTCGAATAAATTTATTTCACTGGAGATATTTAACTCAAAAATCGGTACTAAATAAACTAGTTACAGAACATGTTTAAAACATTGTGTTTCAAATATAATTTAAGAATTAATTTTGTGAAACATACTTTTCTTCATTTTGTAAGAAATTAATTCGGATCTATATTTAACCTTCTATGCACTATCAGGATTTTCAAGTCGCATAAACAAAAACTGATATTAAATAATCAATGATTAATCATTTATCACATGGGATTTCCATGTTCTAAATAAAAAAGCTCTTAATTTACATCTCTAAAATTTACATATTCACATATTATTACTGTTTTTTATTATAAAAATTTCATTTCTTTTCTTATTTTAATTAATTCAGCAAACAAAGAGTTAAAACAATTGTCTCTTACATTATTAATAAACCTGCAATGTTTTGGATCCAATCATTTATAATTAAATCGAAATAATCATGGAGTCCATCATATGATTGTAGTCTTTTATATTTCTTTACATAACAATATACATGTTATTATTAAAAGAGTGAGTGAAAATACTATATGTATGTCTATCTAATGTAAATCCAATAAAAAAAAGTAAAATCATATATTGGTTAATTAAATGATACTTTCTATTTATTGTTATGAAAAAAATGATTATAGTTTAAAAATGAAATCTTAATCTTTTATAACAATACACGTGTTTGAAATTTATTACTATGCATTCCCATATTTTCAAGCTAATTAACTCTTCAATGAAAGCTTTTAACAAAAAAGAATAAAGAGATATCATTAAAATCTGTTTTTGATCCTTACTAAAATACTTAGTAATTGATTTTTTGACGTAATCAGTTATATTTGCATTGTTTATGACCATTAATAATTTAAGAAACTATTTTTTAGCTAAATGAAAAAAATACAATCATTTGTAAGCTTTAAGATATGAATTCTTCATGGAAGTTTTAATTTTTTGTACATGTTTGATTTCGTTTCTTTCGTTTATGAAGAAATTCATATATTTTATTCTTTTTTATTTCACAGTATCTAACCTTAATACAACTGAGTAATATATATATATATATATATATATATATATATATATATATATATATATATATCGAGAGAAATAAGTTTTAAAAATTTATAGTATTTTCTCTACCACTTGAAACTCGTAAATAAATCAATAAATCCATATCTATTTTTTAAATGGAAATATAACTTTTCTTTTACAACGTCGTGTTGAAAAGTAAAAATAACACACTCAAACGCATGCACCGATACGATCATACGAATGAAATATTACCGAGCTCCAATACAAAGAAAAAAATCACATACACATACAGATAAACCTCACGTAAATCTATCGATATTAATAAATATTTACAATGACAGTAATCTAAACAGTGAGCTAATAGCCAGTGCATAACACAGCGTATTAAGACACGTCACTGAGTAGCGATTCGTCATTGTTAGAGTTAGTACTGTCCGCTATTACGCTAACCTCGTTCCACCGACTAAGTGAGATTTGTGTCCTGCAGGTCCTCCACTCCCGACATGTGATCCGATCGTCAGTAGTGTTTGTATTGGTCTGAAACTAGGATTGTTCACTTTTCCGATTTTATAGCGAACCATATTCACAAACAATTTGGAAAATTGCATATTTAATAACTAATCGATTTTCAAACTTAATAGTCTGAATGGAGTAGAAAAAATTGTGCGTTGCTTAATTTTAAAAAATATAAGTGAATCAAAAATTTAAATTTAATATTAACTTTTTACGACTGAAGTTTGTTCATAAATGTCCTAATCTGATTTCTAATTGAATTAAGCATTAAAGAATAAACAAAACAAAAAATTGGAAATTAGATAGAAAAATCAGTTTAGATAAAAAACTACATATTTATAAATCAATTACTTTAAACAAAACTTAAATGATAATATTTTATTTCTCTAATATGTTCTACGCGGGAATAAAAACTTCAAACTATTTTTTTTCTTAGACAGAAAATCGATCAGATTTATATATTATCAAAAAAATTCCGTTTAAAAAATTGAAATAAATAGTATTTTTAATATTGTGCATTTATAAATTCTCATTCATTCTATTTTATAGACAAAAAAATGTATGAAAAAATAATATTAATGTATAAAAAATAATATTTGTGTTATTATTAAGCGAATCCATGTTCTTAGTACAACATACTTCAAGCGGAAAAGGATAATATCTTAAGGCAGTTTAAAACTTCTTAACATGTTCATAGCTTTGTTATTAAACAATGTCTGAACAAACAGTTGTAAGACAGCTTTAATTTCAAAGAATAATGAACATATATCATTATGATGTACTGCCTTTTCAGAGTAATCTCTCGCGGATGATATGCATTTGTCATACAGTTTCTGTCAC
This sequence comes from Acanthacorydalis orientalis, assembly GCA_034766995.1. Taxonomy (NCBI): domain Eukaryota; kingdom Metazoa; phylum Arthropoda; class Insecta; order Megaloptera; family Corydalidae; genus Acanthacorydalis; species Acanthacorydalis orientalis. Next base: position 17,526,172 of record CM068315.1, on the reverse strand, counting down.
TTTAAGAAGTATTAGAGAATGTTATATGACTGAATATTACCTTCATATTATTTTAGTTGATGAAATGTCATTTTTTTAAACTTCGTTTTGATTTTGGTAAATAAAAAACATATAGAACCAAGTCAGGATAATACGGAAAGAATTAGAAACTGTATCGAAAATTATTGAATAAAGTTCTAGCATTGATAAAATAACGGGGTTGTGGTATAAAAAGCAATAGCCGTTTTCTCACATTTAACAATGTGTTTTCCTAAATTTTTATTTTATTTTAAATAAATCGTCACCGGAATAAATTTATCTTAATCAGAAAGAATAGTATTAATATTGTTATTTTTTGTTATTTATTTTATTAGGTTGGTAGAGAAATAATTTCGGTTCTTGATTTTTGAATTCCAACCTTACTTTTTTCAATGAAAGTGTCATTTCATTCTGTTTATGTTAATATCATTTTAAAGTGATTTTTTTGTTCTGTATTCTGGTAACATCGACTTTACTTTTTTTATTAATTTTGTTTTAAATTGGGCTATTAAATTAAAGATGGAAAAGAATCAAATAAGAGCATTTTTTGTATGAGTTCAAAATGGACCGTAAAGCAGCAGAATTTGCTCGTAAACTAAACAATGATTTTGATGTGGGTATTGTTAAAGAAATTACGGTTCAATGATGGTTTCAAAAATTTCGTACTGAAGACGAGAGCCTTGAAGATAAAAAAGTCGCGGGTGTCCTTCTTTAATTTATAACGACCAACTGAAGGCGTTAGTTGAATCAAAATCACGTACAACAATTCGAGAGCTTGTACAAAAGTAAGGCGTAAGTTATCCAACAGTTTTGGACCACTTAATGGCTAGGTAAGTCAAAAAAGAGAAAAATGCATATGAATTTGAAGGCCATAAACCGCAATTACTTTTCTACCGAATGTCTATTTACTGATGTTTTTAATAGAGATCGAGTAATCGAATATATTGCTGTTGGAGAATGTTAAAGTTCTGGTTGTTTTCATTTTTTTATTTTTTTTTTGTTTAAAATCATCATTTTTATGAAAGAGTTTTTTAATACACATATAAAAACCTACTAAAATTATGCAGACAGAATAAAATATAAAAAACTGTTAAAAAATAATAGATTTTTCTAGTTGGACTGTAAGTCATTCTAGTATATTTTTTTGTATAAAAAGTTCGTCAGTAATCCTACCTTTGTTCGTTGAGAGGAACAAATAGCACGATGAAGACATAAGGGTGGTTACAGGATGGACAAGATGCGCGTACCAGCGCACACTGATTGAAAACCCTCGGGGTATTGACGCCGGACGAACGTTGATGTATGTGGTTTGATTGTGAATTATTTAAGCGCTGGCCCGCGGAAAATGTGCTCAACTCAGTTGGCCCTCCAGCGTCACATCCAGCTGACCGTGTGATACGAGTTCGTCCCAATTGAATTGAATTTAATTGAATTTAAATGATTGATCTTAAATATTTCCGTATCCTACAAACGCATTAACCGGAAAAAAAGAATTTGCGTATTTGATCAGCACGAAATGAAATCGTCGACTTTTTGATTTTCATGAGAGCGACGGACTCAATTCAAATTACACTTTTTTTCGATGATCATTTGAAATTACAAATGGATATTTCTGTATAAAAAAATACTAGAACGAATTTAATTAAAAATGTTAATCTATTAAAAATGTCAAATATATTTAATTTGTCTATAAAATATTTTTAAAATCTTAATATAAATTAACGCGATCAATTTATGTCAAATTTGGATTCTACATCATCAAAAAAATATACGAAAATAACTTAGAATCATTATATGTGTACGTACATACACACACACACACATATATATATATATATATATATATACTAATATTCTTAAAATATGTGTAGTTCATAGTTGAAAGTCAATGTCTGTTACGTGTAAAACTGTGTATTAAAAAAAATAAATATATCAAAGAAAAAAAAATGTATAAAATATAATAAACCGTATGAATCATGAAGTATAAATTTAAATTAAAACTAAAGTAAATCAATTATTAATTGATTTACTTTAGATACATTTCAGATAATAATTGATACAATTAATTTTGATTTACATTTATATTTCATGATTCACATATTTTTTTATATTTTATGCAGATTTTTATTTCTTTATACAATATATTTTAGGCAATTAAATCATATAAATTGTAGTGATTATCTAAACATTATCATTCAATGTATATGTATATATATATATGAAGTGTAAATAGCCTTACGCTAGAGTTTCGTAAGTACGGTAATATGTTAAAGGTGAAATAAAAAATGAAGAATTTATTTTATACAAGAAAAAGTAAAGAAGATTATATTATTTACGTATTAATTTATAAAAAAACATTTCGAGTTATTTATTTCCTCTTATATAATTTAGTTTGTTCAGAAAATTTAAAATAAAAAAAAATACAAAAAGAAATTTTATTAGAAACGTATTTACAAATAAACTTATTCTACATAGTATGGGATATTTTAAACACAACTTATAGTCATTTAATTAATTTATTTTTGTCATTAATAAATGAACAAAATAATATTGTCCATAAATCAATACAAATTGATTTTGTCAATGACAAATATAAAATAAGCACAATTAATTCGATTATAAAAATATTTGTACCCGAATGTTATTCGTAAGATACAATTAGAATCTTTTACGAAATTCAATTATATCATGGAAACCATTCATAAATATAATGTATCATTAAACTGAAATCACAATTATCAATCTATACAAATCAATCAAATCGATTTGACATTCATAAAGTGAATGTGTTCTCTTGTTACAATATTATCAATAGATCATAATAGTGGATATCAAAAATGTATGTCCTTAAATCCGAATTCATTTCTATAATGATTATCAATCATCAAAAAAATAAATCTATCTAGAATTTAAAGTTCTATAACACACCAGCAATATTTTTCAATTATTCTAAATCATATTTAAAACCCATTATTTACAATTATTTGTCATTATATTTGCCAAGACCAATTTCGGCGAATGAACGAAAAAAAATGATTTCTAATATAAGCCAGAGAGACAAATATCACAATTCATGTGTCATACGTTTCTCACGAGGTCAGACTAAGGACCACATATTGAGTTTTACGTTATCAATCATTGTAAGATGTCAAAATACTTAGCTGCTTTTACTTCCCTGTCAAAAACCAGTCGTTGGAAGGACGAAATAATCTATGGATTCGATCGTCATTTGGTAGTTATATAGTGTCAATATTAATTATTCTTATTGGTTTGACACACATTACCGAAAATATTACAATTTATGTCATTTTAACCGGTTGTTCTTATTCATCGTTTATCTGTTACGAAACAAGAATTTGTAACTTAAACGTGTATATATATATATATATATATATAGGCTCAATCAGCTTAGGCTTCCACACGATAGTATTAAAAAAACGCAAAAATTAAAAAAAGATTTTAGTATTTTAGTTTAATTGTATCTAGTACTGAATTGAAGTAAAATACTAAATAAAAAAAAACATGACTTTTCTTAACCCCTGTGCCTTCTTTTAATTCTTCCATGTGGAAGCTTAAATTGAATTACCATATATATATATATATATATATATATATATATATATATATATATATATATAAAGAGAGAGAGAGAGAGACTGAAAGAGAGGAAGATGAGGAAGTTGAAAACAGGAATTTAAGTATTTTAATATAGTATTCTCGATTTAACATATTATTTAAGTGGTGGTGATATTCGGACATTCTCGTATGTTTATTAATTCAGATATCTATAAAATAGAGCCCATTTAAAAAGAACATATTTTGAAGTAAAAACAAAACGAATTTTTATATAGAACAACAAATTTCTCTATATTTATTACATATCATATTTCTATATATATATATAAAATAATTCCATCGCAAAATTACCCCAACACATTTTTTTTTATTTTTCATGAAGACCACCTCTCGTGACGCCGCTCTCCCGTTATACTCTATAAGTAGCTCGTTAACTATTTCCATTCCTGACTGTCAATGGTTGGTTGATGGATAGCGTGGTCTCTTTTCTGATTGGTTGACATCAGTCACATGTATGTAACTTTCTTATAGTGTACAGCGAAAGAGGGTATACGATTTCAGTGTAAAACAGATAAGAAATTTATTCAAAGTATTGTATTCACTGAAGCTTTGAAATTAAAAAAAATGTTACACATTTTAACATTGTATTTTTTATTAATTTTCATAAACTTTTCTAATAAAAATTTGACGACTTACATTTTATGCAGATTATTTGTACGTACGAGTATAACTTGTTTATTTCTATTATTTATTAGAAGAATTCGAGCGTCAGCGAGCGGGGATGAAGCCGTCCTCCCCAGAGGTCGGCGAGCATAACAAGTAGGAGGCAGAGCCCCTTAGTTTTTTAAAAAATAAGAAAAATATACTTCTTTAATTATAAAACTGAAGAGAATGTAGTTCATTAAAAATATTTGCTTTTCCTTAATCGAATAATGAAGAGAAACTTGTTAGTTTACTCAGGTACCAGTTCTCAGGAGACATTAGACTTGCTTTTAGGTAGCCTTCTAGGAATTGATACTTGAGTGAGTCAACACCACGTCACTCTTTGATGAGTGATTAAGATAAACCTAAATAATTGTTAATAGAGTTAATTGTTAATGACTGGAATCCAATTGTTAATTCACCAGCAATTGCTTAGTTCTTGTTCTATATTTATTGTGTACCTCAACGAGATATTTGCACTATTTTCTGAGAAAGTATTACGTTAAGATGAGACGAGTTTTAGTCTAAAAAAATTCAATCTTTTGAAAATTTAGTCCTTTCAAGTAGTAATCTCTCTAAAAACTCAGAATCTTCGAGATTAGATTATCTAAAACTTTAATGTTAAATGATAAGTCGATAAAAGTAATCACGTTGTAAAAATGAAATTTAAATTCTAACTTTTGCAAATTGCTTTCTTTATTATCACCATCTATTTTTATCGTTTCATTCTGAGTCATAATTTTATTACTTATCTTTCTATCTGACATCAATTGATACTTTGGACCACTCTTATCTTCATTTAGCTATAGTAAAATAGGATCTTCACTATTACTAAGAATTATCAAATATTTTTATCCATAAAATATAGAATACATTAAATTGGAATTCATTGAACCAAATATTTACTGTATAACATTTTTTCTTACATATTTCAAAAGTTAATATCATTTAAAAATTTTACCTTTTTCAATCTGAAAAGTGAAAGTATTCTGTAGAAAGAATAATTAATGAACGTGACTTTTTTTATTTAAATATTACATTATTTTAAGGTTATAAATTTTATAGAGTTATTAATTAAGGTTAATTTGTTGAAGATTTATATATATATATATATATATATATATATATATATATATATATATATTATCATTATTATTATTATGTAAATTATGAGAATTTTTGAAAAAAACTTCGAGAATATTAACCAATAAAGTTAGGCAATACAACGCAAAAAAATTTAAGATCGTTTCAAACGCTCGTCTATTTTCCGATATCAAGTATCATATTTCAGATCAATGAATTTATTAAACGGGCTTTATTGACCGATTTCATACAATATATTCTATTTATTCAGCCCGACGTCGTCTCGAACTCGGTTACGTAAACAGAGAACTTTTGTAATATATTTTCGCAATAAAACAATTGAAACGAAAGAAATACATAAATAAAAAAGAACATATGTCGACAATTCCTCGCAGAGGAAGCAAGTCGCCTTTAAAATGAGCCAGTGTGGCACGTTCGACATACACAAACAACCAACAAGCTGTTGTAATTCACAAAGCAGCGCTACCTTGACGCAATATCCACACGTATACACTCAAGGCGCAGCCCTAAGTCATTTTACAGAAACAGGCTCTCATTCATAGCGGTAACCCTAACCCCATTGTACAGCAAATATCAAATCAGATATTCACCCCAGACGATTTGAAGACGAGCCGCTGTGTTGTCTTTTCATCCCTCCAGCCCATGCCATTACACGCGCAACGCATAGATTAAGGTGCGACGCACATTGCTCTTCCAGCTTCTTTATTTATTTTTCTGGTTCGTTTATATATATATATATATATATATATATATATTTATATATATATATATATATATATATATATATATATATATATATATAATGGAATACATTCTGTTTTTATTAATGTGAATTTTGAAGTCATCCGAAGATCGTCAAGCGACCGCGTTCGATCTGATGTGAAAAACGACTACATTTTCATGTGGATCGCCTCAAATCGAAACGTGATCAATTGTGTGTTTAATGCAGTGATGTTGATTGGAAAGTTTGCCACGCTTCGAATTTTAAATTATTTTCAAACTAAACGATGTGTTGAAGTGCCAATAAAGGCGAATGTAATATTAAAGAATATTTTTAAAAATACAGTTTTAAAATGAAGTAGCATTCAAATATTTTTCAATTTCGGTTTACGTTTATTTTAGGAAACATTTCAATAATATATATATATATATATATATATATATATATATATATATAAATTAGAAGTATAAAATAAATCTATCTCATATAAATTGCATGTGAGATTGTGTTGTTTAGTTGTAATAATGTTTGAAATACTTGAAAATAATTGTTTTGTTATGAAAAAGTGAAATATATATATATATATATATATGAAAATTGTAATTTTATAATTATAATATAATTATATATGTATATATATATATATATATATATATTTGTATATAACTTAAAAATACAAAAATTAATCCATCTTAAAGTAATTACTTTTGGGAATATGTTAATAAATTTTTTTAAGCAGAAGCGATATTTGAAATAATTGAATGTATAATTTATTTTGTGTAAAACGGTTATATATATATATGTATATATATATATATATATATATATATATATATATATATATATATATGTTATATATATATATATATATGTATGTATGAAGGTGATTAAAAAATACAGTGAATACATCTACAGAGCACAATATAGTGGAAAGAGTAGAACTTCTATACTATAATTTAATTGATGAATCTTCGTTACATGTAAAAAATACATTATATGTAACAAGGATGAATTTGTTCGTTGCAGTCAGTTAGTACTTAGTTACGATTTTGTGAAAAAAAAATTTAACCTTGTAAAAATGGATCACGAACTACCCTAAATATTAAATTTTGTTTCAAACTTCAGAACAGTGTCAAACAAACCCACAAAATATTAGTGTTTGTTTATGGACATGCTATAGTGACTTAAGATGGTTTATAAATGATTCGAGCGATTTCACAATGGTTTGGAGTCAGTTAAAAAAGAAGCCAGATCGGTACACCCTTCAAAAATCGACGAAAACGTTAAAAAGTTACTAAATAGTTTGTTCAAATAGTCGATTGATCATTCAGAAAATGATTCATGAAAATTAAGATCTGAATATTTTTTTGCAGTTCGGTTCAAAGCATTTTAATGACAAATTTGAACATGAGACCAGTAAGCGCCAAATTTGTTCCACGTGTTTCCAAGTCCGAAAAGAAGGAACCGCGTTTGTCAATTTCGTTGGAGTTGCGTAATCGGGCCGCTATAGATTCGAACTTTTTGAAAAGTGTCATTACTGAAGATGAGTTTTGGAGTACGGTTATGATCCTAAGACTAAGGATTTGAGTTCTCATTGGCAAGGTGTTTGTGATCCATTTTTGTAACAAGATTAAAAAAACAGTCTTAACAAACTAAATGACAACCGAACAAATTGAAACTTGTTACAAATTGTAACAAGGACTCAATGATAAATTACAGCATAGAAGTTCAGACTATTTGCATTAAGTGATACTCTATGGAGGAATTCTCCGTACTTTTTGATCTCTCCTCGTATATATATATATATATATATATATATATATATATATATATATATATATATATTATAATACTATTTAAGAGTATCAATATCAACTGTTCAGGTTTATATTGGGCATATCTATCTTTTTTTATGGAACTAAAAGAATACCTGTGTTGGTTAAAAACAAAATTTATTTTTATAAAATAAGTAAGTCGAAGAATTAAAAAAGCATAGTGAGATATTAAACAAAAACTGTTCTATATTCTAATTCAGTTTCGCAAAAAAAACTAATTACTATAACAACTGTAAATTATTTATCAAATTATATTTTCATAAATAAATCTCTTTAAAGCAAAATTCAAATATGCTGTGTTCAAAATGAACCACCAACTATTGTTGAACATGATAAGAAATAAAATGTGGCACATAGAGTGATTTTTTGTAAAAATGAATTAAGAAAAAGATTAAAATAAAAATCGAGGTATTAATTCACATTATACAACACATTTGTAAATAATCCATTCGAATTCACAAATATCTGAAAATTAAAACATCAATTATTGTAGATAAAACGTAAATGAAATTGGAACAAACACTGTTTAAGAATAGTATTCAAATACAAGTAGAAAGAAATATCAGCTTTATTAAATATAAGTCAGTAAGTAAGCGAATCTAATCGAACCTGATACAAAGTTGAGAACGATTACCAAATCAAGCTACGAGTACAATGAATAATAAAATCTCGGAACATAATCTTCCTATCTTTGTTTATGAATAAATTGAGTACCAATTTATTGCAGTCTAGACATAACCTTATAAATATGGTTTGTATTAGTTTCCCAACGACATTTCAGAATCCCTCAACCACATATGAGAAACGGGAAGGATAAAACGTGCAGACGGCTACGTCGACCCCGAAATCAGACTATGGAATTCTTCCAGTATAATATTTTATTATTTATATAGAACATAAATATGTATGCATTCCTAGAAACGTTATTTCCGAATATTTATTCTCGTATTTAGGTGTTTACGAAATGGTTTCCATTTTATTTAACATTACTTTCAAAGAAATGTTATATTTATACTATAATGGAATATAAATCTGATAAAATATTGAAATTAAAAAAATCTTCAGTATTAATGTTACTAAAGATTTTTTCTCGAAAGGAGAAAAACAAAAAGTATCTTATACATCGTTCATAAATCTATCATTTTTTATCACATCATTTAAAAAAAAACATTACGTTTTTAAAATGAAACAAAACGCAATATTATAAAAATATTCTTCGAGGAAATACTCGTTCGATTCTTTTCTGGTAATTTAGCATTATCATACAATGGAGTGAAAAGTTCAAAAATATTTTCTGTGCAGATTTACCTGCAATCTGTTTGTAAGACATTTCGTTGTGCGAGTGGTGGTCCTTTTTACTGTCTGACACTAGGCGTAACGTGCGTCACAGCGTCTGATTCATTTCAATCTCATGGGGATATAAAAATAAAAAGATGGGTCACAGATGATACGTTGCAATAATTTATCACTAATAAACAATAATAACATAGGGGGAGACACGTTGACAGAATAGCAAAATAAGAAATGTAATGAACATACAATATTTATAGCAGAATGACACGATATTGGTTCCCAAAAACTATAAATATTATATATATATATATATATATATATATATAATTATATTATTTTATAACTGAGAATTTCCTTTATAAAACAAACTTTTTAAGATAATTACAATGAATTTTGCATAGGAAATATTTTTTTTATACTAAATAAAATCCGAAAATATAAATATATCAAAAAAATTATATTTCATTTAAAATTATCAAGGATTAATGAAAGAACAGATTGAAATAAATATTAAAATGTGCTTTTTAAATTCAATTAAAAAGTTAAAATAGCGCTCTTAATAAATACACTTTCTACAATTCTTTTCAAGATTATAGTCATTTCAATGCACAAGTTATATATCAACAAAAAGTACATGTCTATTACCTGCGTATTCAACAGATGATTCACATCAGATAATTAAGATACTCAAAGTTTCGATCAATTAAACTACATAAACCCACCTGCCAGACATTGTCATTTCCCGACAAAAAAATAATCCTATTAGATTAGAAAAAAAACTGTCTCCTACCGAACAGTCTGAACGAATTAAAAAATTATCATACATTCGAATTGATCGATATTCTTGCCTTTTTTCAAGATAAACATCAAATAATTACAAACTCAACTTATCTAATAAATATAACAATTGTGTAATACGTGTCCATTATTCATATGTAAAATATGATACAAATATATTCAATATCGATACAAACACGTACAAAAAAATGTCTTCTAGAGTTCAAACTCAATGTTACATAAAAAATCCATTTGATATTTTAGACATCTTAATCTGTGTCTTTATCAGTTGATCGTGCTGTAGGATCATTAGTCGACAACAGAAACTGAAACCCGTCCTCTCGCAGTCGCACCCGTACGAGCTCATGTATGACTATCTTTTTTACACGTTATTTGAATCGGTATCGATAAAAATCTTAACGTACATCTAAGTCGGCGCTTGTAATCTGTCCTTACGGTCCGTCGGTTCGATTCCAGCGAACGTTGAATGCGTTACCGCTTCAACGAACTTGTAAAGTGCCGGGTAAAGTCTTGCTTGCTCTTTGTCAGATGACCGACTAAGTTGTCTTCTGTCCATTCTCATTGTTTTTGCGAGCTCTACTGTTAGGAATTTTTCTACTGATCTCCACTAGAGATCGGATTAATTTTAAAAGAAATAAGATGGTCATACACAATTTAGACGATTCATAAAAGTGAACGTTTGATTAATAAGATTGTAATGAAAGGTTTTAATAACCAACCAAATATGTGGGAATATGTAATAATTTTTGATGATTTTCTTTTCAATTTAGATGATACACATTTAAAACGATTTTTAGGAATTGATATACGATTTTTATTTAATAAAAATATTGATAAATAATAGTGTAGAATAAGTGCAATAGGTTTCCAATAAATAAATAAATTAAATCTACATAAACATCACATTCATAAATTAGGTATTTTAGATAAATTCATATTCTTAAATTAATCAGTTCCCACAGACTTAATATTCTTCTCGTAGAAATGTAGAACGATTTATTTTTGTTACATTTTTATATTGGTTTACATACATTTCAAAAAATCTTAAATTTAACAATTAAAATTGTTTGTGTACTTCTTCGTTGTAAAGATTAAAAAATAACACATAAGCCAAATAAATAATAAGATATTTTTTAATATTTGATTTCGGACACTATTGAACTTAGCTGTTGATGCGCTCTTAAATTCTAAATAACCTTGAATTTTTTTAATGAAAAGTATTTTGGTGTGAGTACTAATAATTCTTGAAATTGTATTATTTAATTTATTATGAAAATGTTATTTACAGATCTGATCAACATTCTGATATTAATATCGTCATCGTGATCACTTACCGTAATTTTTTAAGTATCATCAACAAAGGTCATTATATTTACAACAGACCATACCTAACTTGAAGAGGAAATAATGTCAAAAGTTGAATATATTTACGTACGTTCACATGTATCATACCTTTTATTGAAATAAAACTATGTTTAAATAATAACGATCTATGCATGTAAGGAACATTATCTTTAAAAAAATATATAAATATACATAAACACACTGTATTTATTACACACGGTATGTTATCATCATTTATCTTATAAATCTTGATTTATTGCCATTTATAAAATAAAACAAGATTGTTTCATGAAACTCAAATTACCTTGAAGCACCGTGTTCTTTTCAGTTAATACCATATTTAATTTGTCGAGAAAATATTTAATTTACAATGATTTATATTTAAGGTACACCGAATGAAATGTAATGTAAGACATCACATGTCAAACTATAATATATATTACTCTCTGTTTAATGTATATAATATGTAATATATATATATATATATATATATATATATATATATACATATATTTAAGCGTGTGCTTAAATGTATAAATATTTCACTAGATAAACTCAAATATAATAAAAACATTCCATTTTCAAGTAATGTACAAATGAGAAAAGTATGAAACGGACAGTAAACGATGTTATTCGAGTTTGAAATAAAAGTCAATTGCGCTATTAAAAGTCATTACCGCCGATTTATCACCAATTAAACAGAATTTATTCATCGCGGCCACGAAGCACACGTCAATTTGTAACCAGCAAGCGGTGTCACCAGTCAAGGCGTGATATACTGGCCTTTAAAAATACGTGTAATTGTCCAGATGATACGATCACCAGCGACAGGGCGTTTTTTTTTTAAGTACGAGTGCTGCCCAAACGTGTAATGCAACAGATCGCGATGACCTTCGACGCTTATTAACGAAAACAATCCTTTATCGGATTTACGTATGGGAAATTAATGTTATTGGAACGAAATTCAAAACTTTTAATTTTGATTAGCTTGCTATCGTTATTAATAAGAATAATTACATGACAATAACAATAAAAATATACTCCAGAACCAAAATACATTTAAATATACCCGAAGATAATAAATCTGCTAGCAGGAATTCTAATAAGGAATACAACTGAAACTCTACTGATTTCTTAATCTGTTCTTAAAAGCTTCAACTAAGAAAAAATGTCAGCTTTCAGGTAGACTATCTATATATAGACGAAGTAGTTGAAGCTTTATGTGACGTATAAAATCAAGCTCCACATATATCACAGAGAGATATTAAAGTATTATCATATGTAATCTGGTGATTTTCTACCAAACAATTATAAGGATGTAAAGATGGTTAAATCAGCTTAAAAAATGATGAAAAACATTAACAGATAGGAAACAAAATTAGTCATTTTCTGGCAGGGACTGGAAAAATTTTTAAGGTTTTTACTAAAAAAACAGACATTTCTACATTTTAGAAAAAATACGTTTGATAATCAAATGACATATTCACTGTCTACCTTGTCGTACTTCTGATTCGACAAAAATTCAAAGGATTATTAAATTTCAGAACCAAATTTACAATCATCTATCTTCAATATGTAATAACAATCAAATATATGTACATCATTCTTTACATGTGATTTTTTCAGTTTAACATAGTTTTTTTGTGCTTTATTCCTGGTTTTCTACTAGTCATTGTTGTGTGAGAATTCTGTACACCACGTATGAGTTTGCTTCTTTTACGATCGGTTGTTATTTTTGCCAAATTCGGATAAATTTTGAATTTGAGAGTTCAAAACTGCCTCAAGATGACGAAAATTGAAATTGGTCAAAGAAGAAGCGAACTCACATGTAAACTATAGAACAATATGACATTCAATTTGTATATATATATATATATATATATATATATATATATATATATATATATGCTTAAATTTATAAAAAATATTATTTAAAAATTTGGTTTTAAAAGGATAATTAAAAATAATTTTAATCATATAAAATAAGGCAAAACATGTTGATACTTTAAATTAAAGGTGGCAGTGTTCTAATGTGTTATCACACTATTCTTTATATAAAAATTCTTAAATTAAATTAAAAGAAGTACCAACAGAATTCTATTAATTTATATTTTTAATATTTAAGAATTACAAATTATAAATCATATTCTAGATAAAATTCGTTCTAATTAAAATAATTATATTCTTCTTATAATTATGAGTTTGAAAAGATGTCCGAGTTTTAATTATATATTACGAGGGTCGTCTGAGAAATTTGGTAAATTTCTATGGATGGCACTACAATTCATTCGGTAACATCACGGATATTAACTGTAAATTTTTGAACTAGCATAGGCAAAAGCCAGCTAGAAGCGAAGCTTTGTTCACGCTTTACAAATGTTTGAAGAGAGCATTGTAGCAGTTGTCGCAAAAATGGGAAAAACGAGTTCCATGCAGTGATAAAGCATTTTTATTTAAAAAAGTAGACGGCCGCTCAGATCAAACCGGATTTGGATAAGGTTTATGAAGATTCTGAACTAGCGTTGAAGGCTATTTATTTCTGGATAAATGCGTTTAAAAGTGGCCGAACAAGCACTGAAGATGAAGCGCCCTCTGAACGCCTAGTTGAGGTCGTACGACGTATATCGTTGAAAAATCCATGGTATAGTTATAGTAGACCGCCGAGTGAAAATCCACGATATTGCTGAGACTGTAGGCATCTCAACGGAACAAGTGCAGAATATCCTGTACGAAAAATTACATATGAAAATGCTGTCTGGACGATGAGTACCGCGATTGTTGTCAACCAAAAACGCACACGAAAGGACATTTCAATCCAGGGTTTACCGATGTTTAATCACAATCCGCATGCCAAGTGTATAGCCCTCAATGGAGACTATGTTCGAATGAAATCGTTTTTTTCCAAAATATGGTGTTTTTCTTTTATACTTATCAAACGACCCACGTATTATACTTTGATGAAGATCATTACAACATATAATTTTTTTGATGTCGATCATTTTTAAATATATGTATTTCTAAAAAGAAATAAAAAAGTCAACTAGTTGAAAATAAGATTGTGTGTGTTCAATTCTATATAGTTAAGAATTAATTATAAACATGATCTACAATGAAACCATATTATGTATAGCATGTTTAATTAAAATTTGTTCAATATTTCAGAAAAAAAACGATTTTGAATGTTCATACTTGAAAATCTTTTTATAACTAAAAAATGATCTCGTCGCTAGCGTGCGTTTTATTCGTTCTCTGATTGGTTGACATCGATCACCTGGTCTCTGTTTTGATTGGTTGAAATGAGTTACCTGATGACTATTCTGTTTGAAGACTAATTTGTGTTTATCAGTTGTTAATTTATGTTATTTGTTAGGAGGGAACAAGCGTTCTACGAGCGGGTGGCGAATCCCCCTCTATCGGGAGATCGTGAATGCAGAGATAAGGGGGATAAGCTCCATAGTTATGTAAAAAAAATATTATTAACAAAAAGAATATATTTTTACGGATATGGAACTTTCAGAAAAAATATTTGTTTTTTTATTTAATTAATTTTTAACATGTAATCTAGAAAAAGAACAATTCTGTAAAATTGCATGTAGTTAATTATATTACAAACTTGAACAAGGTGGGTGCTATCATAATTAAATGGTTATTTTTATTAGTGTCTGCGAAAATACAATTTGTTTAAATAAAACCCGCACTTTTTCTTTTTTTAATACAATAATTGTATAAAATATTAATATTATATTTCAACAAAGATGCATAAAAAAATGATAACAAAAAAACCGTACATATTTACATCCTCTGTACAAAATGTAAGGGTGTCTGAGAATGATCTGATATAAAATGCAACTTAATGTTGGCGGACGGTTCATGGATATCAATAATTCAAGGGTAAGTTGATGGCTCTGGAGGATGGATCTCAACGTTGTTTGCTATTCGTCAAGAGAAGCCGTTGTGCATGTAACCCTCTGTGTCTTAAATAATATGTATCTTACGCAATGTTATTCCGAAAGTAAAAGAAGTGAAGGAATTTATTCGCTAATTTAATCCTAGTGCCATACCGTCTATCTTTTGCACGGTCGCATCTCCGTTCAATAGCCCGACGTATCGGAAAAGAGGCATTGTGTATACGTATAAGTCCATGTACTTTTTTTCATATGTAACCCTTTCGAAAGAGCGAAAAAGAGCGCGACATTAAAGAAACTTTTTATGATATCAACTGCACTCTATTGCAAACTGAAACGTTGAGAAAATAGACTTTTAATGGAATTAACATGTTATTTTGTTCTTTTGTGACTTACAGAAAGATTGTCTTTTGTATTTTGTTAGTAGTCACGTGGGAGGGCTATAACAGTAACCGTTATTTTCATTACGTATAATTAACTCTGTATACGCATTTTGTTCTCTGCACAACAAAGAAAATATTAGCCGAGTTGTTTTCTTGAAAATTAAAATAAAAGGAGACTGAAATATACTAAACGAATTATGAAAAGTAACGAATTATCTTTGTGCGCTCGACAAAAATTCAATCTTGAAATTGCACGAATTAACGTATAAATAATTTTCGAACGTTGAAATATTATTAATGGCTTTATTTAATGACTTCATTCTTTGAGCTTGTAACAAATTCAATAAGCTAGTTCTAATATACATGATTAAAGAATAAATTGTAAAAGCATTCAAGGGTATAGAATAACATTTAAACATATATTGAAAAAAAATAGAAAAATATATTCATTCGATTTTTAATTCAGTTTTCTTACAAGGAATACTGTAGTGACAAATATAATTCAATAAATGTTTAATTTTCATTATGAATCACTGTTAAATGAAATAAGATATTACTTTGAAAAAATCAAGCGAATAATTCTTCCAACTATAAGAGTTATAATTTGAAAAATGCATCACTGACAAAATAGATTGTACGACTGGTCGAGTTACAAACGAGAGATTGAGTGTTAAAATTCTTCTTGGATTGATGAATTTTTCATTTGATTTTAAAACTTGTCCATTTCAAATTTCTTAAGTTTTCTTATAATCGTATTATTACATCTTATTAAATTTTATTATACTTTTTAATTTTACTTATTTTGTATTTTAATTTTTCAACTAATTTTCATCGCCGCATATAGACTGTTCAAGCAAAAAAATATATATCCGAGAATGATATCACATATTAGAAAATCGACGAAGGAAAATAATTCAAATTAATTCATAACACTAATACTTTTAAATCTCTTCTGCAAGTTTATATTAAACTAACATTCTCGAAAAATCTCCAGTTGAAAAATCAATTTCAAATTGAGTAAGTCTAATTGGAAATCGATTTCATACAATCAGTAAAAAGTAATATTTACAACGTACAAACGGTTTTCTACAGTAGAAAATGGTCGTATTTTCTTAAAAAATGGCTTCTTTCGGAAAGTGCGTCCTCTTAATAGTCGATGCTTGACATCAGAATAGAGAGAGTAATTTTTTAACATCTTTAAATGCGTTTAATGTAGTCACGATTCAAAGATTTCTTAAATAATTAAAATCGGCGGAAATGTTGTCCATACACATAGTTTACGGATCCCGGCTCGTAAAGAAGGCCATCTCGAAAACAGTAAACTACTTTACCGACAGACATCACGTACGGTCAGTGCGCCATTTGAATTCAACTCGTCCGCTGTACATCATTCTCGAAATGTCCACCAGAGGTGCTAGTGTTCCCCTGGGAGTCATAACGTGTCCTGCTGGCACACTAACAAAAAAACCTTGTAAATTCGTCAAAGTAAGACGTATATAGACATATGTGTGTGTATATGTATTCACATACACACGCAGGACGTATAAAAAATTTAAAATATATTGAACTTTTCGTTAATGAAAATTGCATAAGATTCGATTCGTCTGCAATACCTTATTACTTTGAGTAAAGGACAATCTATAATTGAACAAATTTTTCAGTACTGTCCCTAAATAAGTCATGGAACGATACTGGGCGCATAATTTATGTACTTGCAGTAGTTTTCGATTAAAAATTGTATAAGATTTCAATGCTTGCCGAGTTATTTTAAGACATTGTCTCTATTGAATATATCAGGCATTCGAGACGGTCGCTTTTTCTTAATGAAAGCTGACGTACCCTAATAAATCAAGATTCGAACTCATTCTATCTCGGTTAACAGACTATAGTGCAGACCAATCGCTTGTGGTTACCTTTTGAACCTTTTTGAATAATAATAAGTTTTGTCCGTATGATTATTTCATTCTTTAAAAAAATAACAGGAGGAAACGTATTCTAAAGATACCGAATCAAGTTAATTTGCAGAAAAAGCACTGAAAACTTAATTATTAATTATAACGGATTTTTTTTTAGGAAAATCACTTATACGCAAATTAAAAACTATTATTCCAAAAAATATATTTTATAAAAGAACTCGATATCCAGATTGTTTTTAAATTCTTGTACAGTTTAAAGTATTAATATAACGTCTGTTCTACTGAAAAAAAATTTTTTTTAAATGTTTCAAAATGATCAAATCCTCAATTCTTGTTTTCAACAGAGAAATTCATTTATTAGGTTGGTAGGAAAATAATTGCGGTTTTTGTTTTCTGAATTCGTTCCCTTCTTTTTTTTCAATGAACATGTAATTTCATTGTATTCATGTTAATATCATTTTAAAGTGCATTTTTCGATTTGTATATTGGTAACAACGACGATGGTTTTATTATTAATTTTACTACAAATTGAGCAATTTAATAAAAGATGGAAAAGAAGCAAATAAGAGAATTTTTTTTGTATAAATTCAAAACGGGTGGTAAAGCAGCGGAAACTGATCGGAAACTAAACGATGCTTTTAGCGTGGGTACTATTAAAGAACATACGGTGCAATGGTAGTTCCAAAAATTTCTTGCTGGTTACGAAAGCTTTGAAGATAAAGAAGGTTGCGGGCGTTCTTCTTCAATTCATAACAACCAACTGAAGGCGTTAGTTGAATCAGAACCACGCAGAACAATTCGAAAACTTGTACAAAAGTTAGGCTTTAGTCATTCAATGTTCTGTACCAATTAAAACAGCTTAGAAAATCAAAAGAGAAAAATGTATATGATTTGATGTTCATAAACAGGAATTATTTTTCTACCAACCTAATATTATAATTTTTCAGTTATTTTTTCTAGGTAATCTACTGATACTATACTCAATGGCTTCAATAAAAAAATGAATTGTTTGTTTGGGTGATTAAAAACCTGTCAGAATAGTTAAAAAAAATTTACATCTCATAACAATAAAGAAGCACTGTACAGAAATTTAAATATAATATATAGATAAAGAAATTTAATGAAACACGTTCTCTGTTAATAAAAAGTACAAAGTGAATGACTGTACTAAAAAAGATGGCATCTGTATAGCAAATATTTTTCAGAAATCCATGAAAATAAATAAGGTGAATTCTTTGAAAAGTTTTTAAAAAAGATTTTTCCAAATTGATAGATTAAAGTAGGTACTAGAATATGAAAAATATAGGCGTATTCTTGGTAAGAATTTTTTCCTATGGAAACATATCAAAATTATTTTTTATCAATTTTAAAATTATCTTTGTATTAGAATAACTGATTTGATTAATAGCATAGCTAAAACCTAAATACATGAATTATTTTAAATTTTAATTCTTATCATGCTTTGTATCTGAAAATGTTAAAATATGTAACCAAACAAAACCGAGATGAATTTTTCTAAAATTGGAATAAATCACCTTAATAGGCCAGTTTACATGTGGTTTCCATTCTCTTTGAACAGAAGTTATTAATATTTTAAAGCGAAGAAGGATTTTAAAATAATTCTGTGTATAAGTATTAAAATGTTATTTTCATCTATTTTTATAAAAAATAGAATGTTATTTTCATTTAACTATTAGTAAAATTTCTGATTATATTTAATTTTTTGAAAATAAATTTGTTGTATGACTAATATGCTGTCTTAAAAGATATGTATTTTTTAACACCATGATAATCTATTTTATAAAAAAATATTATTTTTCAGTCATAAATAAATAATATTCAAAACACTGAAACAAGTGTTATAGACCATCGAGTATATCTAGGTTGGTAATAGTATTAACTATAATATATCGGCATGAATATTTTCATATACGATTATAAGATTTCTATAAGATATCGATAATGTTACAATATCTTTGAATAATTCTAATGGAGAGCTGTAGGTATTCCACTAAGACTTTTTGCTATTTTACAAAGAAATTAATGCTTGAAGGAACAAAGTAAAATTATATAAATGGTATTTCTCTTAAGAGGACATCACGTCTGCAAATGGAAAACATTGAAAGCTTTGTTGCCGCGTGTAGAGTCTACAGTACGCAGAATAAAATAATTTTACATCTTTTCTTCTGACCTACTTTGAAAGTTGGATTTATCTTTTATCTGATGTTTCTGGTTTTAGATAGGATTATTGTAACTTGGCAGAGAAGTATGATAAAACGTTACAGGAAATGTAGTTACAAAGTAACAATACCAACTTATTGAATTATTTTCGTATATCTGGTTTATTATCAGTATTTGTCGTCGTGTATACGTCGAAACAATAAAATATTATTTAACTAACTTTTATTTTTTTTTCATAGACGTGTTTTTGGTCTGAACGAAGAGGTCGAGTAATTCGATTTTAAATTGTAGAATGACAACGGTCTCGAATAAAAATTTAATAATTGGAATAGTATATTTATAGATAGAGTCTGTTCAATGAATAAAAAAGTATAATTGATATTCTTAAGAGAATTATTAGTCCTTCATTATAAATTTTCATTCAATTTAAAGAGTATAAAATTAGAAATATATAAAATTAATCTATATTCATATTCTATTTTCATTTTTGAACAACTAAATTTTATGTTGAGATTATTTTTTTAAATTATATATATATATATATATATATATATATATATGTATTAAAAACACAGTTATGATAACTGAATAAATCTATGTACATGATTTATTACCAAAATATAGACGTTCATATAAATATATGTCTATCATACATAGATAAAAACATACACATAGGTACAGTATCTGAAAATTGACCTCTGTTAATATTATTTTCTGTACTGGGTACACCTAATTTTCTCTGCGTTCCGAAATGATACTATAAATCAAAAAGTATTTTTGTTAATTACCAAAGGTAATTGCAAACGTGATTATACTGTTTTTTAATTAAAAATCGAACATCTGATCGAAATATGGTCATACATTCTGTAAATCCGTTGGTATTATCTGTTTGTTCATATAACTTAAGTTGTTAGTCAATTGAATGTTTGAAAATACAAAACTATATATATTTTTTTAATGTATTAGATATAAAATTAATTCTGCGTCTTTTTATGGAAAATGAATGTTTATGAAAAAATGAAACTCAGTTCAATCCTCAAAATATCTCCCATTATTTTATTTAACTTTGCTCCATCTGTCGACTAACTGACGAATCCGTTGTCCAAATAAAATGGTTGCTTTGAGTCGAAGAAATCGTAATATATTTTCGAATCTCATACTGCTTTAGCATTTTTTCCACGTTTTATGCGTTACAAAACTTACCCCAAAAGATGAACAAATCATTCTCGCGATTTCGGTAACAATTTATTAATTGGAATGCAAAAAGTATGCAATACTGCTTTTCGGACGCAATCGCGTTCACACGCGATTGCGTATTGACTACTATTTTGTGAGGTTATGCAAACTACTTGGTCAAGATACATAGTGTTTTTAAATGTTAAGGTTGTCACTTCAAAATTTTTAAACGATAAGAAAATATTTTAATTTAAAATAGAGTTATGTTTAATTCAATGTAAAGGTACCGAATTAATTTTTACATTTAATAAAAATTCTCAATAAGTGACGAAAGCAAACATTAACAAATATTAAAAAAGTATGTTTCTTTTGAATTTTTGTTCATAAGACCAATTATTTATTGGAATAAGATTTTTTTATGAAAATAATAATTTATTGAGAAATTAAGTATGGAAATATACAGAAAAATAAGATCCGTTTTACAAAACAGGTAAATATTTACATTAATTATTTATGGTATTAAAGAATATGTAATAAATTAATGTAGGAGTATTAAGAAGTTAATGTGAATAAATGGTTTGATAAAATACTTTAATTTTAAAGAAATCAGATATATATATATATATATATATATATATATTAATAAATGTAAAGTTTGAATAATATATCACGTTAAGTAAAAAGGACATTAAATCGTTTATAAAAAAAGACCTTCAGCAGGAAAAAAGCACAAGATTGAATACATTATTATGTAATCATAATATATTTTGCATTTCATATGACGTTTTAACACAAACAAATAAATATTTAATAAGTTCATATAACAATGAATTCGGAAACATGAATATCAAACAGAAATAAGATTACAGATTTGACATTTCCGAGATACGAAAAGTTGACAAGTGTATTCTGTAAACTCGATCTACCTTTTTGTTTGAAATACTCCGCCAACAGATTTTATTTGATGATGCTATAAGGAACAGAATCAAATGAGTTGATTATATAAATACGCACACTTTTGAATAATATATTTTGACTTATTATGATCTCGGAGTTTTACAAAAACAAACAGAGAGAATGTTTTTTTATATCATTTATGAATGGTTGAAATTTTCACTTTTGAGCGAGTGGATGTATATAGTAATTTATAAATAATCTTGCGTTTTTCTTTAATCTATGAAATATTAACATATCTGGGCATTCTTTTTTTCTTATTTATTTTATATTAAACTATTTTATTGAACTCTGTTTAAATATTTTTAAATTTTAAAGTCGAACGTCCATTAAACATACATCTTATAAAGGTTATATTTTTTTATTTAGTAAATTTCAACTATTAAATCAGTGTTTATTGTGAGAATTTACTATTTAAAAATAATTAATTAAAATTATATAAAAACCATATTTCAAAATACATCTCTGATCAGATTTTAAAATTTTCTTATATTTTATAACTAGAATGTTCATTTTTTCACATCTATATTCTTATTTTTTTAAAAAAGGAGGAAAAAACATTTCTACAAGAAACTGATACCATTTTACATAACATTACTAGTGATGGAAATTCTATAATTTATTAAAAATTACGAAATGTATCTAAATTTGTTTTAATGAAATGTATTGATTTCCCTTGATTTTTTAAATACATGAGGGATTTTATTAATAAATGAAAATAATACATATCATTCTTTGAAATATTTACCTAGTAACAAAAAATAAATTCATGTTCTAATAAATATTTAAACAATGGGAAATATATTGAATTCGATTCTGGGATTTTTTAAATTGTAAAATAAATATTCATACAAAAAAACAAAACTTCTGATTTTTATATCTGTATTGTGTGTGTATGTATCTACAGTAGATATAAATATACTTTTCAGTATTGTAAATACATGATATAAAGTAAAAAGGAAAATATATATTAAAACTTCTTTGTACAACAAAAAAAAGAACTGTCACTCGCCTTTGTAAAAATCGACACACAGAGCGGCCAATTGTGTTCACATATCAAAGAAATTTGTAATATTTTCTTATACAGGGAAAAAAGATCCAAATGATATAAAGTATCAGCCGTTTTCTTTCATTTCGTGCACACCAAAACAATATTGACATAGGTGAACGTGTCGTTGGCAAGACGGCTTATATTTCTCAACGGTCCCGGATATGCGACCGGAACCATAAAACGGGCGAGTGTTTTTTCTCCCCGTTTGAATACGTTTACGCGCTAAACGTTATTTTTTTATCAAAGTTGTATCTTTTACATTTAAATTAAAACACAATCTTTTACGAGTCATTATACACTTTTCTTTTCTGTAGAACGATGCGAACGAACGCAATTTAAGATAATTTTTCGATACAATATTCTGCCTACATATAAAGTGAAACAAAACTATAAATTTGATAGATTAAGTATTATTATTATTCAAAATACGATTGAAATGAATAGACATATTTTATGGAATGTAAAACTTTCTTAATGTTTCCAAAAAGTTAGTTGTTTATAAAAGCAATTTTGTTCTTTATATTATTGTTTCATTTTATTAAATATCTAGCATGAAATTCATTGTACATATTAGAGGATATTTTTTTTGTAAAATATTGTAAATACATTCTCTTTGTAAACCAATCATATTTTTAACTCCCACGACTAGTTCTGATCCTTAAGCCATCCTCAAGTAAGTTTATAAGTTAATTTGCCTATAAAGTTACTTTAGAATAGTTGATGGCTTAAAAGTCGAAGTTAGTTGTAGCGCAGATGTAAAGTAACTCATCAGTATCGAAATCAACTGAACAATACACCAACAGGTACAGATCGTGAATTGTCTTCCAGAAAAAAATAAAATCTTTAAAATTTATTTCTGCAGGAATTTTTATAAGAAAGTAAATTTATTTTAATAAAAAATTATTAGTTTAAATAAAATATTGAATAATTAGGAGAAATATATATATATATACCTAAGTGATATTTAAAAAAAATAGTTATATGTAAAAAGAAATATAAATTGTCTGTTTTTAATATGTTTCTATTTGATACATTTATTTGATTTAAAACGTACTGTTTAGTAACAAATACACACATTTATCAAAAAAACTTCCGATTATTACGAAAAAATGACGAATTATGATTTTATTTTACAATTAAATGTATTTTTCAAGGGTGAGATATGAAAATTTGAAATAAAATTTTTAAAAACCGAATGACCTTATGACCAAAAGACGTGTTTTTATATACTTTTATAGAAACCTCCTAAAGTATTTCCATTTTCAAAAAATGAATCTTTTTACTAAATTCTAATTCTAAAAGTCGTGAAATGTTTGCATCAAAAAAAATAAACTTTTTCATAAATTTTTTGTAGAAGAAAAGAATTTATTATAAGAAAAATACCCATTTTAATTAAAAAATGTTTGATTTTTTATGAAAATATTTATATTTTCATCAAGAAGCTAATTTTTTAAAAAATAGGTGGCTCCACCCCTGCTCACGGCGCTCGACAACCACCGGGGGAGCTTCAACTCTACTCGTTAACACTTAATTCCCGTTCCCCTTTACAAATAACAGAAATTAACAAATTATACATACAAATAATCCGCGTGAAATGTAAGTCGTATATTTTATATTGGAAAAGTTTATAAAAATTAATATAACAAAATACAATATTAAAATATGTAACAATTGTTTTCTTCTAAAGCTTCAGTAAATAGAATATATTGAATAAATTTATTATCAGTTTTACACTGAAGTTATATATTATGCGACTGATATTAACAAATCAGAACAAAGACCACATGGCCGATATCAAGAAATAAGAGAATAAATAAGTCACAAGAATGGCAAATCATCAGTGGATCATTATATATATATATATATATATATATATATATATATATATATATATATAGAGAGAGAGAGAGAGAGAGAGAGAGAGAGATTTATCATTTTTCAAATACACAAATAATAAACTTTCAGTGATTTTCAGTGTTAATTTTAGTAAAAATAATTTAGTAAAATTATTTTTAATAATAATGAAATGTTTTTATTAAATAATTTCAAACTGTTTTGGCAAAAAATAAATAAAATTTGTTATCAAATTACCAATTATACAAATTGTATTATTTAGCTCATAACTAAAATTCAAAGACGATTAACATCACAGTTTTAAATAACATTTATCGTATATAATATATGATTAATGATTATTGTTTTATTCATAATTGATAACTGAGATTTTGTTCTTTTCTCTCTCTTTCTCTCCTTATATATATATATATATATATATATATATATATATATATATGAGGAGTAGTTACAATTCAATTAAAATTGTAATGAATCAAAATATTTATAAATACGTTTTATCTAAAGATATTACATATTAAGAAAAAAAAGAAAGAAATACCAGAAAGTATTGCATATGACCAAAAATGATGATTCAAACAATGAAACTTTAGGTGTTGACACGTCTTTAAGCCCCAAATAAGTAAACAAACAAATTAAACAATAAATTCAATAAATATAGTTATTTAAATTATTCACACTGTGTTCGAGCTGTAAATAAAATATAAACGACTCCAACAAAATAAAATAATTATGAAAATGTATTTAGTAAACAATATAAATCACAAATGTTGACAGTAACGATCATGTCCAAGTCCGGGTTTCGAGTTAGCATCAATAAATAATCGACCAGATGCGTATTATTGTCGTTGCAGTTCACAAATTAATTAAAACTGTTTGCGAACATTGAATATTCGACCATTGGAGAGTTACGACTGGTTGAACTAGCTAGCTATAAACAGTCATTATAAACTTAGCATCAAAACGCTCTGCGCTTATGTTGAAACTTCATTAAATGTTCTCTGTATTATCGCAAATAACATCATATAAGCTCTATATTTTACGAACGTATCATTCTCGATAATTGAATTATATTGCATCACAGCAAAAAATACAAATATGTTTGTACAATTTCATAAATACATATATATATATATATATATATATATATTCTCAATAGCATTTTTTAAATAAATAAAATTATTTTATCCGGTTTTCCTTTCTCATCCACATACAATTTTATTTTAAAAAAACGTCACGCAAAAAATAATAGAAAAAACATTTTATAAGCACGAATTAAATAAATATTTTATTTATTTAATTTGATTTCACAAGCATGGATAAAATAAATATTTTATTTACATAAAATATTCATTTGTAACTTTACTATTACACAAAATAGAAAGTTGAAATTAAATAACCGAGTACAAAATTAATAAATCATATTTCAATAGTATATTTTCTGTTGAATGGTTCAATATAAAAATACAATTATTAAAATATGTAAAAGTATCATACAAATACATATTAAAAAATATTATTTTATTAAATAATGTGAATGTGATAAACTGTACACTGTGCACAAAACACGAGCGTTCTTTGAATGTCTAACTTGTTCAACAGTATCACAAACTGCAGAATATTGTTCGCGCACAATGGCGACTGAAGCAATGCTGCAATTAGTAAATGTACGATCTGTGTAAATTAAGATTATAGACTTGAAGTAATTACAAATCGTTAATTAAGTTCAGAACTGTAGCAATACATGTTTGGCCAACGAATGACAGTTAAGTTTAATATAACGAAGTGTTGCACCATTTATTTGGAAATATTAAGAGATTGGTATACCGATATGAAGCCTATCAATCGATGTAACAAATAATTAAAACGTGTGAAAAATATTAGAAAGAAAAAATATCCATATACTGATGATGTATAAATGCACACAAACAGAAAAATTTCTAATTATTAAATAATATTATTTCGAATATTAGTATGGTTTATTTTACATTTACAGGACAAACTGTTGATGATTTAATTCATGATAAGAAAATTAAAAGAAGAATATAACACAACTTGGTCTACAAATTACAATTGTAAGATCCTTGGTTACAATTGTAAGATCTTTTCCCATCTTTTCTTTCCAAGTATGTATAGAAAATATAGGAATTATCATGTAACTCATAAATATGGTTTTAATAAGACAAGACAACTGTCTACAATGCCATAGACTTCCTTCAATTAGTTAAGATTTATATTTAATCGGAAGATGATTTCAAAATAATTTTTCCCACCAAGATTTCCAGATTTTTCATTGGTTTCCTTTCCAGAGAATTTTTAAAAAGAATTGTGTATTCGAATCATCATCCGAATCATCATTCAACATCCAGTAAATGGTACATAAAATGTCTTATTGACCTTAATCAAGATGGACAACTGTATAATAATCTGCTTCAATTAATTTCTACTCTAGCTATTTTCTGATAGCTATTTAATATATCAAATGAAACAAAAAAATGCTTAATCAGAATTAAGATTAACGGAACAATTCATCAATAGAATCACATATATAAAAAAGACAATTATTTCAATATACGAGGGTGGTCCCAGAAGTACCCGACCCAACAAAGAAAACAAAAATTTTGGAAAAAAATATATTTATTTTTCAACATAATCTCCTTTCAGCTCTATACACTTTTCCCAGCGATGTTCAATAAGTTCGATTCCCTTTTTATAATAAGAACTGTCTTGCTCCTCAAAATACCCATTAACTGCCATCACTTCTTCATCGTTGGGAAATCTTTGACCACTGAGCCATTTTTTCAAGTTTGGGAACAGAAAGTAATCCGAGGGGGCTAAATCTGGCGAATAGGATGCATGAGGTAGCAATTCAAACTTTAATTCATTAATTTTGTCCATTGTAATAACGGATTTGTGAGCTGATGCATTGTCTTGATGAAACAACACTTTCCTCTTAGCCAAATGCGGCCGTTTTTGGTTGATTTCTTCGCTCAAACGTTGCAATAAGTTCGCATAATACTCGCCGTTGATAGTTTTTCCTTTTTCAAGATAGTCAATGAAAATTATCCCACGCGCATCCCAAAAAACCGACGCCATGACCTTGCTTGCAGATGAAACGGGCTTCGCCTTCTTTGGAGCCGGTTCTCCCTTTTCAGTCCATTGTTTTGATTGTTCTTTTGTCTCGGGTGTGAAGTGATGGACCCATGTTTCATCTATGGTTATGAAACGGCGCAAAAATTCTGCTTTGTTGCTGTGAAACTTCGTTAAACACTCAATTGAAACATCTTCACGACACTGTTTTTGCTCGAATGTGAGCAAACGCGGCACCCATCTTGCACACAGCTTTCTCATGTCCAAATTTTCAGATAATATGCGATGTACCGCACTTTTTGAAATGCCTACTATGTCTGCTAGCTCGTGCACTTTCAGTCGACAATCATTCAGTACCGCTTTGTGGATTTTCTTCACCATTTCTGGAGTCGTCACCTCATTTGGTCGACCACTGCGATGCTCGTCTTGGCAGCTCGTACGGCCTCGTTTAAACTCTGCTACCCAATATTTCACTGTTGTAAACGAAGGAGCAGACTCACCCAGAGTAGAATCCAGTTCAGCTTTTATATTGGTTGGGCTGAGGCCTTTCAAATAAAAGTATTGTATCACGTAACGATGACCAATTTTCTCCATTTTCACAAATTCACTGAAAACGTTCACTATTGATGGCTGCCAAACAAATACTAAACAACGTGGCGTCCTCAAACTTGAAACATATGCTTTATAGATTGTGTACTTTCTAATACAGTGATATTTTTCAAACAACTACCGCCATCTTTAGGTCAGGACGGGTACTTCTGGGACCACACTGTGGTTAAATTTTTTTGACACTGTGGTTAAATTCGCTTTCATAAATTAATTATTTTTCTTTCCAAAAAATTCCAAAAATCTGATCAAAAATGATACACAAGTTATTAACTATTTTTAATTTTTTTTATGTCCCAAGTTGATTGGCGTTCTGACGATGATGACATCGCAATCAAAATGCTCATAAGCAAGAATTAAGAATGTTAAATAATGGTTTATTGAACATTTTTGACCCGAAAAATTTTTGTATTAGATTGGCAGGAAAATAATTGCGGTTTTTGTTTTTTAAATTCTAACCTTAATTTTTTCAATGAAAGTGTCATTACATCGTGTTCAAGTAAATATCATTTTAAAGTGCGTTTTTTGGTCTGTATTCTAGTAATATCGACTTTGGTTTTATTATTAATTTTGCTACAAATTGGACAATTGAATTAAAGATGGAAAAATGCAAATAAGAGTAAATTTCTGTATGAGTTCAAAACGGGTGTCTAAGCAGCAGAATCTGCTAGTAAACTAAACAATGTTTTTGTTTTGGGTATTGTTAACGAACTTATGGTGCAATGGTAGCTCAAAAAATTTCATGCTGGAGACAAGAGCTTTGAAGATAAAGAAGATCGCGGGTGTCCTTCAGTTTATAATGACCAACAAAAGGTGTTAGTTGAATCAAAACCACGCAACAATTCGAGAGCTTACACAAAAGTCAGGTATTAGTAATGCAACAGTTCTGGATCACTTAAAACAGCTAGAAAAATCAAGAAAATTGATAAATGGATGCCGCATAAATTGAATGAAAACAAAAAAATGGCCGTTACGAAGTATGTTCTACAGTTATTTTACGCAAAAGAAATGGTCCATTTCTCCATCGCATCTTAATGTGCGACGAAAAGTAGATCCTTTATGACAACAAAAAACTGTCTGCACAATGACTGGACAAAAATGAAACTCTGACTCATTTTGTGAAACCAAAATTACACCAAAAAAAAATTATGGTAACTGTTTGATGGTCTCCTCTCGGTATAAACCACTACAATTTTTTGAAATCTGGTAGAACCATTAGAGCTTGGGATATTGTTAAGAAGTCAACAAAAAACATTAAGAACTGTGAAGTCTAGTCCCAGCACTGATCAATCAAAAAGGCCAAATCCTACTGCACGACAATGAACCATCACACGTCGCACGATTTACCCTAGTTTCATTTCTTTTTATTATATTTATACGTATTGTCCAATGAAGAGTAGTTATTTTACCAGTCCAGTTCCTTTATGAGTTTTTATCTCTCACTGAGAGAAATACTATTTTAATGAAATAATTTTAAGCGTTTGGCACTTATACTTTAGTTTTCGGATTAAGGGATGATTTTAACGCAAATGTGCCAACGGGAAGTGGTTTTTAATTCAATTCGTGTTCGAGAGCTAATTATCTTAGCTGTCGAAGTGCCCTAAAACTCTAATAACCAACCAAGCAACGATTGGCCATCCAAAAGTTGAATAAATTGGGATATAAAAAATTATCTCATTCACCATACTCAACAGATTATCACTTGTATCAAACATTTTGACAACTTCTTACAGGGTAAGGTCCTCAACAATTAAGCTGCTGCTGAAAATGCATTTCGTTATTTTATCAAGTTCAAAACTTCGAAATTTTACACCACCGTAATAAAGAAAATTGCAATTAATTGGCAAAAATGTGTCTATTCTAATGGTGCTTATTTCGATTAATAAAGTTGATTATTAACTGAGAAAAATGAATATGAATTAGAAAGTCATAAACCGCAATTATTTTCCTACGAACTTAATAGTTCGTCGGCTGAAAAAATAATTCATTTATCAAAGAGGAAAATTATAATTTTATTTAAAAAGTTATGTTCAAAAACAAGATTTTTCGTGCATATTTATATACTGATATATTCGTAATCTATAATTTTTTGTGACTTACAAACATGCGTTACTTTTGAAATTTCGTTTCTTTATGAAACACTTTGTACCTATATTTTCGTATATGTGTATTCGTAAATTTATGAACGAATATATAACATTTTGTTAAGATAATCAAACATAAAACGATTGAAAATAACATACATGACACAGAAAATTCATAAGCTGGACGAAAATTTTGAATATAAGAGAAATTTTAATAAAGAAAAAAACTTTCTTTGAAAACATTTTGGCAAAATGTCAAATGTAACATTCTATAAAAGAATTTATATAAATTTACAGCTACTAAAAAGATTGCTCTTTTGAAGAACTGTATACTATATAACACACTTCATATATTATTACACTAAAAGAAAAATATACAATTTCATTTATATATATATATATATATATATATATATATACACATATCTAACTCTACAAAAAAATAAAGGAGATTTTTATTAAATTTAATGAGATTTTTAAAAGTTTATATTTTTCAACTACTTATTTTTTTATTGAAATATGATACAGAAGTTATTTTGACTATTATTTGTTTTAAACGCCAATTTTTAGTGATTTGTTAATTAGATAGTATTCAATATTTTTTTAAAAAAATATCAATTTTTCAGGCTATGAGTAAGAATTCAATTTAATTACTAACTGTATTTACTTTCCTATTTAAATTAATAAATTATAATGAAACATTTATACACAAAAATATAAACAAGTAAAACCGGTAATTTTAATTCTAAATATTTTCTTATCATGAGAATCAATTAAAAAACGATACATTGTTAACATATACAATAAATATCGTTATCAAAAGTGTATAACGACATACACAATAGAGAACACAAACTTTACAACACTGTGTTTCTATATTTATTGTACATTACTTCTAAAAAAAATAACTAGGATGTACAAGATTAAAGAGGAAGTATGTTTACATGATACAACGGAATTTAGTATGTTTTGTGTACTGTAACAGGCCAATATATATATATATATATATATATATATATATATATATATATATATATATATATATAATGTGTACGTTACTATAAATAATGAGCTAACATTATATTTTAATTACCTTTTATATCAGATTTAAATGTATAAATGTAAGGCACTTGTGTATTTAGTTTATTAAAAAGATTCTTTGGGATTTATAAATATACATTTTTTATTTATTTTTGGGAATTTTAATTTAATATAAAATCAATATGATTCAATACGAAACAATAATACTATTAATGTCTTTGCTATAGATTTTTCTTAATCTCTTTAAAGAATGTATTAGGTTTGTGCAAAAATAATTGTTTTTTACATATCGATTATAAAGACGGATGTATATAAGTTAAAAATTATATTTGTTAATCAAAATAAAGACCATTTGCCTGCACACATTTCTCTCAACAGCAAACTAGGTTGTTCACTGATATAAGATAGAATTCTTGAGTCCTGGAATTAACGAGTTCATCGAAAGCGTTCTGAGCTGATGCTTGATCTTTGAAAACCGACACTGATAGAAAATTAACCAAATGTTTAAAAAATGATAATCTGTGACAGGTCGGAAAAATAAGGTGGATGGGTAAGGTTTCATAACCTAGTTCATTTAATTTTTTTAAAGTCATTTATGAGACGTGTGGTCGGGCGTTGTCATAAAAAAGAACTGGTCCTCTTTGATTGAATAATCACATGTGATAATGCGATCAAGAAAGGGATCATTTTTGATACGTAAAAAAACACACAGTAGACTTCGTATCGCCGAATTGCTTTATGTTCGTTTAGTTCATATGGCACTCATTTATCCAGCTTTTTGTTTTTCCAATTAGGCTCAAATGTCGAACAGCTATTGAATGATCAACACTGAGTTCTTCTGCCACCACTCAAGTTGTGTGTGGGTCCGTTTCAATAATGGCTTTTAAATCATTATTGTCTATAGCTGAAGGATGTCCACAAACTTTCTCATCATCAAGGCTTTCGTTTCCATTACGAAATTTTTAGAACCAGTGTTGAGCTATACGTTCGCTAATTGACTTTTCGCTAAAACAAATTTGATATTTTGAGCAGTTTCAGTTGGTTTACATCCCAATTTAAACTCTTACAACAAAATCACGCGAATTTGCTTTTTTCTATGACTAATTAAAGAGGTTATATTCACTAATACTAAAGAATTAAAACAATAGACATAAAATGAAATCACTATGCTAATTTCATTGTTTACAATGATGTATTACATGAGTATAACAAAAGATAACGGTAACTAGAAAAATCGGTGCCAATCTTAAAATGAGAAAACCCGTAATTATTTTTGTACCAACATAATAAGATTTAAAAGTTTTCTTATAAGAATTAAATGATGGAAAAATTCGGGTAGTTTTTAAATATCTCATACAATTGTATCAACGTAAAATAATATTCAAATATGTATGAATAGATTGTCATTTAATTTTTTTAAAAAATATTATTTTAAAGTAAAGTCAGACGAAGTAATGTAATTAATTTCAATAATAGTATTTCATTTATATCAATGATATTATGGCAGGAAAGCTAAGAATCAAAAGAATCGAAAATAATAAAAATCTGTACTATTTTGTAAAGTTCTAAAATATTCTAGAAGATGAGATCGAGGAATTTATAGAAAATTTGAGAAAATCTGGATTCTAAATTTCACTGATATTGAAAAACTTCAAGTGGCATCAAGAAAGATCTGTTATGTGAATAATTTAAAAGAAAGATGACAAATTTACATTAATATAAAATATATATGATGTATCAAGCTCAGAAATTAATCAGAAAAATAAAACACTAAATAATTACTAGTGATTAGATTATTTCTATGTAGTTGTTATAAAAATCAACACAGAGTTATTTCCTTCAATTAATGTTCGTGTTATATTACTGACTGCATAATTAATCGAATAATAATAACCAAAATACTAATAACAGGATAGATTTCCCAGTTCTTGTATTTCATAAATGTGAAACAATATCGCGAACGTTTTAATATCATACTACTGTTCGCGAATATAATATTACAAGTTACGTACTACACAATTTGTCTTTCATCTCGTATTAACGATAATTTACGATGTACATCTTCATATAATTATTTCACATAAATTTTACAGTACCCGTATAGATCCATAAACTATACTGGACATACATGACAAGCAATTGGCAGCGGAATGAAAAATTACTGCAACAGACGACGTACACAAATTATCTACGTAACTTGCGATATTTAAGAAATAAAAATCAACAAATTGCACATCAGGCCAATGTAATATTTCTTTGCTGTTTGTGAATAATTGTAATGAAAAATGATGCACAGTTGTGTTGTGTATCATAACAACTATTATAATTACACCAATCGATATATAAATATTTTAAACAGAATTTACAGTTAAAATTTAAAAATGTCCAGTACTTTGTAATCTATAAACATTATAATAAATAAAGTATATTACTACAATATTCATTAAATAGTTAATATAATTTTTTAAACAAGAGCCTGATACAATTATATACTGTATTCTCATAAACGATTTTTTAAATAAAGTCTTCACAACATTTGATGATTTATTTATTTATAAGAATAATATTTTTGATAAATATCTATGAATGATAAATGTTTGAGTTTTGGATATAAATTGGATAGATTGTAGACGTAGATTCGAATGCATACACTTCGCATGAAGATATATTAAACAATAAATAAATCTGTGGAAAACTTTGAGGAGGATTTATCGATTGATGTTGTATAAATAAAGTAATTGAATAACAATACTGAACTATGTACAGAGACCAACTGCCTGTCAATGGAGTTATATCCTATCAGTTCTGCTTATCTTCACTGACAGCCCTGATATGATTAAGACTCAGTGAACCCTTTTTCCTAGACAAATGTGTTTATATGCAACGATGACTCAT
The DNA here is from genome assembly GCA_034766995.1 of Acanthacorydalis orientalis. NCBI lineage: Eukaryota > Metazoa > Arthropoda > Insecta > Megaloptera > Corydalidae > Acanthacorydalis > Acanthacorydalis orientalis. Next base: position 17,491,645 of record CM068315.1, on the reverse strand, counting down.
ACAGGAATGTATTACTTTGTATTAGATAAATACTAAAAGGGTTTATATTATTTATACCGTAAATGTTTTTGATAAACAAAGTACATGGATAAATATTTGAAGTGGAATAGTGTGAATGCGGTTTTCAGAAACAAAAATATTTTATTTATGAGTGAATATTTAGTAGTTTCCGTTGAGTATTCATTATAATTAAATTTAGATAGGATAATATTTAGGCAGAAGCAGATATTAATAGAACCATAATTTATATTTTAATTAACTTACTTCTATATGAAATAACGATCTTATTAAATATATATATATATATATATATAACATACTTTATACCGTCATGTAATTACTAATGAAATATATCTGTTTCGTTAAAGAATCGAATTTGTAGTAACATTAAAATATGTATCTATTCCAGTTTAAAATAAAATGTGTTCTTGTAAAATATAAATCCTTATAAATGTCATATTCTGTGGTTTTTACCGTCCACAGAGCACAGAAACACGAATACATGTCCAACACATTATGCACTTTGGTATAATTTGGCATTGTAATAAACATAAATTTAGAAACACCAGTTGCCATACTATTATATTGTATATTATTTCTACAGATGATATTTGGGAATAGAATGAGTTTGTTCATTCTTAAACATTAATGTTTGTGGATAAGTACTTTATATTGTTCTCTACCATAAAACATTAAGGAAATGATTATAAAATTCAATACAATTTTCTCTTTAATAATTATTTTAATTAAAAGTCTATGAAATATATAAATTTCCAGTGCTTTTAAATCACAAATGAAATAAATATAAAGAACATTTTTCTTTCTGATATTTACAATATTTTAATTGATATCAAAATTAACCACAATTAAATTCGTTATATATTATTTAATAATTATTTGTATCATTTTTTATTTCTGGTTAATGTTTAACTAAAAATTGTTGCAAAAAATACACACACACACACACATATATATATATATATATATATATATATATATACAAAGAGAGAAGGCGAAAAGATAAATTTCAATATTTTAAAGTTGAAGAAAATTGAAGAAAAATATATAAATAGTCATCTTTTACAAATAATCAGAGTTAAACGTTTTATCAAGAATGGATAAACGGAGTAATAAAATCTCTCAGGTCTGTTGAAAAATAGCATTTTTTTTATTCATAAAGGCGCGTAGTTAAAGTAATCAGTTCATCCATTTGGAAGCGAATCGACCTCGTTCTAAATCAACTATAAATAAAATTTCAATTTAAATTTAAGATATGAATACAATAAGAATTTATTTAAATATGTGAATAAAATTGATACGCATCAGTTGCTCTGAACATCGACCACCATGGTGGTGGGACATTTAAAAAATAATCAAAAGCAATTACTTGTAGAGCTTAAAGATTGAGTCAATAGTGTACGTTCATAAACACATTAGTCACATCAGTTAAAACCCTCATACGAATGCCACACATCACTCTTTCTCTTTGTGCGAGCGTGAGCAGTGACAAGCTCGCATCCATCACACCCTGTCTTCTTTTATATAACATATTAGGATGATGGAATGAGTAAACAAATGTTTATTCATGTGAATAATCTTGCGGATTATTGACAGAATACTCATGTGGGCGCCAATTGGAGTATTTACTGTAAATATTTGTAAAATGTATAATAATTACCTTATAAATACAATGAGAATGTATTAATACATCAATGAACCGGACTGATTCAATAAACATTTATTTACAGATTATTATCACATCTTTCACATACATAATTTTCAGTACACGGTCAATCATTTCTATATAGGTGGAAATATAAAATAACTATGTGTATGTATGTATATGTATATGTATGTATATGTATATGTGTATATATATATATATATATATATATATATATATATATAAATATAAATGTGTAGGCTTGACTTGATTCAAATAAATACTACACAATATAACTGTTATGATAATTTATAGAAATTGATTGTTCCAATTTTTTACTCTGTTTATTTCAATATTATAACATTAAAAAATATTAAAAAACACGCTTGTCCAACTAACATTAACTCCTAATTTGGTAAAAATTAGTAACAAAATATTTTTTCCAGCCATTTTTTGTTTAATTTTAATCAAAAAAACTGATATCATTTATTTTGTTCAAATAATTAATTAATCATATCACCCTTATTGGATGTGTTTTCAACTTTATGTAATTCAATAGAGGATTCTTCAAATATATAACATTTACAAAACAATACCTTTAAATGCCAATTTAATAGTTTATACTTATTATTATTCAGAAATATATAATTATTAGGTATACAAATTAATTCAGTACCTTTTTTAAAGAAAAATTAATTTTACGAAAAAATGGAATATATTTCAATCCTTACAATATATTCCATTATTTTGCATTCATAATCCTAAAACGACAAGAAAATATTTTATTTTAAATCAGAGTTATGATTGATTCAATTTAAAGATAGAGAATTATTTTTTACACCTAATATTTTTATAGAAATTTTAATAATACTCTTTTCCATCTTTGCGAATCTATAGAAAGTATATTAGTACATAAATTTCTAATTGAACATAGAGTTGAAAGATAAAATGAAATAAATATAATGTACTTGTAAGCATACATATGATATAATGAATTCAGTGTTCCATAAATTTCACTTTATAATATAGTAGACATGTTACATATTTCCTATTCTAAAGAATCAAACACATGTACATATAGAAATATTATTATTTGCATAAAATTGAAATTTTCATTCAATAATACATCTGTTCTACGAACAATATATTTGTTAAAAGAACAATATGAATATTATGATAATAAAGACATACCTTTCCTCCATTACATTTCGCTTCCTTTAAAACATGTAATAAACACAATTGTATAACTTCAATGTCCATCATGAGATTAAGTTAATATGAAAACGAGAAAGAGTGAAATATACTCATTAAATAGATAATTAACTATTTTTTCCCGACTTTCAAAAATAATCAACTAATTTTTGCTTAACACCACGTGAAAAAAATTAAATTTTATTCCATGGAAAACTGACCTGGACGTCGGAACAAATACAATTAAACGCAGACTCGAAAGGCAACGCATGCGTAGTATAGAATTAGAAAAAAGATTTATTGTTCGAATCATGAACTGATATTGTAAATTGAATAAATTGAGAAAAGATGGCGTTCAGAAAAGAAGAATAAAATGCAACCACTCTATTATTCATTTAGATGATTTTCAAAAAAAATATTTGTTTCAGATATTTGGATTATTGAATTCTACATCGATTTATTTCTAAATCTGTTGATATTATTTTTTTCAATAAGATTTGATTTGTAGCGAGATAGCCTTGGGAATATCTTTCAAAATCAGTCATTTTTTTATCAGAACAGGATAATCGTTCGTACGTTTTCTCATAATTTTCATCATTAATATTAATAATAATTGATTGTTTGGAACACTTCAATCTGATGTTAAAATTCCTAATTATTATCTGTCGCATATTATGCAATTTAATTTCTCGTCAAAGATAATACTGAAAAAGAAAACGATTCAAAAATGCAAGATTTCATGAATGAATAAAAGATTATATTACACCAAAATGTATATTGTAGTATGACCACTATTTTTATATAAAAGGTTTTTTTAAATATTCTATTATTTTTAAATTTGAACTTATTTTAATTTTGTGTTTCAATACCAGCCTGCAGAAGTCAACGTATTGGGAGAAAACCAAAAATACTTCTTTTTATCTTCATTCTACAATTTAAAAATCGTACTATCTATTATAAGTGTGTCTCTATTCAACTCATACACATTGCTATGTATCTACCGTTTAGTTGACATTACACAATTTTAATTTTAAAATATTATATACTTGATATATTTTTTACTATTTAGAAACGATTTTATTAAATAAGAGTTTAATCTACTTGAATGATTTAATAAACCAAATATTCAATTAATAAAAACAGAAAGGAAAAGAGGTAGTGAAACAATAAACCACCTCTCTATCTAATGTTCATTAATACCTTTAAAATCTGAATTTGTTGCTTATTTTTTCAATAAATATTTATGAAGAGAATGATCATGTATAAAAATTATGTAAACAAATTATAGAGAAAATGACTAACTTCACTACTGATGGATGAAATAGATTCCTTCTTCATTGGATTTTAAAGAATCGACTGTGGAATGAAATTAATGTTTTTTCTAATAAACCACCTGCTATTATTCGTAAATAGATGTATTTATAATTATTATTATCGCCACAAAAATTGGTAAATATAGAAATTAGTTGCGAGTACGAAGATATATATATTTATATATATATCTTCGTACATATATATTATATATATATTTGTAAATTATTCTGTATTATAATAAGTATTTATTATTCTGTTCCAAGTTGTATATATATGTATATATATATATATATATACATGTTTTGTACAAAGCAAAAAAATGCATATATGTATCATATTTGTTTTACTACTGCGAAAAAAGAGTAAAATATGATTCCTATTATTAATATAGTGGTAATAAATGAAATATATTACTGTGCTTTTATGAGGTTCTTTTACATTTCAACTTCTAATTTTCACATACGAATTCTCTTTTCATTCCACATCTCACACACATTACTTGCTTAAAAATGATTAAAAAATAATTATTGATGAGTTATTATTTTTTTTATGAGGATTTGGAAGATGATTTCATCATATTCAGACAGGTCAGATAGGTGCAAAAAATGTTAGTTGATTTTTTTCTACATTGGCGTTCTGAGGATGATGAAATTGCCATTTAAATGCACATACTTTTCATTTGTATCCGAATTGTTTCTGTCTACTTTTAATATTTTATTAAATTCTATATCCAGAATAGTGTTTGCTCGTTGAAAATAGAATTCAATAAAACAAAACCTTTATATCTTGTGGAGTTGCAGCAGGATCTTAGTTTATAGAAGATACTCTATTTGAAAGCAATTACTAGAGAATGTATTGTTTAAAAACACATTAAAATAAGAAACAGCATATTTCAAGACAATATCGCTCCTTACATATATTGTATTTATATTATATATATATATATATATATATATATATATATATATATATATATATATATATATATATATATATAATGTGTGTATGTCTTGTGTACAGCATCACATGTTGTGAACAATTCGCAGAATGTTTTGTACATCACTTAGTCCTCTCACCCACGTCTTTCACTAGATAGATATCGAATTCCAATCACATAAAAAGTCGCAATTTCTCTTCTTTCGGCGGCGGCCGGCGAGGCAGCCAAGCAAAGCTTTCATCCTAAACAACGCGTAATAGCGACATCTATCGATACCACAAACCTTTTATTCACGCCGTCTCTGTTTTGTGGTCGACGTTCGGTCCATAATGTAAGGCTACAGGATATCGAGTGCGTTATTTTTTATTTTCAATTGCTCACAGTGCATAATTCAAATCGTTCTATACACGGTTTAATATACGCTTAACGATTTGCGTGTAATTCTCGATGAATGTTTGTGTTGAAATTCACGTCGATATTGTTTGAAGTCAATTTGTTGTATGCTATCACTGTGTGTTTTATTTTTATACTAGAAAATATGAAATTTATATTTGGAGTATTTTATCATTTTTTTATTTATATGTGATAGTTGTACATAAGTGTGACCTATTTTATAGTTCTTATTGTTTGTCATCGTACAAGAACATACATTATATTTTTTTGATGAAACAACTGGAGTATTTCAAAAGTGTACGCAAAAAGTGATGTTTTATTTCGTAGAATATTTGAAATTTTCAAATAAATATTATTTTATTTGAAGTATTTTTGAATTAAGAATCTGGTATATTGAGAAATATTTATTCATAATTTTTCATTCACATATAAAGCTTTATTTTATGATATATTGGTCTGATACAAGAAAAGAGTTAAGTCAAAAAGTGTAATATTTAAGGGAGCAATTACATTTTTTTATGTCTAAAAATATATTTAATTATTAGTTTTATTAACTCGAATATTGTTATAATTTTGTACAAAAAAAATAATCTTAGTAACCCTCAACGTTATATGAACCGTATAGGGAATATATAAATTACCTTATACAAATTTACCTTATGCAAACCATATATGATTTGTGTAAGGTGAGAGTGAGGGTCACTATTATTCATATATGGTCGTTAAAACAATAAAATGTGACGTTTACCGTATAAGAATCATATAAAGTCACTTTAAATGCCTTATAAGATTAATATAAGGTATATATAAGGTGCCCATATAAGGATTATAATCGTTACATAGATTGTATAAAGAATATCTAAAACTTTATACGGAAGATATAAGCTTAAGAATTAAAAAAACTAGGGATCTTGTAATGATTTTCATACGCTTAATCATCAAATAGCATTTTTTCACTTTTGTCAAATTTTTGTGCTATAAGTAATTATTTCTTTTTCTTTTTATTCATGTTACTACTTAATTATATTTTTTCTTACACAAAATTTCAAATGAATATTAAATCACAAATAAATAATTTCGCTTAATGAAAGACTATAAATAGAATACAAACATTAATAACAATTATAATAAAAAACGCACTACATATGCAATTCGAAATTGCTTTGTTTGATTTCACTACATACATTCATAAATACATATATATATATATATATATATATATATATATATATATATATATACATATATATATATATATATATTTGTGTGTGTGTAAAAGCTACGTAAAATTATATTAACAATACTTCACAAGGTTTGCAGAGCATCTCAGACTTTCATTACGTTTATGAACAAAGTTCTCATTAACTTTCCTTCCAGTTCATGAAACTAATGGATAAATGAAATATTTTTTTTCATTAATTACAAAAATAAGTGCCTCGCGCGCGGTGTAATATTCGCCAAGGAGTATACCACAACTGAGCTTAGCAAAATCCACATAAAAAATATAATAACTGTTTGTTACAAAGCGACCTAATCCAGAACGTATATCTAGTGGAACGTTTACCACAGTAAACAGTAAAAGAAATGACATCATAGAGGGACGTGGAAGAGGGTTGGCGAAATGCAATTTGGAATTAAAATTTAAATTAGATAGTTACGTTGATATTAGGGGTGGGTTAATTGGTTATCTGTTTGTCGGCATATCTTTAAATTTAGACAAGAACGATTGTACATAAGGGGTTTGTACACGGCGAGTGCTCTTGTTCTTTTTTAACAATGTGTCTGATGAGCCATTTTAATGTATATATATATATATATATATATTCATTATATTTATATAAAATCTTCTTTCCAACAAATCAAAATATTCATTTTATTTCTCATTATATTATATTTTTTTTTCTACAAATAAAGTAATAAACAACTTATACATAAACCATGTGTTCAATAATTGCACATTTAACGAATAAAACATATTGTCTTTACAGTAAATAATAAAGTACAAAGACCTTTGTTTAACAAAATGTTCGAATGGGTTCGAGAAGAGTTAGTGTTCAAAGTTCAAAGCTATTACGTTCTCCGTGTACATAACATTTATGGTAATATGTGTAATAATCATAATTTTCAAAGTGAGGTTGATTTTAGTTGAAGTTCACCGAATTACCCGGAAAATGTGACGTTCTCTCATTAAATCTAATCATAACAACCTATAATAATAATATCATCATTCTCTGCTTTATAAACGAATCATTTCTTATTTTATTCTGAAATGATTGTAATTTTGACTATTTTTCGTTTTAAGTAAAATTGAAGCTCGGGTGAATTATATTTGAGAATAGTATTTGAAAAGTAATATAGGTAAAATAGAGATTAGATTTTGAATATAAGGTATGATGATTTTTTAATAAGACAAATACGGATGTCTATCGTTTTCATTATTTTTATAGTGAATTATCATAAGTTATTTTAAGAATGAGATATAATTTTTATAAGTTTTCTTTTTATTAAAAACAGAAATTTTATTATATAATAATTATATCAAAAGTATCTGTTTTATTTATGATTTTTAAATATTTTTTTAAATCCTAAAATAAAATTAAGTTTATAAAAATGCTTAGAACACATTTGGATTTTATGTTCAGAGAAAACATTTATTAAATGCTATTTTTTAATTAGTTATTTATTTATTTCACAAAAAGTCAAATGATATACATTTTCATATATATATATATATATATATGTATTATAAATGTCGGTATTGTGCCACGTGTTTATTCGCAATTCAAAAAAACCAATGTGTGTCCAGTTGACTGACCGTCTTGAAAGAAATATTCTGTTCTCTCATTTTCTCGAAAAAATGCGAAAATAGTAGAATGGTTCCTAATAGCCCATGAAGGAAATATTCCTCCGTCACACTGTGTTGCTTCTAAATGTATATCTTGGAAACAAAACACAGAAAAATATAACAATAAATATATGCGAATTTATAATGCTTTTCAGACGAACAGTTTTCTTAATTATTCTACAGTTCGCTTTAAAACTTTCATATAATTTTTATTATCGTTCCTTTCTTTATAATTAATATATATATATATATATATATATATATATATATATATATATATATATATATACACAAATACTTTGTATAAGATAAATTTATTTAATTATTGCATACACAAGTTTATACATTTTATTTAGTTTTCCAGCAAGAAAAAATTTTTTCCATTTATAAGATAGTAAATTTCTTTTTTGGTTTAATGCCGATGAAAAAATCTGTTTAACAAATGCAAATGTTTGTTTATTTATGAATATAAAAACAGATAACAGAAACGGGTTTAAAGAAAACTGGTAAAAGATTTTAATCATATATAATTTAAAATTCATAGAAGAGCATTACTTTAGTAACTTTATTTCCTCGAAAAGTTTAATATCATTTTGATGTGACCTTTCTGATGGATTGTATTAATGCATAATGCACTTAATACATTAACGGCGTGCTAATTAGGAAATTAAAATGACTGGGGGAATAAAAGATAACGCGTATTGTAAAAAATTGACAATATGAAGGGTACATATAAGTCCACTGTTTTGATTAAGAAATATTAGACGTTTTAATTATATATTATTGATAAATATCTGAACGAAATAAATCGGAATAAAAATATAATCTTACGTTCAAAATTACATTCATTTTAAGAATATATAATTGTAAAGAAAACTATAAAGAAGATTTAAATTATTTCAAAGATCCAATGTTAATAAATATATTTGAAAATAATTGCGATGCAAGGAACTAAATTTAATACTCGATCAATAATATCTACTGTAAAAAATAGTTAAAATTTAAAAAAGAAAAAAATATAAACTCAACGTCAATTTTACATTATTTTTTTTGTTGAAAACTGTTAAAGTTTCTGAAGACAACTTTAATGATGTACGTCGGATACAATAAAGAAATCAATAGAGACGATATGATTGAAACAGATTAAAAAAGCTTTCAATGTATTGTACTGGAATCTATTTATAAGTTTTTCTCGATCGCATGTCGTTACCGGATGTTCATAGTACATATTACGACCAATTCTGCTAGAGACATAGCTGACGACAGATGTTATTCTTTAAGTGCTGAATAATACTATACCTCGTGCTCTTTTACTAATCATCCTCGAGTCTAAACTCTTTATGTACAACTACTTGTACTGTTTAGGAAATTGAATAGATCACATGTGAATATCCCGGAAACTGTATAATTGTAAATAGTAATTATTTTGTTTTTAGAGATGTAATCAAGTTTTCAGCATTGTTTTTAAATATGTAATCTTTGTGTGTACGCCATTAAGAATATAAAAATGGGAAGGTAAACATTAAATAACATTTTAGAAACTATTTAAGTCTATGTTTTTTTCATTAGACAACAACGTTTTTCAAATAGAAAAAATATATTGATGAAAGTAAAAAAGGAACTACAACTGAAATTAATGCTTACGTTTATAAATAACGATCGGATTAAATTTACTTCTTATAAATTATATTTTTCATACTGTTAGCAGGCTCGGATTTGCACTAGGTGTCGCTCTTGAGCCAAGAATCAAATTCTATCCATTCACTTCTCAAAATTTGTTCAAATGAATGAAGAGAAATCCGTTACTGTTAGTAATTTTGAGAAAATTTCAACAGAAAAAAAATTAATCATCAGTAAAATTGCAATTAGTAAATTGTAAAATTTCCCATTCTTTCAATTTATTTAAGAAATGTAAATTATGAAGTTCTGTTACATAAATTTCAAAAACAAAATTTGAACTGCAAATATTTTTGTATTTAATTTTTCATTTCACATTTGTGTTGGCTGTAAATTGAAATTATGATTGATAATAAAATTTCTGGCTTTTCAAAATTTGCCGCCCCTGAAAATATTTCACCCTGGACAGTGGGCTAATGTTACCCCTGTCTAAATCTTATGCTGACTATTAGTATTAATAAAATATTTTTTATTTAAAAATGGATAGATGAAACATATTTTTTATAAACCTACTTGTTATTGATTTTCAGAAAATGAAATTTTTCAAAATTTATATTTTTTTTCTAACTATAACACGCGTACATAATTATATAAATCGTCGATCTACCTGACTTGAATTGATGTTTCTCTCATATACAAATACATAGTCAAAAATTCATACCTACACATTATTATATTTTCCATTGTTCAACTTAATTCAATACATTTTAAATAACTCATCATTTACACAAAGCACTGTTGCTCCAGCATCATCTCATTTTCACGTATAATCTGGCATGTAGACTACGATATTTTAAAATGGCCGAGATTAGTGTTCAAACAAGGACGGCAATGCGTTGTTCGCAGGATGGGCTTCGTCGGCGCGACGTAACGGGACAATCGATTTTAGTGTCCTTACGTTTCGAACAACAGGTTTTCTTGTGCGCATCAGGTGACTAAAGTTGCGAGGGGGCACAGTCGAGAATGTGTCCCCCGTTAACTAGATTACCGACTTAATTATCGCTGATTCCATTAGAAGCGTTGCAGTGAACGAAAGTAGAGAAGTAGTTACTCCTCTCATAGAGATTCGTTTAGTTACTGTAGATTAAGATCGGCTTTTAGATTATGTTATAATTACGTTACAACGTATATTTTTTTATTTATTGTTACACATTGTATTGAAATATTATTTTATATTCTGTTCGTTCGCTCAATAAGTAATATTTTTATTACATACTGAGCTTATGCTATTGGGTTGATCAATAAGTAATGTCGAATTTCTCGGTCAATTTTTTTTTAATACAGAGCACTTTTTTTGATAATGTATTGACCATTTTAATCAATGACTCTTTTGCATCTTTTTAGCAATTTTATAATACCATCCTCTTAGAATTTGTTACTTTTTCAGCAAAAAATCTCGTAACATTTTTCACAAGCCTCTAAAGAATCAAAATGTTTCCGATTGACGGAATTTTGAAAAGAACGAAATAAGTAAAAATCTAGTGATGCTAAGTCTGGTTAATATAATGAATAAATAAGCACAACCCAATTCAGCTCTCCCAATCTTTGTCGAGTCTATAAAGATACGTGTGGCGTCGCGTTATCTCGATGGAAAACTACTCTTTTCCTATTGGCCAATTCTGGTCGTTTTTCTTTAGTCTATCCAACTGTGAACAGTATTCATCAGAATAAATGATTTGATTAAGCGGCAGGAACTCATAAAAACAGTACTTCCTTTCAATCCCACCATATACATAACATGACTTTCTTGGGGTATAAACCGGGTTTGAGAGAAGTTAATGAGTTTGATCCTGGTTTACTCCAATATATTTTTCATGTTACATTATTGTAGACAATCCATCCTCCATCCCTAGGAACAATCCATTTGAGGAATGGTTCGTTCTTATAGTTTCAACGATGAATTATAAGCCGAAATTCATTCCACTAAGTTTTTTTTCCTTAAATTGTGCGGAACCTAAACATCATATCTGGAAACCGTACCTAGTTGATACAAATGGTTTCCAATGCTAGATTTCGATATTCTTAACATTTCAGCAATCCCTCGTGTGATATAATGTGGATTATTTTCAATTTAAAAAATGATTTCATCGTTATCAATCTCGATAGGTCTGTCAGATCGTTTATCATTGATAAAACTAAAATCTCCATCACAAAACTTTTTTGAACCATTTTTACACTATTCTTTCATTTACAACACAATCATTATGCACATTAGAAATATTTTGTACCGCATTTTTTTCTTTGTAGAAATAAACAGCAGAACGATCTCTTACGAAAAAATCCGACATTACTTATTAGCCAACCCAATATTTATAAATATATTTTAAACCTTAAAAATGGGCAAATATTTAACATTGTCAAGTTCTATAAATACCACTCTACTAAACACTATCTTTATTAAGTACTAGGAATTAAACACAGAAGTCATAATAAAGAATTATAAAAACTATAAAGTTTCCAATACAATATTTCATAATAAATTATTAAAAAATTATTTCAATAAGGCAAAAAATTTAAATTAAACGAAAACATATACATTGTAATAGATTGAATAAATTTAAAAAATAGTAAAAGATATTCCTATTTATACTATTAAGATTTTTTTGAAAAATTTTCTTAACGACTAAGATTCAAAATTATTGATAAAAGTCTCAATATTTATAAAACACCGGTTGAAATAAAATAACATTATAAATAAATATTAATGAATAGATGTAGTGTTTTCAACTCTTTTCTTCCTATATTTTCATACAAAATTACTCTTTTACCTTATCTTCTTTCTACTCTACTTTTGTAATATTCTTCTACTTATATCGTATAAGCTTTTTATATTTTTTTCGCTTCTTCTAACTATTTTCGCTATTTTTTATGTTTTATGTTCTTAATGAATTTATTTATCTTCATTATTTTACTTTTACAACTGATTTATTATTTTATCTTATAATAATTAATTGTAATTTTTATATTTATATATCTGTGCTAGTCAGTTCAGTTTTGTCTGAGTTATTCCCTGTTACACTGCTATTTATTTTCAGTACATATGTTTCAAAACCTCTTCCAAATATATTTTTATCATAATAATTACCTAGTTCTCCAAAATTCAATTACTCATATATCTGTTGTACTAGATAAATTCTACTTATTTTTTTACTCATATATTTTTATAGTTATAGAGAATTTTAATCATGGAATTCTTTGAAATAGATTCTCGTTTATATACCATTTTTCTATTTATCCATTCTTTTTTCTATTTATTGATTTTGACTCAGAAATATTTGAAATTATATGAGTAACAAAAAAACAATTGTATATTTAGTATAAAATGCAATTATATATATATATATATATATATATATATGTGTGTGTGTGTGTGTGTGTATGTGTGTGTGTGTGTGGGTGCTACGTATATTAATAAGTTTTTAAGTTATATTTCGTTACAAGTAGCCTTTTTCATAAGCAATTTCATATTGAATGAAAACACGACTATAATTCATAAACTATTTCAACAAAAACTGATAATTACTAAATGTTATCATTTATGATTTAAGTACCCGAGAGATTCAAGTAATATTTTACTTCAAATAAATATGAATTTATCATTATACGATTATGCAAAGATATATATATATATATATATATATATATATATATATATATATATATATATATATATATATATCTTCTCTTCCAACAATTAAAACACCATATGAAATCACTACACAAACAATACAATTCTCTCCAAGAATCATCTGGATTGAATGGTAATCTTCGTTCAGAATTACACACTGGAACCAGGTCTCGAACGCGCGCGCTACAACGCCGTCTGCGATGGAAAGCTGCATTCTCACCACAACCCTTAAAACGTGATTAATTAGTTAGCAAAGGGGTGTAGAAGAATATCTGTGACATGACTTGTAATTAGAGGGGAACCGACCAGTCCAATTATTACCGCCATGTAATTCTTAACGAAGTTATTTTTAATGAAGAAAGTTATCTGGTTTTTATCACTGATTGTCGTTACAAACAGCTTCTATTTGCTATGGAATTATAACCTTTCTATCCTGTTGGCCTTTCTTATTTACTTCTCGCACTTTTGTAATGTTTATTTTTTTTATCATGAACTCATTTGATAAATTCGCACGTCATAATAACATTTCATTAGAAATTTATGTTTAATAACAAAAAAATGCAAAATAAATAAAGAATACTAAAAATATATTTATTTATAATTTAAAAATTTATTTTTTTCAATTTTTGTACTTGTAAATTAGAACAGTAGATTGCATTATTTTTTTATAAAATTAGTTTAAAGTCCATAAATAAAATCGAAGCAAAAAAGATGAAAATGTTTAGTAAAATTTACTTCTAATAGCTGTATATTATTGAATAGAATTAAAAAAAGTATTTTATAATTTAATTTTAAAAAACCAAAAAAATTTACATTAAAACATTAGTAATATGAAATTAATATTAGAAACTAATGACTTTATTAGTATTATTTTAGAACTTTAATCTATGGATAGTAATTGAATGTTCAGTAATTATTAACTTTTAAATTTCGAAATAAAATTTTATTTTCAGTATAAAAAACCAATAACCATGAAATTATTTTTAACTGTTTGTAAAAAGTGATAGAAATGAAAACATATACACTGTAATATAACTTGACATGCAATGAAAATAAATAAACATGCAGCAATAATAATGTCGTTTCGATAACTGTACAAAAAAGAAATAAACGGAATTAAATTAGCACAAAAATGTAATTGTAGCAAGTTTTTTTTATTGAAATCCCATATTGTATAGAATGCACAATGCACTTGCTCCTGGTAGTAGTTTGTATAAGATTAAAAAAAACTGTAGAGACCAATACAGTGCAAACGGCCGTCCGTAAAATAAACACACCGAGAACACAATATCCTGGCTCTTTTCATCTACAGTTTCAATTAAAATTTAGCCCAGGAGCTGCGATAGTAATGTTTGAACGGACGTAGAATGGAAATATTAAATCTAAAGAAATTATTCCACCCTTATTTTTATGAGAAATATATACTATACCCATTATTTTCACTATAATTGTTTTTATTTTTGATAACTTCCTTATTTTGTTCAAAATGAGTTGAATAAAATACTAAATTGTATATTATTTTAAGAAAAAATCCGTCATCAAGATAAAGAAATTTTAGTACATAAAAAATAATTTTTCAATTTATAATTACATTTTATATGATTTTCAGAATACATCACTTGTGTTGATAAGACTGTCGATTTTAATTAGATTTTTTGTTGAAGATAAATATTAGATTTATGTTTGAATTAATTGTTTGAATCTTAATTAAAAATTCGAACAAATAAAACTGAATTTTGATAAATTTGATATCAATAAAGAAATATCCAATTCTTTAAATGACATGTTAAAGGGTAAAAATATCCCAACAAATAATAGCAAAATATATTCAATTTTATTATAAATCATTTTTTAACTGTTACTGATGTTCGATCGTGACTCTCCGCGTTTTTAAATATTAATAATTTTCAAGTTTCATCCCTTATCATTTTTTTAATATAAAAATATGCGTGTCTTTCACAATAAACCATGTTCGAACTTGTGGTTTCATTTCTTGTTCGTATCGTTCGCATCTGATTCAAAATAAATATGTAATTGAAAGTATCTTGTTTCTCTCTAGCACATTTACAAGCAGATATAGCGGTTAACGTCATCTTTATACCTACTGAACGTATAGAAACAAACGTGTTTGTGTGCATTTTTCCATTCACTAAAAATTTAACATCACATTTACATTATGAGAACGGGCGCTGTGTTTTTTTCCAGTACTTCCTCCGGAATTTTCAACGACCCAGAGAGCTTTCTAAATACACATTTTAAAGTCTCTTCACCTGTTGCCCCGAAGGAGTAAGAGCATACTTTTTTCCTTGCAAAATGTTACATTCAATAGAAAGGTAAACAACAGACTGCCTACCTTAACATATACCTAGTTAGAAATTCTTAGATGCTGTAGTTAGTAGACGATATAGTTGTACCTAAGTAAACATATTCATACAGACACATGTTATATATATATATATATATATATATATATATATATATATATATATATATATATATAATGGTACATATGATGAGACTTACAATTTTTTATTACAGAATGTAACAGAAGTATTAAATATTTTAAGATTCTCCCTCGAAAACGGCACTTTGTATTATGGAAAAATAATTTCATTTTCTCTGAAATATTGATTTATCTGTTATTAATATAAGTCGTTATTGTTCTTTAGAAATATTTAATTGAAATAAACTACTACAACTTTTATATAACAAACAGATAATTGTTTTATGTGACGTTTTGAAAAAGAGTATTTTTTGAATTTTTTCAGTGATTATTAAGAAGTATAAATTCAATAAACTGAAAATATATCTCAATTGTTTCTATATAAAAATTTCATTTAATATAATAATTTAATTTTAATGATTTTCTAAAATAAATATGAAAATAATTGGAACAATGATTTATCAAAATAATGAGCTATAAATAAAAGTAATTTTACAGAAAACGAATACAACTTGATTATATTCAAGTAAAGAATTAAATAAGATGTAGTTTTAAGCACTGCGTCTAAATTTACTTTCATAAATATTTTTTTTACTTCCTAACAGATTATAAAAAAATTATAGCATTAAATTTTTCAATAACTAATTAATGATAATTTCGAATCGGTACTTGCACTCATTTTGATGGCGATACCATTATTTTTAGATGAATATAATATGAAAAAATAAAAATATTACAAGGATTTTCTGGACTTTAACCTTTTTAAGATATTTAAAAAAAAAACTGATTTCTAATCAGATTTTTCTAAATTGTAGCTAAAGCTCTAATGATGATGGAATCACTATCGAAATATATACAAGAAAAAGTGAATAAGGATTAATCAACTTATTTTACAATTTGAAAACAATCATTTTTTGAGTTTTATTGTCTAAAATTTTTTAATGCATGTGATAGAATAAAATTTTACCTGAACAATCATACTGTTTTGGATCTCATAGATTCAATTATAGATTTTTCTAAATTATTTATTTTTTCATTACATAAACAATAAAAAGTGTCAAACATCAAAAATGTTCAATAAATCATAATTCTAGTTTATCCATATTTCATGACATGGTCATCACTTTCAGAGCGACAAGGTACAAAAAATTCTGGAAAAATGATTATATTTTAATTTATCAAACAGCAAATAAAATATAAATATTTGTTTTAAAATAATTATAAAGCTTGTAATAAAGTTGATTAACAATACATATACATATTTGTAAGATATATAAATACTTTCTTAGTAATAATTATTTATATAAAGTTAAAACATGAACTTCTATGAAAACAATAATTAGATTTATAATTGATTTTTCTTAAGTAGCTTTACAGAAAGTAATTCCGATATTCTATGAAATAAACGAGAACATAATGCAATATTTGATTTGAATTTAAAAACATTTCTACATTCATACTTTTATACATTTTAAATTAAATTATTCAAGAACTTTGACTAAACAATTCTCTTTCATAAAAATCTATGAAGTGTGCAAATTTAATTTATTTCATCATTGTATTTTATTAAAATCAGTCTTTAATTTTATTACGTTTTATAATATTTTAAACACATGTACGTATATATATATATATATACATATACATATATATAGAAAGAGAGAGAGAGCGAGGATATAAAAAAACGACATCCCTTTAATAACCATAATGTACAAGTATTAAAATAGATAAAGGGTTTATATTGTATAAAATATATACATTTATTTATGAACAATATGTTTATTTCATAGTAAAAACAATGATTAAACTTTAAGAAAAGCGGGTATATATATATATATATATATATATATATATATATATATATTAAGACGTTGTATCGTTTTCACAGCGTTTATCCTAGTTTTAAAAGTTGATAGGGTGTGGAATGATATTATCAACATCATAAAACTTTTTGTAAAACGGTTAGAGTTTGCGTTTTTAAAGTAACATTAAAATATAAATTTTATCTAACCAGTTACTTTTTTATGACAGGAAGAAGTTCGTATAAAGAAGTGTTTCGTTTTTGTCTCGATATTATAAATTTAAAATAATGAAAATATTGTTTGAAGAAAATGATGAAAAATTTATATCTTGTCGTATAAGTGTTTGTGGGATTTTTTTTGGTTTCTATGTTTAGTTCGACTACAATATTTTAAACATGATTAACTTTGCTATAAGGAAAAGTATCTATTCAAAAACATGATCGAAAAAGACGTATTTTTTATTTATTCTCACGTCGAATAAAACATTTTAAGTTTTACTGACAAATAAAGCATACGTTAGATTAGTATCGTTGCGGTGTATTCGAAAATAGCTTGGAGACATGATTTCCTAACAGAATCAACTGCTATTGTGTGGTATTTAATTCGAACCCCACATAACCGCATATTATTAGATAGGATTGTTAGAGTATCGTTTACATGGATAGGCACATGGACGAAAATCTAAAGGAATACATAAAAAAATTATTTTTTTTAGAATGGTGATTCGTCCTCGTTTATAACCCTAGGCGAAATTATTTTTTTACGTTTGAATTGAATCTTGCACTGTAAACAACGAAAGAGATTTGTTATTTTTTTCGAACATTCTACAGGTAAGCTATTTCTCATTACATTATGTGGAACGATGAGTACGTTTTGCATTAAGAATATTGTTTGGTTGATGATCACATCTTAAATGAATGCTTTTAATTTAAACACATATACAAACATATATATATATATATATATATATATATATATATATATATATACATACATATATATATATATATATATATATATATATATAAATGTAATCTACTATTAATAAATTATTCGAAAATATACTATTTAACTTTTTCATGAATATGGTATGTGATGTTTGATTCAGAACAATATGAAATGTGGCAGGAATATCTAGGAGTTGTCTATATTTTCTTATAATTAAAGAATATATATTTTTTATTTATAAAAACAATTTACTATTTTGTAAAAGCAGATACATATGAACACAATGTAGGACTGCATATTTTTTAAAATTTACATCATTTTCATTACTGGTAATTGGAATTTTTAGATAAGTCGCGTTTTGAGTGTCGAACACAGAGCTTTTGAAATATATGCAGCTATTTTTTCCGAACAATTGACTGATCATAGATTGTTATTAGGAATGATGAGATAAATTGAGAAATTTTCATATCTAGGAGGATTGAGTTATAAAGATTAACTAGCGGAGCTTTAGAGTACTTCCGATTTTTATTTCATATTCTTCCATTATTTTATGCTCAGAGGATAATTAAAATAGTGATGAATGCCCATATTATCATTTTTACAAATTATTTTTCGCTAACTTCTACTAATTACAGATGTTTTTTTCTGCTCAAAATGTTTAATAACCGATTACTTTTCTTTGTCATAATAACTTAGGTAAATTTAAAGATAATACTATCATCCTTACAGTTCACAGCAAAATATATATTAATTATTATATTTTTATGGTTTACATTTTATTAAATGTTATTTTTAAGAGCACCAGACTAGTTTTAATTTGATTATAAATTTTATAAATATACAAAAAATGTTTTTATAAACGATTCAATGTCTGGAACATTACGATCTAACTACAACTTTTTTTTATTAAATTGTTTCATAATTTATTAATGTTCATTTTGATCGATTAAATATTTCAATGATAATATTAGCATCCACAAAGTGAAAGCATAAAAAGAAAAAAAGAAAAAATATTGTATTCATCGACTTTTAATTATATAAAACATGGTGTTTAGATTAAATTATTTAATAAATTTTCTATCTTAGTATTAAAAATAATCCAATTATCATATAATTTTAAACATGCCTCATAAACGAAATCATATATATATATATATATATATATATATATATATATATATATATATATATATATATATATACATACATATATATATATATATATATATGTAAATAAATATACCCTTTCATGTAGGTACAAAAACATAAAAATTAACATATTTGTGCTTTGTATCCGAGCAGTTATGCTCATTTCGATCATAATTTTTAATTTTTATTTCAAATTTCAAACTTAATTACACGTTTGCCACTCACTCGTCAAGTTGAAATTAATACACGCACATGAACACGCGAGCAGCATACAAAGATCTATGAATACATTATCAATTTCTTCAGCTGTCAGGAACTTGGATGTTTTAATTCGTTCCGCCTCTGCGAGGAGTCTCAGATCGCTCACAGGCTTGTACTAACTATGTACACGAACTTGAAGCGAGTTGATTTATATTTGGCGTTTAATTTTTGAGTTCACCGTTGTACATTTTACGTTTGTGTGTGTATATATTTTTCGGTATGAATTTTTATTTATTCTGATGTCAAGCTTTGAATGTGCTCGGTCTTAAGTTTGTACAGAATGACATGATGTGTATTGTATTATTATTTTAAATAAAACGTTTATCAGATATACATAAGTACACACACACTTACACACAAATACACACACACATGTATATACATATATATATATATATATATATATATATATCACTTTATAAATCCGAACAAAGAAATATATCTAAACTAATATCAATAAATTTAATTAATTCAATATAGAAAAGATATTTCTTTTACAAAGCGATTCCTTGATATACGCTTTTTTCTTTTAAAACCATCAATGATAAAATGAAAAGAATGGAAGATATTTTTATATTAAACTTTTCATGCGAAGAAATAATTATTTTACAATTGAACTGATGAACTCTATTTATAGACATTAATAAAATGTAAATTGAACCCGCTTGTTTCATTTTATTAATAATTAATTTATTTCTAGTATTTTCATTTTTTTTAATTTAACTTAAAAAAATGAGTTTATAATATTGGTAAGCAGTTGATTTTATAAAAAAAATAATTTAGTACATATAATATACTATTTGTAATTATCCCATTTTTATTTTTTTCCGAAATAATGGTTTAATAAAAGGTTTTATGTACATATATAACGGATTGTTTACGGCTGTCGCCGCCTCTCCGTCCCCAGTTTCCAATTCCTTCTGTCATAGCACATTTCTTCATCTAGGTTTCTTTTTTCCATTGCCTCGTCCACGTCGTCTCTCCAACTTCTTCTTGGTCGTCCTCTCTTTCTCCTTTCTGGTGGTATCCAGTCTAATATTCTCCTTGGCCATCTCACTTCGTCCATTCTTTTGTGTGTCCGAACCATGTCAGTTGTTTCTTCTCAATATCGTCAATGATATTTCCTGCAGTATTCATTTCCCTTCTAATGTCTGAATTTCTGACTCTTTCAAGTCTCGATCTTCTACAGCTTCTTCTCAGAAAGTCCATCTCTGTGGCAAGTAGTTTTTTTCTATGTGATTTATTTAGATCCCATACTTCTGAGCCATATATTACGATACTTTGGACAATTGTTTTGTATAGTTGAAGCTTTGTTGTTTTTCTAATATTTCTTTCCCATAGTAATGGATTGAGTACGCATATGGTCTTTCTGCCTTGGGTAATTCTTTCTTGGATTTCGTCTCTACTCGTTCCTTGTTTATTAAAAATTACTCCTAAGTAATTGGCTTCATCGACGCCTTTTATTATATCGTCTTCTAGTGGTAGGTTTCTACAGTCATCATTTCCAACTACTAAATATTCGCATTTATTAAGATTTATTTTAAGACCTGCTTTTCCATATTCTTCACACAGCTTTCTGATCGTATAGCTGAGATCTTGATCGTCTTCCCCAAGCACCACCTGATCGTCAGCAAAAAGTTTTATGTACGAATCGATAATAAAATAACATAAGTTTTTTATGTATTAATTTTTATAATATTTCACAATTTAAGATTCACTATAATATTATATAAATTCATTTTTTTAAAAAAAATAACTGTACAGCATATACATTTGTCTAAATATTGTTTTAGGTGATTCTAACAACTTGATTTCAAAAGTGTGATTTATCTTTTTGTATCATCTGCCATTTTTATTAAAAATTGCTTTATTACTTTATAAATTGAAAATATTTCTATGCACTACAAGTAAAGACATATTTTTACAAAAATATAATCAGATAAATGAATAAACTAGTTCATGTAAGATACCGTTTAGAAAATTGGTGACTATTTATTGATTCTTACATTATAAATAAAAACTGACCGAAATTTCTACATTACTTGTCAATACTTTATCAATGTCAAATATATGAATATTATCGAAATTCATTTCCAGACTTTTTTTTAAATTTACAGTTATTTGGAAGATAAATTAAAACGAAAATATCTTAAAATTGACAGATTGTTATTACTATTGGAATTTTATGAATAGTTGACGATAAAATTTACATTATATATTCAATCAATATTGACTGTGATAATATTTGAAATACAAAAAATGTATTATTGATTAATACCATTTAATTATTTTATTAATTATACATTTTTTTCGCGTTTAATCATTTCTCACCTAGAACAGCTACTTTAATTAATATTGAAAATAGAAATAAATAAAGTTAATATTTACAGATGTATTTCAATTATACAAACATATATCTAGTGTAACATATTTCAGACTAATTTGTTCCTATAGACAAAGCTACCTTTTAATAGAGTATTAGTAATTAAATGTTATATTACTAGCTATATATAATAAACAGAGATAACGTATTTAAACCGTTATCAACAAAAAACATCCTTCATTTCGTATGTAGATATTATTATGCATTTATATTCAAGTGTTCAATTTTGTATATATATATATATATATATATATATATAAAGAAAGAGAGAGAGAGAGAAAGGAATATGTATGCAATGTCTATATATTAAAGAAGTTTCTGTAATAATGTACAATTTTACACATATATACATACTTCATAAACAGAATTTAATTTAGCTAAGAATTATAATAATTAAATTATATTTAAT
Source organism: Acanthacorydalis orientalis (assembly GCA_034766995.1). Classification (NCBI taxonomy): domain Eukaryota; kingdom Metazoa; phylum Arthropoda; class Insecta; order Megaloptera; family Corydalidae; genus Acanthacorydalis; species Acanthacorydalis orientalis. Next base: position 17,468,602 of record CM068315.1, on the reverse strand, counting down.
AATTATAATTCTTGTTGTTTTTATTTGAAAAAAATAACAGTTTTTTAATTACCGTTTGTGTAATCTTATTACAAACTTTACTTTTCAGAAGACAAGACATTTCTAAATTTTTAAGCAAGTCAATTCTTGCTTCATTTGAATTTACGGTTTATATTTGTTATTGTTTTCTATATACATATATATATATAAATATATATATATATATATGTATATATACACATATATATATATATACATAAATATATATATATATATATATATATATATATATATATATATATATGTATATATACATATATATATATATATATACACATAAATATATATATATATATATATAAATTTAAAAAATCATATTTTTGATTCATAGTAAATATCTATTAATCATTATAGAAAACTTCTTGTTCATATACAAAAATAACTAAGCATAAAATAATCCCCTCATTTTACTTGTCTACAAGTAACTTACAAGCATTGTAAAGAGTTAAAAAAAATAATTGTCCTAATTAATATAATACTTTTTATTTGGGTCAAGTTGAAATATTAAAGTCTGTAAAGCAGAATGTAAGTTAGAGAACACAAACTTTTATACACATGCTGGGAAATCTCTACTTTGATCTAGTTGTTGTCTTTAGTCACAAAACAAAGGGTTGAAAATCGTTTGAAAATTTTATAGAGTCGTTTTCATGATAATCCTTGTCTGAGACAAAGAGTATTTCAATGTAACAATGGCACTTGGTACAGTTTTGTATTCTTACCGTCTGTGGGAATGCAATATAGATCAAAAGATGACTGTAAAATGTTGAACAGCGTGGAGATACACAGCTGTTTTGTAATATATAAAAAAATCAATGTATATATATATATATATATATAAATATATATATATGAGTAAATATGTTCCTTCATAATTAATTTAAAATCATAAGTAATCCTTTAACACTGATAAGTTACAATAAAAATATTTATCAGGGTATCGTTGATATATATATATATATATATATATATATATATATATATATATATATATATATATATATATATATATATATATATGTTATATATACACAGGAATTCTGCCAACTCACAACTCCGTCCTCTCCACTTCACTGCACTCTTGAAATACTAGGGGGAAATTATCCTCCTAGTAAATTATACACATAAATAATCCGCGTAAAATGTAAGTCGTAAACATTTTATTGAAAAAGTTTATAAAAATCAACACAACAAAATACAGTGTTTAAATGTCTTGCAAAATTGAGGCTTAAATCTTGAACAACTCGGGTTACCAGATAAAATCATGATCATGTGACCGATCAATCAATGTTTGATCAACCAATCAGAACAGAGACCATGTGACTGATATCAACCAATCAGAGAACGCACAAAATACACACATAGTGGTGGGACCGTTTTTAGTTTATATATATATATATATATATATATATATATATATATATATATATATATATATGTGTGCGTGTGTGTGTGTGTGTGTGTGTGTGTGTGTGTGATTTAGTTATTTTTTTTTTATTATCGAATAAATTTTAAAACTCATTTAAAGCTGATATTTATATCTTAAAAAATCACTCACTAAAATTTTAATTCGAGAAATACACTTGTGTTTATTAAAATTTCGATTTTTCAATAAATCTTTTATTTTGCAATAAAAGATATTTTATTTTTATATGTTTTAAAAAAGAAAATATATTAAATACTCGAATTATGAAAACTCATAATACTAACAAAACAGTATTATATAATGTAAGTCAATATTTTCGTATAATTCTTCTGTAAAATAGATTATTCTCTATGCTAAGTATAATTGTTGTGATAACATCTAGAATTCAGCACATGTACGAATTTCCCAGAAGAATGAGTCGTGTGTTAAATTTCATACAAAGCTATGGGAGCGTTTCTGTGTTTATTTTCATTTCATTTGTATGTTTGTTGATTCACTAGAATTTTTCCTAAATACTAGTGAAAGTTTAGCACATATAAAGTACTGAGTATAATAGTAAAATATATAATAAAACAGTTGTTATATTTGTATATTAGGTTTTTTTTCGTGTTTTATAGTTGTAATTGCATGTCATTTATTTATGATAAGAATTCACGAAAATATTTTAAAAAATTTACAATAATTAAATAAAAATCATGATCGTTTAAATTCTTCAAATTAAATACAGTTATTAATGTATAATAATTAAAAATTACAAATTACTCATTTATCATAAACACACTAGGTGATCAATATTTAATTATCAATATTAAGAAAATCCAATATTATATTTTTCACTAATTTGAAAATAAAAAAAAATGTTTTCCTATTAATTTATCAAATTTTAATTTATAGAAAACATATGAATATTGAAGAGAAAATAACTACATAAAATTTAATTCGATATTAATTGTCCACTTCATTCAAAAATGAGTACCATTTTTAGAAAGTATAATAAATAAATTCCAAACATTTCCTTCGTCCAACTTATAACTAAATAATCAAATTCATAGTTTAATATTTCCATAAATCTGTCACCTCGAAATAAACTAGATCGAATCTTAAACATAAATAAATAATAAAATAAATCCGTATCCTATTTTCGTATAGCTTTTATTACTTATTTATGTAAATATCAATAATAAATACTATTTTAATTGCTCTCAGGCGACATGCAATATTATCACCACACAATATATAAATTTATCACTATTAGTACGTGTCGGTGATTGTTGTATATTTTATATTTATTTATATATAACAAAACTTATTTAAAATTAAATCATTTTATATTTGTATTATTTTTGAGTCATATATATATATATATATATATATATATATATATATATATATATAACGTTAAAGTTATTTTATATTCATTTCCCTTTTTCCTTAAAGAATTAATCGACTTTCAACATTATCAGACATTATTTTGGAAACACACGTTAAGGTTTTTTTTTGATAAAATATGCTATTAAAACATTCAGTAGGTAGTTTAAAATATTAAATATATATTTTATCAGATATTACTTTAACCCATTTATTTAAATGATTTTTTTTTATATATTTATGACATTTTATGAATGATAAAGAAACGTAAATGAAAATTGTGCAGGTATTCATAAAAGAAAAAATTATAAGATAATTTTGAAAACGAGAATAAATTACGAAAAATAGAATTCGAGCATTAGTAAGGTTTAATTATTATCAGTGTAGAATTTTTTACTTGTTAAATCGTATGTTCTCTTAAATATGCTACTGGTTGATCTAACAATGATTTCATTTATGTAAATTTGCTCAGTTTTAAATTCGTATAGAATTTTAGTCGTATCGAAAATCTAGTAATTGTGACTTGTAAACAGATGATTTCTTGATTAGAATCTGATACTTTAATGTATTATTTTATTTAAATTTAACGTTTACTATGATTACCATCAGATAATTTGTATAACTAGGAGTAAAAAGAGTAGATCAGAAAAAAATACCCTAGAGTTACGAAATTACAGCCGAGAAAAAAACTTGCAAGTTGATTAACACACACACACAGTAAATCTTTCGTTTAATCTTATATAATTTATGTATTATACGATGTTATCAAAACAGATGAAGATAAAACAGTGCTTGAGAATAATAACTTAATTCCGATCATTTCGAGCGTCCTAGATTAAACATTTTCCCATCGCATCTGCCGAAAATCGACCAAAAAACACCAAATATTTACTTTCTGAAATTCGAAATGAAATAATATTCGGTTACTTAAATGTAATATCGCATGTTCGATTTAATTTCGCGTTCAAATAATTGCAGGCACAGACGTCCAGCGGATCTTAGACGATATTGCGACGTTGATTCAGTATTCTTTGATTACATTGCGCGACTACATCCAACAATCAGTCTAAGGCATGCAGTACTCATTTATATTTATAATAACAGTAATTTATATGTCATTTAGGAGTAGTTTCCATGATCTCAACGTCTGGTTAGCGAACGTGGTCGGCCAGCACGAGCAAATGCATGATTAGACTGGTGTCCGCGCGTTCGAGAACGGCTCGGTCCGCACGGATATCGTTCTCTGTAAAACGTATGTAGCTCAGACTGTGTATATGTTTGTGTATGTACCTACAGAAGCGTGGTGTATTATTACGTATTGAAATATCGTGTAGATAATTTAAATGTCAACAAGTAGTTAAGGAATTCATCGGCATCGGGTCACGTGGTCAGTACCGGTGCTTATTGAGGGCCACCCACTTTGCTCTGTTGTGTGTTTGCCGCATTATGTTTGCGCCGAGTGCGCTGTAACAGGAGCAAGTGTGGCCATGTGTGCGCTGTTCGGCGCACGTTATGTCAAATGCTGCCATCTGCTATGTATGCACACGTTCTGCAAATTCGTGTCACCATATTTTAGAAAGAAACTCCACGAGACACGGATGCACTCTTTGTTCTAGAACGAAACAGTTGAAATTTAATCATCTTTTTAGAGAAAAGAACAGCGCACTTCTCTATATTAAAATTATGAAACAGAAAAATGCAAGGAAAAAAAAATAATTAAAAATAAAACTCAAATACATGATCTGTACTTTAATCCAATAACGAATTATATATACTAGGACGATGGACTTGAAATTGATTTCCAAGCTAACTTCAAAATTAAATCCAGATAGATTATATATTTTGATGTTTTTATGCAACAGTAAAAGACTTATAAAGGTCAGTTTTTCACAACTTTGAATTCAAGTTGTGTTTTACTGATAACATTTTAATACAGGCTCATACTATCATGAAATGAATGTTTAGTGCTAGGTATGTTTTTTTTTATTATTATAAATAACTAATATTCCAAATCACTTGAAAATAATTAATATGTTTTCTATCTTGAAAACAGGCAATAAGGATTTAACATTATAACATAAAAAAGATTGTGTTACATTTTACATTCAACATATGTTATCATGTGCTTTGGATTTGTTTGATCTTAAATTTTTATGAAGTATTTTGAAATTATAAAGGAAAAACTAAAGAGCTATGTAAAGTACCATAGTTTTTGACAAAATGATAAATCACTTATCAGTAAATGTGTTCGTATAGCACTAATACATCTCTACTTTTAATGTATTGCACAGATTAAGATAATTCTAAAATTTTGTTAAATATTATCAACGATTTATACCGAATTCTTAATTTATTTACTTTTTCTTTAAATATTTTTGTAATAAACGTTTAAAAATGTTTATACTCGATTATTATCCATATTTCATTTTAATTATCATAGTTTCAATTTCAAAATTTTAAAATTCTATAATTACATTCAAACGAAGCATCTATATCATAAAATATATTTTATTAATAATAATATAATTAAAATTAATCTACTAAGTTTAACCATGAAAAACATTACGCGCTATAAAAGATTAATCATATATTTTTATACCAGAAGCTTTAAGCAAACATCCGTTGATAAAAAAGATAACGATTGATTGAGATGCAAAGAACAAACAAACGAACAGAAAAAAAACAACTAGCAGATTCTCTACGAAGTAGTATAAACTCGGTTTATAAATTCTAAGAGTTTAAGTAATTGCAATGTAATTGCCCGAGGGTGAAACATTAAAAAGAGACGAGCGCTCAGCATCTTTAGATGCGTGATCGTGATCAAGATCATCATCGAGATCGATAGAGATTTATACTGGGACCACCTAGGAAGCGTACACTTAAATAACAGATGGGCAAGCTTGACGATGTTGATTTTCTTTGCAGCGATAATAGATTTTCTATAACTACTCTCTATCTGTTTTGAAAACTTAATTGTGTCTGTTTTTAATATATTTGCTTCTTTTAAAAGAATCGTTTATATAAGCGTCATTGACTTGTATTCAGAACAAAATAATAAATACTGCTGTACCTAAATAAGAAATAATTAAATTATTCTTTAAATAATAATATATTCAATTATGTTTAATTTTTCTCTTCAATTTTAACTAAATGAATATAATAAAAATATATATTTAAAAATTATAATTTTTAGAGATATAACATTGTGTGTATGTATATATATATATATACAAATTGATTGATTGTTTCGAATTTAAAGTTCAAAACTATTTATGGCGCTGATTTGTATCAGTTTTTATAAACTAAAAACCAAATTAGAAACATCGCACACGTGTTTATTGAATAAATATGGCATCACAAAGAAATACAGACTATTAGTCATTCGAAACATTTTCAGAATACATAATTTGTTCTGAGAAGTCGAAAATAATTAATGAATAATTCGACTTATGATTAATGCAATCATTATTCTTGCATCGAATCGTATTCCACTCATTATTATAACCTTAGATACATTTTTTTCGAAACAATGTCAATTATCTTCATTCAGTATTAGTCAATTATATATATTTTTTTAATATGTCTGATTATTTTTGAATAGAATATTAAATAAATTAAGAGTATTAAGTTTTATAAGAGATTACGATACTTTTAATAAGCTATTAGTAAAAAGTGATGTTTCACGATCACGATTTCATTTAAAAGAATTATTTTGTAATCATTGGTCAATAAGTTTACTTAATTATCTATTTAATATATATATATATATATATATATATATATATATATATATCAAGTGCTAGATAAAAAGGCCTGAGTCAAATTTATTCAAATTACATAACAAATAATAAATATTTCTCTATTCCTTTGAACTATACAAAATCTTAAAATGAGTGCTCATACGATGGAAGTAAAATACACTAATAGTTAGGTATTAAGGTGAAAAATAATATTGCTGGGAGAATAATCAATTTCCTTTGTCATATGCGAAATATATTTTTCTTAAAGACAGTTTTTTTCTGAACACCAAAGATATGTAAATGAGTCTAAAATATATGTATGATAATTAAAAGAAATGAGAAAATTTGATTCTTACTATGTAACTGTTTTGAGATTTTATTTTTTTAATGATGCGATGAAAATAAATTTTTTACACACTAAAATCTGATTTTTCCAGAAATCATTATATCCATACGTAAATTAAGTATAGAAAATGATTTTTTTTACAAATTATGCTTTCAATTCACATATAAGATCTTTATAAATAAAACAGTCAATATACTGTTAGTTTATGTCCATACTAATATTTATATACATTTAATTAAATATTTTCATTACAGATTATTCAAGTAATTACATTTATACACATTTATTCAAAATTTATTTATGTCTATTTATTTTTTTATAAATATTATTTCTTTTAATAGTTAATTAAGAAGAATCATCTGCTTCTTTATTTATAAGCACTTTAAATAAAATACGTTTGTACATTTATAGCTTTTTTATAAACACACTTTATATAAGCCTGTTCAGTGCAACAAAGAACTATAAACGTTACCATACAATCATGTAAAACGAGTAGACGTAAAAAGAACGAATTAAAAGTTTTATGCGAAAACATTTAGCAGATTAAAATTTATGCAAATTTCAACAAGAGTGTGAATTTTGAACTGCAGGTGTTAAAGTAGTAAGGCCACAGGTGGTTGGGGTTAAATGATATCAATAGTCATTAATGTGTTATTAATACGATATTAAATATCCTAATATTACAGATATTAACATATTATATATATATATATATATATATATATATAATTTTTTAAATAAAAATTTAACAAATTAACATGTAATTCATTGATGATATGATTGTTTTACAAACAATTTAGTAAAGAATACACTAACACCATTTTAATATAAAATCTAAACATTACATGTTTAAAAATCACAAAACCAGACAAAAGCCATAAAATAAAGAAACTATAAACATGGAGTCATATAAGTTTGATCTTATAACACGTTTGTAGTTCTTGTAGCTTTATTTTATGTGCTATGATATTACTGGAGTCGTAAAATTTAGAAAATAAAATTTTGATCGATTGTAATGTATTTATCAATATATAGATATTTGTATACATACTTGTATTATATTTTTTATATTACTATAAATATTCTTAGACGTTATAAAAAATTTTTATCTATTACTAGATACAAAATACATATATAATGAAAAGAAATAATATGATTCGTTACTTATTTTATAATGTTTTTGTTATCATAGTTTCAAGATATCAAGCTTAACTATAATTGGAGGTTTAAATCAACTTCAAAAAAAATTAAAAAAATGTTTGACGTTTTAGATTATGGTACACATTTTTAAAATAAATTAGAGAAATATGTTAAAATGTTATAATTGAATAGAGATGATTACATTTTGAATAATTATGCGAAGTCATTAAATACTAATAATTTTAAATAAAATGATTTTATTTAACACGAGAACTGAATTTCGTCCCTATATATATATATATATATATATATATATATATATATATATATATGAGGTTTGGAAATTTATTAGGTTCTTAGAAAAATAATTGTGGTTTATTGGTTTGCGTTCAGTTCGTGCGACACCTATTTGTCAAGTTTCTTGATTTTTCTAGCTATTTTAAGTGGTCTAGAACTGTTGGATGTCGAACGCATAACTTTTGTGCATGCTCTCGAATTGTTCTGCTAACGCCTTCAGTTAGTTGTTATAAACTGAAAAAGGACGCCCGCGACCTTCATCTATAAGGCTGTCGTTCCACTATGAAAATTTTGGAACAATTATTGCACCATACGTTCCTTAAAAGTACCCACATCAAAAGAATCATTTACTTTACGAGCAGTTTCTGTTGCTTTACCACTCGTTTTGAATTCATACAAAAAAAAACTCTTATTGGTTCCTTTTCCATATAATGCAATAGCCTAATTTGAATCAAAATTAATAATAAAACTAAAGTCGATGTTACCAAAATACAGACCGAAAAATGCACTTTAAAATGATATTAACATGAACACGAAGACATTACAATTTCATTGAAAAAAGTTAATGTTAGATTTCATAAAACAAAAACCGAAATTATTTTCATACCAACCTGATAATTCTCGGATTGAAGCTGCAATACTGAAATCACGTGAAATTAAATCAAAAGTAAAACAGTGTATAATAGTATACAGTTTTATTGAGGGTTGTCAAGCGAAGACCGTTATAAAGATTATAGAAAGAGAAAGGTTTGTACAAAGTTCGAGTTGGACAGTCTTACAGATCAGCAAGAAAGGCAGACTTTTATAATGCGCAGACTTCGTTCAAATGTAGCAATAATGCAAAATTTCTTAACTGCATTGTCAGTTGTGATAAGTCATGGGTGTTTCGGTACAATTTTGAGTCAAAACGCCATAGCATGCAGTAGATTAGAAAAACATCACGAAGACCTAAAAAGATTCGTTTACAAAAATTCGGAATCAAATACATGCTGATTACTTTCAGATATAGGGTGTGATCCATAAAGAATTTGTGCCTGAAGAACAAACAATTACTAGTGCACATTACACGTTGAAGTGATGAAGAGATTACTGAAACGCATTTCTCGATTGCAATCGCAATTTCGAGAAAAGGGTAGATGGATGTTGTTGTACAATAATGCATGTGTCCATTCTGCTTTGATTATTAAGTAATTTTTTTATAAAGCATTATTTTTTCTCTCTCCTGAACTAAAAACTGTCCTCAAAGGGAAACGATTTCAGAATGTAGAAAATATTAAGAAAAATGCAATTGTGGAATTGAAAGCAGTTTCTTCGTACACCTATATCGACTGTTTGCAAAACTTTTAGAAAGTTGTAATAAGTATATTACCTGTTAGCCCATCACCCTATTTTAAAAGTGTGTGTTAACATTGTGTCGCAAAAATGAACGGTTGACGAGTATACTCGTCAAACACAACATATATGAAGCTGCTGTAAAATTAAATTACACTGTAACGAAATGACATTTGATTTTTTGAAACAGTAATAATTTTTTTCTCAAATTAATCTTCATGACGAATATACCCATCATACATAGCTAACAGGTTAAAAGTAAATGGAGATTACTTTCAATAAATCTCAAATATTATTAATATTACTTAAATTGTATTTCTTTTCATTATGCCAATCCGAAAATTAAATTGTCAAACCTCATATATATACATATATATATATATATATATATATATATATATATGTATGTATGTATGTATGCATGTATGTATGTATGTATATATTTATATGTGTGTCTACAAACGTATAATATATATGCGTAAACATGTGAATAAAGGTAACATTTAATGTATACCATAAAACTTCATCTTGAACGTACTCAATAATTTGTCTATGCTTATTTATTAAGGAAAATAAACGTTCGACTATAGACTAAAATAAATCTCGACAAGTACCTATGTCTAAATCGTTTTCGTTAAGCAGTGAAAAAAGAACACAAATATACGAACAGTCTTCAGTGATACATAAGATTTAATTACAAGTGCTGATATCTTGCATGGCGGTCGTAAAATCATAATAAAATAAATTAAACGAACGACGACGGTGTGACAGTAGTTGCGCCGGTTTCCTTCGCCGTGAAGAAAACATTCTCTTGGTGTCACCGTTGCACCACGCGAACTCCGGTACATTTGTGACGTCGTAAGAAAAACGATATTGTCGTCCGGCCGTCTCTAACGACCGTTTTAAAATAGAGACGCAAGCATTAAGTCAGCGAACAAAGAGAGGTCCTCGCGCACATATTCTCTTGTGCCCGTTTCGTATATTTCATTTCGATCCTTAATGATGATTTACTGTTTCGCGAAATAATATGGATAATGGGTGTGTATTAAATTATATATTTTTTTATGAAGTCGAGCCTTACGTGTTCGTTTTAATAAGAATAAATTAGCGTCAAGCGTTTTTAATAAAGAAATTATATTTGGTTCGCGAACGGAATTATTTTTTTTATATTTATCAAATTTAGTTGTCTCATTTACAGGTTAATAAAAAAACGATAATATTAACCATTTCTCTAATAATAATATTAACTATTCTTCTCCTTTCAAATTTCAGAAGGTGTCAGAAGTAGTTGGTAATATAACAATCATTTCGCTATACTTTTTTGCAAAAAAACTTTGCATTTAAAAAATTGAAATTTGAATAAACAGTCAAGTAACATGCTTAATGAAAAACAGATATATTTTTATATTTGTAATCATCTGTAACTATCCAAACTCGACAATGAAATTAAGCAAGTAACAATATATAAAAAATGTAAATATTTGTAAATTACTTTTGATCACTATGTCATTCAAAATGTAATAAAGAATATAATAACATCTGCTTTTGAAACGAGCTGAAACTTATTTGTTTGTGAAAGAAGATCCGATAAAAAAAATGATTGATTTTTTTTAAAAAAAATGTAATAATAATAATGTTTAAAGTCTGTTACATAATAACATTGCACACCAAACATTTTTTTACATTTTTAGAATTAACATATACTGTATGAATGAGCTCTTAATATGATATAACTCTAAAGCTTTAAATAGGTATCGAATCTCAAATGAGAGAGTTAAGAGCCAAAGTATTAAATTTCGAACACTGTTGGTTTAATGGAACGTTAGAAACTATTGGAACTATTTGTAATATATTTCATACTCAGGTTAGATAAACACATAATATATTGTGAAAAATTGTGACATATATATATATATATAGAGAGAGAGAGATAGATAAATAGATGTACACGAGGGTCGTTTGATAAGTTTGGTAAATTTCTATGATGTGGCACCGCCATTCATTTGGTAATGTCACGGCTATCAAATGTAATTTTTTTAAATTAGTATAGATGAAATTTTATCCAAAAGCGACATGTTGCTCGCGTTCTACAAATGTTTGAAGCGAGCATTGAAGGAATTGCCGCAAAAATAAAAAAAATGAGTTCTGTCCAATGAAAATACATTTTTATTTGAAAAATTGGACGACCGTCTAGATCATAACGGAGTTCGATCAAGTTATGGGGACTCTACACTAGCGCTGAAGACTGTTTATTCCTGAATGAATGAGTTTAAACGTGGCTGTACACGCATTGAAGATGAAGCCCAGGTGAGGCCACTACGAAAGATATCGTTGAAAAAATCTACGGTATCGTTGTGGAAAACCACCGAGAGAAAATTTGCAGGATTTCTGAGATTGTAAGGACCTCAAATGAACGAGTGCATAATATTCTGCACGAAAATTTGCACATGAAAAAGCTGTGTGCGCGATGGGTGACGCGATTGTTGTTATTGACTAAAAACGCACACGAAAGACCATTTCAACCCAGTGTGGCGATGTTTAATCAGCCTTTTTTGTATTGATTCTTCACCGTGGATGAAACATGGATCCATCACTACACATTTGAGTCTAAGCAGCAGTCAAAATAGTAGACAGCGACTGATGAAAGTGCGTCGAAGAAGGCGAAGATAGTTTTATCGACTGGGAAGGTAATAGTCACTGTTTTTTGGGATTCTTAATAAATTATCCTGTTCGACTACTTAAAGAAAGAAAAAATGATAACAAGAACCTATTATTCAACATTATTGGGCCGTTTTAAACAGTAGCTGAAACAAAAACATCCAAGATTGGTATACAAAGGAGTATTCTTTCACCAGAGAAACGCACCGTCACACAAATCGACCGTCACAATGGAAAAATTGCACGAATTAGGCTTCGAATTGATTCCTCATCCACTTTATTCTTCGAACATGGCCGCCTGCGAGTTCTTCCTATTCTCAAACTGAAAAAGTTGGGTCAGTGGGAAGAAATTCTCTTCGAATGAGGATGTCTGCGCCGGCGTCAATGGGTATTTTGCAGACTTGGAGAAAAGCTTCTTTTTCGACGGGATGAAAAAATTGGAAACTCGCCAGACTAATTGTATAGCTCTCAATGGAAACTATATTGAGAATTAAAGTCGATTTTTCAAAAAAACTGTGTTTAACTTCGCTTCGCTTTACCATACTTATCAAACAATCCTCATATATATATATATATATATATATATATATATATATATAAACACATAAATACATACATACATACATATATATATATATATATATATTCATATATATATATATATATATATATATATATATATATATACACATATAATAGAAATTTAATGTGTTTTTTTCTACAATTTACGTTCAAATCACTTGAATACCGTATATCAATTTACGTTAATATAAAACGTAGATAAAAGGGTAATACTATAGTTTAAAATTTTTAATCATATTGTTAGAAAACTCGATTGGTTAAATTTTCACTCATGGATTATTCAGTACAGTAAACTTAGAAGTTTGTTTCATTGATACCAATCATTGAATGTACTTCCGAACACATATGAACTTTCATATCGCGAAACGATCTTGTTATACACATTCAGTGCCAGTACAAGAACTGGAAAACTAGTATTGCACTAACAACGGACATTTGTTCTACAACTTTTAAACGATTAACAACTTTATATAGAAAATCTATGTTGACTTCAATATTGCTAGAAAAATCAACCTTTCATTTTTCTTTATTATTCACATTTGTAATTTTTTAATACACTTAGAGTTAGTAAATGAATTATACAACTTTTATTCTTTTTATGATCTATTTAATTAAAATCTCAGCTTAATGAAATATGTTTCAAATAATTTTGTTTGTCACGAATATAACACTTGTGAATGAAATATAGTCCTTAATGACGGGTTTATGAGGGAACAGAGCATCATCACACGGTGTGTTTTCAAGTAGTAATTTACCCGAATACTAACAATCCGTTATGATACTTAAGTTTGCTAATTAGATGAAAATTGCTATTCAATATGGTGATCCAATGAGAGTATCGAGTATATGTGTATATATTGTATATATTAAGATATAAGTATGTGAAGATATAATTAGTATCATAACAGTTAAATAAAGAATTTTTTTTCTTATCAAAAATTAAATATCATATCTATTTAAAATCATTTCTCTGTGAAATGTTTCTTGAATCAAATACTAATCAGTTTTTTATTAGAGACAGCTTGAAAAGGAAAAAAATTAAAATATAAAAACAATTATGTTCTGCATGTAGAAAATTTAATTTAGTTCGCCTTATAAGCAAACTCTCCGCACTATCTGATCTACGCTTCTTGTTAATAAAGTATTAATAATAGACTATATTAAACTAAGCTAACTAACTTAAACACATCTAGAGCGTTACATCGCTGTACACATACAAAGCGAAAACTTCATTTAAAAGTTTTGTATTAAGCGCACGTTAACAAAACACACTTGTACTTTTAATTTGTAAAAAAAAATACAAACTGTAATGAATAAATTTATTTAAATTCGCGCATAATAACACTACGTTTCACTAACTGTGTGCGAGAGCGTTACATGTACGAAGTACCTGACGAATTCTATCCCTAAGAGGTTACAATTAGATCATGTGAGCGGGCGGGTGCTATGGGAATTAATGAAACGGAAGAAAAGAGCAACAACGACTAGTATAGCAACATCGATGGCGAGAAATGCGAGAGAACATTAGTGAGGCGGACTTTGTGTTTAACACGGCGGGAGTTCACACCTCGAGCACACTTGGCCTCCTGGGGGACACGTCAAGACGCGTGCTAACAGCCCCAAGTCTTAGAGGGCACACTCTGAGAGCCAAGTTTACTTCAAGCGTACAATGAAGTTTGTAGTTCAAAAGTGAAATTGCGTTTTCGTAATTTTTATTACGTGTTTTTGACCGTGATTCCTTGGCGCCGTGCTTCTGAATTCTTAATTTGTCCATTTTGTTCATATATCAACTTGTAAATAACCAGTTGGGTTATAATACAAATATATATGTAAGAAGTTTTTTATGAAAAAAATACAATCAACAAATAATACCTTCAATATTAAAAAACCTAATATTTTTTACATTAAAACATATATTGTTTTTAACAAGAAATAAATATATAATAAAAATATTAAAATACTTTCCCTTTATATAATAAACTAAGAAAATAATAATGTTTTTCCAAATAAATATCAATCATTATTATTGACTTTTACTAAATTCATTTATATAATTCATTTTTTAAATATCAAAAACTTATAAATAATTTATAATCAAAATACCATCGTTTTTTTGTATAAAATTTCTTTCGGTTCATTTCAACATATTTCACAACGAACTCAAAATATAACAACGATTCCATATGAAACACTTGAAATATAGTGTATAGATGTTATAATTTTTAGTGAAAATCGATAATTTTCTCTCGAATTCTTTCTATATAACATGTCTAAGTAGGTCATCTATGCGAGCCTATCGAGAAATATAGAACAATAGAAGAAGAAAATCCAATTCAAGTGGGTTAGGATGAACATCAGTTTGTAAGGTTGCTGAGAAACGTACAAACAATAATGTACACGTATTCAAAAGCGTTTGCTTCCGAGTTGATAGCTAACAGTTTCAACACTTAATTTTGTTTATTCTGAGTTCGACTGTATTACTATTATTATCTAGATCTATGAATATATATATATATATATATATATATATATATATATATATATATATATATACTAGGGGGATTCACCTCCTCCTCACTGCGTTCACTAACCCCCAGGTCGCTCACCCACTTGTCAATTATAAACAAGCACATGTAACTGAATGAAACCATAAACATAATATATAAGTTGACGTAATGGATTTACATATATATATATATATATATATATATATAATTTTTAAACATATATATATATATATATATAATTTTTAAACATATATATATATATATATATATATATATATATATATATATATATATATAGAATCAGTGCAAAGATTCATATACAATTTGAAATTGAAACTTAAACGATTATTTTTCGCAAAATATGTATTCACCATCGTTTTCTGCAATCATTTTCTAACGTTCAGGTCTGCTGAATTTCTGTTTCATAAAATCTGTGCTATTTTTTGTTGTAAAAAAGGCGGTAAGGTGGTTTATAGTGACCTCCGCGGTGTCAAATTTTTACAGTTTAAACTGTTCTGCAGCAACCGCAATAAATTATAATCCGAAGGTTCAATGTCCGGAGAATACGATGGATGCGATATGATTTCGTATTTCAACTGCTTCAGTTTTTTTAAAGTTAATTTTGCTCTATATGATTTTTCGTTGTCGTGGTGGAAGATGACCCTCTTGTCATTAGCCAACATCGGACGCTTTTCTTTTATTGCTGCGTTCACTTTGGTTAGTTGTTGACAGTACCTCTTCTTGGTAATCGTTTCACATGGGACAAGCTCAAAACAAACAACATCTTTTCAATCCCACCAAACACAGCAACATCTTCATCGAATCTGATTCTGCCACTTTATTCACTTGTTTCTACGTTCGTCTGCGTCGGACGTTGATGTACAGGATTCATTTCTCATTTCCACTCATCAATCGATCTAAAAAAGACTCTCTGTTGAGGCGTCCAAACAAAGTACCAAAGAGATGCAATCAAACTGTTTTTTTTCAAACATGGAGTGCGGCACCCACGTATCGAGCTTCAACGTAAATCCCAGCTTCTTTAAATGCTAAAATGCAAACTTTGCGTGTCTTCGGAAATCTCTTCCGAAATTCGTAAGTTGTCAACTAGAGTCGGGTTTTGCCGACCAAAGCAAGGTTGATCTTTTTGGTTAAAATCACGAAGTCGAAATTTAGCAAACCATTTCTTCACAGTTGGAAGTTATGGTCTATGGTCCAAATAAACCTTCCGAACATTTTTTGTTGCCCCGCCAAAGGTTATTCTTTTCCGAAACTCGTATAGTATAACATGATAAAAGTGTATCTTTTTGTTGTCCATTTTCAAATTTTTTTCTAACACCCAAATCTAATCGAAAAAATGGATCTAATGCTCAAATGGAAGCTGTAGTTATCACCTTTCAAAGGATATATAATATGAATACATTTCAATCACGAAAACATTTTAAAGATTGGATATTTTTCTTTATTTAATTTTGATTAATTATTTCTATTTCGACGACAATAATTACATCGATTTAATTCAATCGGCGAGAACAATAAATTTACCATTCAAGGGATATTTTTTTAAATGTCAAATTATCATAATAGAATATGCTGTTTATATTTTAAACCCTTCTTTAAATATCTGGACGAATCTGAAAATAAACTTTAACTTTTTCCCATGCATCACAGATATTTTAAAGACAATCAGAAAATTTCAAATACCATCATACAACTTGCAATTAAGAAATCGCGAGTAACTACCGGCAATAGTAAAGGCACCGCCATAATTTTAAGTATTAAACCGGCCACACACGACCATGTATTTTACTCATGATCGATGAAATGTTTTTGAATTTGAAAATAAACGTACACTTCTCATTTCGTGTTTACTAGACAAACAAAATATTATTGATAAATATATGTCCATAAAAATCTGGGTAAAGGTATCAAGTATATAAAGTAAACAAAACGTATCTGTTTATAAATTTTTCAAGTGAATCATGAGAATGTGCACGGTTCGTTATTTATTCGTAGGTTAGCCAGATTAGGAGATTTTCACAACGAAGACAGTGCTCCCCACGTGCATAATATTTGTTTACGTCGTGGAAGTAGTAAAGACGGTTCCCGGCGTCCGAATTGTTCCATACAGGCCTCCGCTAACGACTCCCACGTGTATGATTTAGAATGGCTTTTTCTTCAACATATCTGACGATACGTTCACCACTCTTGAGAATTTCGTCGGACTGGATATTTCTTGCAAGTTGAGCTGTATGCACCGTAGTTTAGTCTACGTTCCGAATAATAGATATATATCTTTCTATTACTGAATAGTTACACTTTTGTTGTCGTAATAAATTTATTTGTAGTGCATAACTTTATAAGAATATTCAAGAATGAGTGAAACGACATTGAAATAGTAGTTTGATTCTAAATACTCGACTTTATTAAATTTTGTACTTTATCAAATATTACTATTTTTACCTAAAATTAATTCTTTGCTTTAAATTAAAAATATTCTACATTATATTAATAATTATCTGATACTATTCTGTGATAATCATTGTTTTCAATGCTGATTTAATATATAAAAATTAAAATCTTAAAAAATTATATAGGAATATATTTCTCTTAAATTGTTTAATCATAGCTGATGTTAGAATAATTTTAAAATTTTCTGTATAAATACTCTTTTTTCTGTTATCATTTCTTTTTCTATAGTAATGTTAAAAATATCTTATAAATTGCATAAGCATTCATTGTTCAAAAAGATTTTAGTTAAGACTGAATTTTTAAGAAAACGTATTCAGTATCTTTAATGTCATATACTTTTTTACATGATATTAAATATTCAATACACTGCACACTATCAAAGTACAAAACCACTTTTATATAAGCGAGTTATATTTGTAATTAACATTATCTATGCTAATTACTAAAAACAAGTACGATCACTATTCATCACTTACTCTTTGTTTAAACATTTCATAGAAATGTGTGAATTGCTTTTAAGACGGAAATCGTTTTTGTGCAACGCAGAGTAACTTGTTTTGTTAACAGAGTTATATTCATAAACAGATAAGAATTTCTTAAAACTAATAGATAAAACACTAACAATAGCATCCTGTATAGAAAATAAAGGCATGTTATTTTCCTATAAAGATATATGACGTATTTTCTGAAATAAAAATACTGATTATTTTTTACTTGTCAAATAGCTCCAGTGTTGTTTGTTAAAAAGTGATGTTTATTTTAAAAAATATTATTATTTTATTAAACATTCAATTTTAATATTAAAAAATGTGATTAAAATGTAAAATAGTTTTTTTATAAAAACGAATTGATGTAGAGTTTTTTCTGCAGATTTATAAACTGAAGATTTATCATTTTCATTACAAATATTTTTTTAATTAAATACCAGAGGACTCTGCCCTTTACTCGCTACGCTCGTCGATCTCTGAGGGGCTTTAAACCCGCTCGCTTTGCTTACATAACTAACTCACTTTGCTCGTATCGCATATATTCACTCAATATCGTAATATCTATATATATATATATATATATATATATATATATATATATTAGTATGTCTATATATCACTCTCGCAGTTATATTGTAACGTAGTTGTTTTATAAAGTCGCACATTTTATTACAGTTATCATAATATTAATGTCATAATTTTTCGTGAAAATTTTGCTTAACTTCGGGTATCATCGTTAATAATAATTTAGTACAAAATTTTTTTTTTTATTTTTTTTGTCAATTTTTTGAAATTTTACGGAATACTTTTTATATATAGGTAGATATAGAATTATACTTGATAATATCAAATCTAGGTGAGTGTTAAAAAATATTATTCGAGAAAATAAATATATATGTTATAAATAATACACATATTTAATTATAAAATATTTCTAAACATTATTTTAATATATACAAACACTGTGTTTAAAAATAGCGTTTAATAAAAGTCGATATAGTGTTTCTATATTTCCAATTTACATAAACCATAATCCTCGATAAATACGTATATAATCATAATCGTTCAAAACATTAAACTGAAAATTACAAAACCGTGATTCGAAACTCAAATATTTGATATCGTGTCGTAGAAAGAAGATATATGCGCTTAACAATAAACCACTATTAATTATACGCCGTTTATCAACATTTACAATCTTTACCTTTCTCACCCTTTACCGTATTGGGATAGGTCCAAAGCAGTCACATTTGTCTCTATAAACTTGTCTTGTTGACTTAACGAAGAGAAATGATACGATGGAACCAACCAACGATGTCCCAATTCTTTTTCTGGCCGAATCACAGAGCACAACACATCTACAGAACCGTGTATTGTATACGTCGCCCGTTTTCATATACACAAGTATTGAAAGTATCGAATTACATTATAAAATCTGTTTTGTTTCTGAATTTGAGGGACGTTGCTTGATTGTAGATCGGTAAGACGTATTTTAAATTATTGAAGTGGGTTAGAGAAAATCAAATACGATACTTTTTTGCTGATTTGATAAAAGAGACGGTCAACAGCTGACACCCATTTATATATATATATATATATATATATATATATATATATATATATATATATATAATTTATTGTCAATAAAGAGTGTAAATAGTTTTTTTAGTGAATATTTTTTTATTATGCTATCTGCTACAGTCATAATTTCATTTTATTTTGCAACATGTGTTTGTGATTTGTTTGAAAGATGTTACGAATTGTATATACTAAATCGTATATACGCATTTATCATATTGAATTAAAAAAGCGAACTGTCTTTTTAACTCCATTACAAAAGGGATGTTACATAACAGTATGTTAACATGTGCAAATAAATACAACATTTAAAAACATGTTTCGAGAGGAAAAACACGCATTGAAACTCGGTGTTTCATTTGAATGTTTAATATTATTTAAATAATTATATTACCAATATATATATATATATATATATATATATATATATATATATATATATATATATCTATATATATATATATATACATTCATTGATTTAATAATATTAATAATACTTACTCCATATTTACGTTTGAATATTTTACATTTATTATATATTTTATAATTACAAAATAAATATTTCAGAATAATAACCTCACTCGAATATACTAGGTTCGTTTAATAAGTATGGTAGAAAGCAAGTAAAGCATTGCTTTTTTTGTAAAAAATCGATTTTATTTCTCAACATAGCCTGCATTGAGGAATATAGACATGATTCAGCGAGTCTGGAAAATACGCATTGACGGTGGCGATGACATCCTCATTCGACGAGAATTTCTTCCTATTAAGCCAAAATTTCAAGTTTGGGAAGAAGGAGAAGTCGCACGAGGACAAGTCCAGTAAATAGGGTGGATGAGAAATCAATTCAAAGCCTAATTCGTGCAATTTTTCCATTGCGACGGTAGATTTGTGACGGCTCGTTGTCTGGTGAAACAACACTTTTTTGTGCGCAAATTTTAACCCTTGTGGTTTTAACTCTTCTTTCAAACGGACCAATAATGTTGTGTAATAGGCTCTTATTATCGTTTTCCCTTTCGTTAAGTAGTCGATTAGGATGATTCCGCGGGAATCCCAAAAAATAGTGGCCATCACATTCTCAACCGACAAAACGGTCTTCGTCTTCTTCGAAACAATTTCACCAGTCGTTGTCCACTGTTATCTGCTGCTTCGACTCAAGTGTGTAGTGATGGATTCATATTTCATCCACGATGACGAATCGATACAATAACCTGTTCGTTGTTTTTCATTTTTATGACAACTGCTACAATAGTTGCTTCAAACATTTGTAGAACGTGAACAACGCGTCGCTTCAGGCTGAAATTTCTCCTAGGTTAGTTTAAAAAGTGACACTTGATAGCCGTGACATTATCAAATGAATGGTAGCGCCACATCATATAAATTTAACAAACTTATTTAAACGACCCTCGTGTATATATATATATATATATATATATATATATATATATATATAGTGATAAATAATATCTTTTTTATTGTAAAAAAGAAAATATCATTTTGAATATTGAATATGTATAATAATATCATAATTTAATGTCATAATTTTGATATCATAATTTGTAATATCATAATTTTGAACATTTAAAGACATTTTAAACTTTGTTTTATTTTATTTTATATGATGCAAATTTTTATTTTGTAAATATTCTCAGAAAACTATTCAAACTTGCATTAACATTTCACGATGAATAAAAAACACTCATAATAATCTTACTATCACATGTAAACATACTAAAAATAAACCTACAACAAATACGAAGATTCTCTACCGCTATTACATGAATAAGAATACCCTAAAACTGTCACAGCTTTTTAGCTTTCTAATGTTGCGTCGTCGGTTGTCATTTAGCGATGCCGCCGCTGCCGCTACAAGAGGGGGTTGAAACCGAACCATTGATATACGAGCATTTAATGCGGGGGGTGACTTTTGTCATGGTAGATGAGGACGATTCAAGCGTGACCACCACCGAACGAATGGTTACTACAACTATTGTCTATGTGTTGTCTGTCTGTCTAGGGCAGAACTGCATTTTGTGACACCCGACCCTCATGTCACATATATGTGTGTGTGTACGCTTAGATACACAGAAAATAAATATGAGTTATTGTTAGGGAAACATGCATATCGGTGAATGTATTGCAACGTTTTGAATATTATCAGTAATATTATAACGGATACTCTTATACGTTATCATAAAATTTTCAAACTTTTATTCTAATTTTTTAAGAAATATCTAATATGAATCTTAAATTATGTCTATATCAAATATCATTGATTATTTAAACAAATCATTTTCTTAACAAAACGTAATGTCACTAGTTCAAATCTAACAGCTAATATTTTATCCTTGATGGTTTAGCATCACTCCTGTTTTATTCTCATTCTGTGTTTATAAAAATTAATTTTATATATTTTTTAAATTATCTGTTATATTTTTTAACCATGATTTCGTAAGTGCATGCCGTAAAAATGAAAATAAAAATCAAATACCGATTTTTCTTAAAAATTTGTTTATTTTTTTTATAGAAAGAAAAAAAAATTAACGCTTTCAAATTATATATCAGAATAGGCAGAATTTATAAGAAGGTGAAATAAGAAATTTTCATTGGTGTACGATTTATTTTTCAATTTTATGTTTCTAAAATAATTTTAAGAACATAATTTATAAAAAAATGAATATATTACCTACTGATATAATGTGATTAGTTTCAATAATAGTAATTATTGAAGATAACAATTTCTGATATAATAATTTATTAAATCACATATAGAGAAAGACAAATAAAACTGTAGAAAAATAAATTCAAATTTCATACAGATAAAAATCTGGATAATAAATAACAATTCCTGGAAAAGTCATAAAGTGTAAATAAGATTTATCAAGGACGCATTTGTACAATAAATGACCTTCCTTTAATATTCCAGGCTACAAACGTATCCGGCGAACAGTCTGCTATCTACTAGACACAATCCTCGGCCAGACGGTCAGCCTATACCAGCGCCCTTCTAACTCACGGCATGATCTATGACAGAGACGTTCCTTGCAAGCGAAAAGCAACTTTCCGTAGAAAGTTATGTCGACTGGCACAGTAGTTTACTGCAGTTGAGGTGTGTAAAATACAAAAACGTATAAATTACGCGATAGTGAATAGCGGCCATTGATTTATCGTATTTATTTTTAGTAAAATCATTATACGGAATTAATGGATATATGTGTGATACTGTGGTCGAATGGTTTTCTTGTAAGTTACAAAATTCACGTATATTGAGAGAAGGGGGATGTTTAATTCAAATATTCGCATAACTCATTATTCTGTTATCCTGTAGAAAAGATATTTTTTTTAAAAAGTTGTAAATATGAATAAATATGAACAAGAATGAGCATCATTCACAATCAAATATTTTTACCGAGAAGTATGCTAAGTCAGGATCGCAGACAGAGCCGAAGCACTCGTAAAGATCGAGAGATTCATTAACTTTTATTTTATACAAATGTAACAATAAACACATTATCTCACTACACACTTTTTAAATGGAATTAAAACAGAGTGAGGCATCTGGAATGAATAGAGAGAGATCCTCGACAGTGCGAGTGTTTAAGATACTGTAAACATAGGCCGAATCTTGTTTCTAACAGTGTGAAAATTAAAATTTATAGAACTGGATCTGTTTCGTACAAAAGTGGAAGGAAGGGTGGCTTTTTGGTCTTTGCGAACATGTCTGTTTATTTTCATCGCGACATGCATAATCTCATTTGTGGAATTCTCTTTTTTTCATATTCAAGAGCGTGAAAGATTCATCTCTTGATATTTTTTCTCGTCTTTTGTCCGCGCCGCGAACATAAAAACTTTGTCTTTATAATTTCGGGCACATTTCTCGAGATACTTTTATATGTGCTTTTTGTATTTGATAAGACATTTTTATGAGATCTGTACTCTTCTATAATGCACGTTTGTTTAATTTATCGTTCAAGGTGAATTAAAAACACGTATAACGTTTAAATTTATACTTGTATGTTTCGTAAATACAATATATTTCGTTTTGATATGGTAAAATGTTTCGCATAATCATAAACACGTTTCAAACTTCTAACGAAAACCGTTTCTTTCATTTCTAAACACGGTCCGTATACCTAACACACACACGCACATATATGCTTGAAACTGTATTTAATATCAACCAGATGATGTATTTATGGCGTATTATATTACCAAATATTAAATAATCCACGCAATTAATTCTTGTATTAAACAGACCTCAAATATAGACAGACGGCAAACACATAGCAGCGAACGTAACGAAATCCTTTCATTAATACGAATCTCTCAAATTATTATTAAAGTAAATAGAACCATTAGTATTAAACCTGAGTCAAAACGCGCGGAAATATCTTTTCGTGCCGACGACAGCGACGTCGCGCGCGACGCGAGCGCAACAGACGCATCGGGCCGCATGTATCATCACGTACGTTGTTCTCTGTCCAACACAAACGACTAAATCACAATGATGAACTGCTTAAACCCCACATAGATTATGTCGAAAGGTTCGACATCAACATAGTATCATATTTCCGTAAACCACCCCAAAATAGAATGACTTACACCAACAGACCTTAATATCAAGTTAATCCTTTTCTATTAGCCAGGAAGACAGTTATTTATGGGGCATAAATATTGGTAACAATATCCTGTAGTGATTTGCTGTTTATATTGTTGAAAATGTTCGGGGGATTTGTATGTGATGCACGTCATGTGTATATATTCAAATGCGATGCACACACGTACGAATTTACATGAAATACAGTTTTGTTTCGTACGTTATTTAAATTCTATTTTATGTTAGTCACTAGCGTTCTTTTATTTGTGAAATCGGCGAAATAAAAATGTCAACTTTGCATACAATAAACAGATAATACAACAATCATCGAATATATATTTTTCTTTGAACTACGTCTATCTTTCATCGATGACTCGAGCCTTCAACATATCTCGATTCGGATTGTATTTTACAAGAAAGACATATTATGGTTAAGGTTTTTCCGATGACGCCGAAACTATTCCGTTTCTGTTCTTGTTAATATTGATTACAGTTTTAATAAAACATAGTAAAATATTCACTAACTCTTCACTATTATATTTTTAGAATTTTACATCTGGTCGATTAAAAAAAAACATTTTTATAAACTATGAAATAAAACTAATTAAAATCATACAAATTGCAAAAATCATTGTCGACTCGAATAATTCTCTGTTTGTGCAAATAAGCGTACGCTCCAGCGTACATATTCCTGTGTGCGAATGAGTGAAATTTTAATTTATTTTTCAATGCCAACAACACATTGCCATTAAACTTTTATTTGTAGCTTACTTCAATTCGTTACCGCCCTGTTACAATTTGTAATAAATAGGTGATAGACCGTTGATAATGGACAATATTTTTAATGGATCGTTAGATGGGAGAATACAAATGGCGATGCCAGTGCCATATGTGTTTATGGTCATCTTCATTGTCACGTTGACAATAGTAACACTGTATGATGGGGTGGGTTTTTACAAAATTTATTATTGTGGCTAATACGTATAGTAAAATTCAATATAATTTTTGTACATTCTGTCAAATTGATTTTATACAATGGGTCGAGCTCTTTTTTTCGATAAATCCGATAACGATTAACTATATTAAATAGAGAGTAGTTAAAAGTCAGTATTTATTGTACTGATTTTTAATAGTACTATTTTTTCTGTCCTGATTTCAATTTAATAGACCATCCGAACACTTAATAAATATGTGTGAAATATCACCAACATTTGCATTATAAGATTCCGGTTTAAAATGTATTAAAAAAAAGCTTTATAATTCACATCGTTGATAGCAATTTAAAATGCTGTTGTTGTCAGCGGACAGACGAAAAACGACATTACTCCAATCGAAATGCATTACGTCTATTTCATGTGAAATAAAACACATCATCGTGTCCACAAATGTCCTCGCAAAACGATCAAAAATCTCACTATTACCGCGCGAATAGGATAAAATAAAACGATCCACTATGAGAAAATTACAAAGCGACGCAATGAATAATTTAACACGCCAGGTTGTAGCGACACCACCCACCGCTATTTGCCATTTATCGCAGCGTTTCTCAACCGTTCGACAGAAATTGTAAACATTATTCGATCGAATCTTTATTCTGTAATACAATCATTTATATATATATATATATATATATATATATATATATATATATATATATATATATATATATATATATATAATCAAAATTGTCTACAAAAAACTTTATAAAATAACACATTGCAAAAATTATCTATCTGCGAAAATGTTTATATAGACATACTTTATTTGAGACGTGGCTTCTATGATACTCAAATATGTTTAGTTTTATTCGGTTACATGAACATGCTTACAGTTGAAAAGTGGGCGAGTGCAGCGATCCCGGTAGTTGTTGAGCGCAGTGAGCAGGGGGCGAAGCCCGCTGGTATATATATATATATATATAAATATATATGTATATATATATAATGAGTTTGCTCCAAATTCGAATGTTAAAGACCTACAGGAATACAATTTTTCGTTAGGATAGTTTCCCCTTATTTATAGTGTTTAGGTTTTTAACAAATATTTTCATGTAGACAAAAAGGAAATTTAGAGCAAATTTTTAACTAATGCGTTCACTGATTTTGTTCTTCTTTTTCTATGATTAAAAAATATTAAATTATTGTTTGTTAATTATTTAAATTGTTTTCATTTTCTATAGAATAGGAGTTATTAATATTTTAAACTTTGTAACAACGATTCTATTTGAGATATAAAAAGATTCCTGCATAAATTTTAATAAGAATATATAAATATTAATTAGAATGTAATTGAAAATATAAATGAAATTCAAATATATAATGGAAAATAATCCTTTTGAAATCTTTTTTTTTGATTTAAATTCGAATTTATACAGTTAAGGTGCAAGAAATAATCATATCGATATTTTAGTTTAAACAGAATATCATTTTTTAAAAAACAAACTTTAATTTTTAACATTTATATATTGACCATCAAATAATGACCATCTATTTAGTCTGAGCAGCAGATGAATAAAGTAACAGGACAGTAATTAGTGATTATATAAACCAATACTATGAGTCTAAAAGTATTTTTTTAAAAAATAAATATGTAGTTGATATTGATTATAAAGTATCTAAATGTATCAAAGCATATCTAAAATCTATAATTCTTGAAAGCTTTCTTCTTTATATAATTCCTGAAGTCAGATTAACAGTCGGAACCTAGCCTATTCAAAAATACACTACTCTATATTGTACCACAAACAACGGTAGTGCAACAATGTCTTTTCTCCTTCTTGCTTTTACTCTACATAACTTACTGAAATTAAGTGCCGCCGAATAATGAACGCCGAGGCGCTTTAAATGGGCGTTTCTATTCTACAAATCATTCCCTCTTGTACCACAACAGGGTTCCCCAGGTGTTGCGGTACGACAGGGAGCAATAAATATGATTATTATTATTAGAAAGATTAAAACAATAATTAAGACCCTAATACGATTGTAAAATATTGATTTTTATTTATCTACTTATAAATGATTTCACTGAAGATGATTGAATTTTTTAATCGGCTAGAAATAATATTATTTTTACACATCTAAATCGATCAGATTACTTCTATTTATCTTTAGGTTCAAATATGAAAATAAAATGTATAAAAACATTCCGGCAATACGATGAAAATGCAATAAAAATGTTAAAGACTACCGATATCCGACTTATTGGAACATCAACACGACTGATGAAATCCGTCCGCATTCGAATCTACAATGACAACGTTCAGTTGTGCATGTGAAACGTCCAAGCCATAAATGTGAAGTACGTAAGTTTTGTCGCGACGATATCGTTTTCACGGGGTTGACTGTACTCTGTACAGAATTGTTTCAATATGTAGTGCGTTATAAAAAAGCAGAAAGTGGGAAACAATACCAGAAGCCATTCAATGAATCTAAATGATGTCTGCTATCGATAATCATTGTAGCAAAAACGTTGAAGAATTCCACAATAAAATTATTACATGTAGCTGCTTACTGATTATATATATATATATATATATATATATATATATATATATATATATATATATATATATTTGTATTCATTTCATATGAAATAGCCCTGTGTTTCGTACGCACATACAACATTCATATATATGTTAATACTAATTTTTGATGTCTTGATATCTCTTTTGAGATCGGCGCGTTTAAACGAATACAAGGAAATAGATATAAGATAGAGAAAGAAAATTTCCCGTGGGATATTACTGTTCATCTTGACACTTATCTAGAGGAAATAAAGAGAATCGAGAGGAATATCGTATGGAAGTTCTGTGTGCGTGTTTTTGTTAATAGGCGAACATTTCACTTTAAATTATAAAATTTGTTTTATGAATTTCAGTAAACGATTATGATTTTTAAAATACAACATCTAGAATATTATAGTATTTGCATTTCATTATTCGTGTCTGTTAGATTTATACAATCGAATTATTTTTATAAATTTTCAAAACTTTCTAAATCTCATCAAGTCAAATATAAATCGAATAATTATACAAGATGAAAATAACAGTTTACTAAATTGTATAGTACAATGTTTGCATAAATCATTTAGAGATTGAATTAAATACATTAAAATTTAAAAAAGTGGAGAGTGCAAAAATTTTTGATTCAAATAATATCTTTTTTCATGTACGAATATTTTAATATATAATTAAGTGAATCTGGAAGTGAAATAAAATATATACAATTTTTTAATAATTTGAGTTCGTTTTTAATAATTTATAGGCACATATGTCGAATTCGCATTCAACACGAGTAAAAAATAATTAAATTTCAATATATTTTTGTAGAATTAAAATATAATTATTTTAAATTCGATACAGTTTTCAATGTGTTGGTTGATCTACATATTGGAACTATTATTACTAGAATGTTATTAATTTGTTAGTTTTTCATTATATTCTAGGTTTTTTTACTATGTGACCAATGTGAATAGATAAAATATTATATATATATATATATAACTTTTTATTTTTGTATTTTAAACATTTAATTCATTGCAGATAAAAATCTAGATAATAAATGAGGGTCATTTGATAAGTTTGGTAATTTTCTATGAGCTGGCACTACCATTAATTTGGTAACGTCACAGGTATCAAGTGTCATATTTCAAACTAATATACATGAAATTTAAGCCAGAAGCGACGAGTTCTTTATATTTTAAAGATGTTTGAAGCAATCATTGTAGTAGTTACCGCAAAAATGGGAAAAAATGAGTTCCGTGTAGTGATAAAATACTATTATTTTTAAAAGTGGACGCTCGCCCAGGTCAAAGTAGAGTTGGATGAAGTTTATAGGGAATCTGCTTCAGCGTGGAAGACTATTTATTTATATGATAAATGGGTTTAAACGTGGTCGAACATGCACTGAAGATGAAACGCGCTCTAGATGCCCAGTTGAGATCACCACGACGGATATCATTGAAAAATCGATGGTATCGTTATGGAAGACCGCCAAGTAAAAATGAGGGAGACTTCCGAGAGTATATGCATCTCAACTGAACGAGTGCACAATATCCTACACGAAAAATTATGTATAAAAAAGTTTTGTGCGCGATGGATGCCGCAATTATTAACTGACTACCAAAAACGCACACGAAAGGGCATTTCAATCCAATGTTTGTCAATGTTTAATAGTAATCCATAGACTTTTTGCGTGGAATCGTTACCGTAGATGAAACATGGTTCCACCAATACACGCCTCATTCAAAGGAGTGGACAACGACTGGTGAAAGTACGCCGAAGAAAGCGAAGACCGTTTTATCGGTTGGGAAGGTGATAACCATTGTTTTTTGGGATTCTCGTGGAATCATCCAGATCAACTGCTCAACGAAGAAAAAAACGATAATAGGATCCTATAATGAAATATTATTGAACCGTTTGAAAGTAGAGATGAAACAAAAATGGCCAATACTGTCCATTTTTGTGTCAAGTGCTCTTTCACCAGAATAACTTATCGTCCCAGAAATCGAACGTACCAGTAGCAAAATTGCATGAATTGGACTTCAAATTGATCTCCCATCCACCCCGTTCTCCAGACTTGACCCTATGGGATTTTTTCTTCTTCCCAAACTTGAAAATTTGACTCGGTGGGAAGAAATTCTCGTTGAATGAGTATGCCATCGCCGCTGTCAATGCGTATTTTGCAGACTTTGAGAAAAGCTACTTTTTCCACGGTATGAAAAAATTGGAAACGCGCTGGACCAATAGTATAGCCCTAAATGGAGACTATATTGACAAATAAAATTGATTTTCCCAAAAAACGGCGTTTATCTTGCTTTTGAGCCATAGATTAAAAATACCGTTGTAATATCAAAAGATCCTCGTATAGTATTTGATTTAATTCATTTTCTTATGTTTGATTCTAAGAATTCAAAAAAACATGGTACTGGTATATTTATTCACATATTCTTTTATATTTGTATACCACAAAAAATATTAAATGTATTATCAAACTTCGATATTCTTATCTTAGAAGAAATAACGTATTTTAGTTTTGTAAAAAAAAAACTATTTTCGATTTACTATTAAATAAAAGAACGATTTGAAATATAATGCATTTCTAATAAATTTCCGAACTTTATTTTGACATTTTTTTAAAAAAATATATATTTTCATTATTAAATGTGATTTGAAAAATATAAATTTTTACAGGAATATCATTTTTTTTGGGTACAATTAATAAAATTAAATATATTAGTACAATTAAAAAAAGAATTAAACAAAATACCGTAAAAGTTGTTTCAAAAAAGTGTATACAATTCGAATGATCTTTGACACGATCTGTCCACCTACTATAAACCGAACAACTTCACAAATTAACAATGCATCTTTAGTCGAATCTCGAAGAATTAAACTGAAAACGAGCACAGGTAAATGCGGTTCTCACCACGATAACCAAAACAGCCAGGGGCCGATGAGAATTGTAGCATTGTACTGGTCCGGTAAAGATTCCAAAGATGTCTTCTTCGTCCGAACAACTCTTACTCGGAGCCATCAATTAAATTAAACTTGCCGTCGTTGTTTTCGCTGTTCGGGTATGTGTATATGTGTATATGTGTGTGTGTACGTGTGAGAGTGTGTGTATGTGTGTGTTGTTTTGTTGCGAACAACCGACACACACAGAAACTAACCAAGTTGAGTAACAGAAGGTGCACTTCGGGTGCACGACTAACTCCTACTTCTCGGACAGTTACATGAGCTAACCTCCCTTGAAACCTAATTAAAACTTATGTCTTTCTTAGATTCAGAGATTGCGAATGTTTGTTGCGACACATGAAACCGTCATATTAAATCCGATACTGAAAAATGGTGTACGCGTGTGTATTTTTAAATATGTGAACGATACGTTCTTGAATTAAAAGAAAATTTTCTATCCATAATAAATTATAAGAAAACGCTTTTATTTTACACTCTACGAAATATAAAAAATCAATAGTACATACACCTTGTAGCTTATACCTATTTCAAAAAAAGAATCATTTATTAAAGGAATAATATATCAAAATCCATTTCAAATCAATTGAAAATATGATATTACCTATCCCGATTACTCATAGGATTTAAAAAAAATATTTTTTCATTTATTTAAAATTTAAACAAGAATAAAAAATATCATCGCAATTGTATTTTCTAATATTCATTTATTTGTGAAGATATGAAATATTTATCATTTATTGAAAATAATTAAATATTTATACTGGACTTTTTTTATAAATATTTAAAAAAGACAGAATATTGTTTTATTTGAATAAAGGAAAGTTCAAACTTCAATTACACAATGTTTTAAAGTTTATTTTATTGACGACTGGCTTATAATCCTGGTATGCGATAAGAAAAAATGGTAATTTTTATTATTTGTACATTATTCTATCACTATTTATCAATTACTAATACTATACTACTCATCAATTCTCCATTGATTTGTTTTTAGTAGTTATTTATTTTTCCTGTTTTTACAAATCTTAAATTTGTATATTAATTTTTTTAGTACACAATTGTTAAATTAAAAATATGTCAGGAGACAGAAATGAATTTGATAAATTTTGTATTTAGATTTGCATAGGATATTTATAATTTATATATTATAAAAAAATGATTTATTGCTAATTAATTAAGAAATAAAGTTCTTACTGAGGATCAAATTTGTTCGATATACTCGTGAAACTAGTTTTTAATAAAAATGAATATAATGTTAATATTATTTAAAAATACGTAATACTTCGTATACTTAAAGAAAACCCGTTTAAATATTTATTACAAAAAAATGTATCATAAAAATGTATATAAATAATTTATAAACGTATTGTTGAGTCAACTAGAATGACTCAATTTCAACAAAAAAAGAAAAGAATCACAATATTGCATTCGTATCGTGCCACGAATACGCGTGAACAGTTTTTTAATGTAGTTGAAACAATAACATTCAGTCATATTTCTTAAAACAATAAAAAGAACGTTTACCGTTTAATATTATAAATAAATACATTTTCGAATGACATTTAGTTTTGAAATAATATAAAATCAATGAAAGGAAATCACTAACATTTTTATGATTTTAAAAAAAACATACTTTAATAATCATTTTAAATCAAATGCATTTTTATTTATAAACTGTAATAGTGTGTATTATTTTATTTCTTTTTTATTTTTAATT
Organism: Acanthacorydalis orientalis; assembly: GCA_034766995.1. Taxonomy (NCBI): domain Eukaryota; kingdom Metazoa; phylum Arthropoda; class Insecta; order Megaloptera; family Corydalidae; genus Acanthacorydalis; species Acanthacorydalis orientalis. Next base: position 17,435,846 of record CM068315.1, on the reverse strand, counting down.
TATGAAAAAGATTAAATGGAGAATATTTTGAATATTCTAAATTTTAGTTAATTTGTTTTTTATGACATTAATGATATATATATATATATATATATATATATATATATATATATATATATATATATATATATATATATATATATATATATATATATATATACATATATATATATATATATATATATATATATATGTATATATGAGCATCGTTTGATAAGTTTGGTAAGTTTCTATGATATGACGCTATCATTCATTTGGCAACGTCATGGATATCAAATGTCACTTTTCAAACTAGCATAAGCAATATTTCAGTCAGAATCTACATGTTGTTCACGTTCTACAGATGTTTGAAGCGAGCATTGTAGTAGTTGCCGCAAAAATAAAAAAAAAACGAACATGCCTTTTTGCGTCGATTCATCACCGTGGATGAAACATGAATCCACCATTATACACCTGAATTGAAGTATCAATCAAAGCAGTGGACAAATGGTGAAAGTGCGCCGATGAATACGAAGGCCTTTTTTATCGGCTGGGAAAGTTATAGCCTCAGTTTTTTTGGAATTCGCAAAGAATGATCCTGATCGACTACTTAACGAAGACAAAAACGATAACAGGAGCCTATTATGCAACATTATTGGAGCGTTTGAAATAAGAGCTGAAAAAAAAACGACTAAGACTAGCGCACAATAAAGTACTGTTTCAACCAGGGTAACGCGCCGTCTCGCAAATCGACCATCGCAATAACAAAATTGCACATATTAAGCTAACAATTTATTCCTAACAATCCTCCCTATTTTTCATACTTGACCCTGTGTGACTTCTTCCTCTTCTAAAATTTAAAAAATTGGCTCGTGGGAAGAAATTCTAGTTGAATGAAGATGTCATCGCCGCCGTTAATGCGTGTTTTGCAGATTCACTGGACCAAGTTTATATCCCTTAATGGAAGCTATGTTAAGAAATAAAATTATTTTTTATAAAAAACGGTATTTAACTTGCTTTTTTACCTTACTTTTCAAACGATCCATACATATATATATATATATATATATATATATATATATATATATATATATGTATATGTATATATATATATGTATGTATATGTATATGTATATATATATATATATATATATATATATATATGTATATAAATATATAATGTATGAAACAATGATCGATTGAAATTAGATTTTATTTACATATTAATTGATTGCCAAAACTATGAATAAAACGAGAGAAGCACTCATTTATGTATATATATTAATATTTGACAAGATTGTATTATAAATACGATTACTATAATATATTAATTGAAATGTAAATGAAACGCGGGAGCCGGAACAAATTTCAACAGTAAAGTTAATTCAATAATAAATTATTTAGAAGTGCTCTTTGAAAACCCATACCGTTTCATAGACAACAATATAGTTTCAAGTTCGAAATCGAGCTTAAATATTCATAATCAATAGCCGTAAATAAAATTTTAAACTGCTTGTAGGTCGATCTTTTGAAATTGTTTCAGTTGGTTCGAATGACTCGTTTGGAAAAAAGAAAAAATAGTTATACAGGAAAACCTATTCATATTCGAGCACGAGATTTTTCCAAGCGGCCTGTCGCGATTTTTTTTTTTTTGCTCTGCTTACATTTTCTCCCTCGATTTTTTTCCTCTTTGAAACTTTCAAGCATGCCATTATAAGTTAACTCCCATGCGAGAACATTTAAAATTCTTGCATCGGCGGGACCAAAAGCTGTTGCTTGGAGAATAACTCTACAATTCATAGGAACTTTATCCAATCAAACATAAATTCAAACATCTGCTTTTATATATACATATATATATATATATATATATATATATATATATACATATATATAAATATATATATATATATATATATATATATAATTTACAAATTCATACACACAGTTTATGCATAAACTTTTTAAATAAAATGTAATTTTTATTTTATAAACATTTTATAAAATTACATATTATTACAAAATCCGAATCTACAAATTTAGGATTTATCAGTATTTGTAATTATTCTAAATTCTATTTTTTTTATATAGGTTTGTCTTCAATAATCAGTTTGTTAATAATCCAATTATCTATGTTCATTTTGATTTAATTACTCGATTTACTTCATATTAATTGCATAAAGATTTTTTAGCTTTCACTGTTTAAAAATCATATTGCATTTTCATACTGCAAGTGTAAATATAAAATAATTGGCCAAACGATAAAAAATTAAAGAGAAAAGCAATTAGAACACAAATATGAATTCAAACATGTTCATTTTATTACATTTTACAATATTATTTCTCAATGTGTTCATTTTAATTCTGGGATTCCGCGAAATATCTTCAAAATAAAGATTACGATAAAAAATTTAGAAATAAGTACATTCATTTATTGTTACTTCAATCTATCTTCTACATAATAAAAATCCTCATTTTTTGTTACTTTTTCTGTAAAAGTCTATGCTGACGAGAAATATTTATCTATGGCGATGAGATATGTTTGCTTAGTCAGTTCATAGGTTTCAAGTTTAGTTCATTAAGTTTCGTTCTTAGGTATGATTTATGTTTAAATAATTATGTTGTAAAAACTAATAAACAGTTTTTTTCTTTTTATGTTTCTTTCTATTTTTCCGTCAATTTTGACAGATTATATACTAGTTAGTTTATAAATACTTCAAGTAATTTAATCCAACAATGAATCAATTGATATAGGTAATCCTACATAATTCTTTTTCAGTTTTTTAGATAATCATAGGTGTATGGACTATTTTCAACTGTGTTAAAGGAATGTTCAATACAAAACTTGTAAAAAGTTGTTGTCTTCTTCTACAGTTCCTTGTAGGAAGCAAAATTTATGATTTTCTGTACGAATTTGTCATTATGTCTCCATTAGGATCTTTCTTAACATTACAAAATAAAGTGTTGACACAATAAAAAATTCCAACCATTTGTTTTGTTGAAAGGTGTTTAACAGATTCGAAAATAGTTTATTTTGGAAATCAAGTTATAGTAAAAATGTGTAAAATGAAATCATAAATAATAAAGGATATTCCCACTGTTAAAAATACTCAATTTTCTATATCTTAATTGGATTAAGAATGAACTTCAACGTATGATTAATTTTAATAAATATTGACTCAGTACATTTGAAGATAGTTATCTAATGGACGAATAATATTTTCTTTAATTGAAAGTAATTTTAATTTTTTTATTACCATTTATATTAGGTTGATAAGAAAATAATTACGGATTTTGTTTTCTGAATTCTAACCTTATTTTTGTTCAATGAAAGTGTTATTTTATTGTGTGTATGTTAATATCATTTTAAAGTGCATTTTTTGGTCTATATTTTGATAATATCGACTTTGGTTTTATTATTAATTTTACTTCAAATACGGCTATTGAATTAAAGATGGAAAAGAAGCAAATAAGAGCATTTTTGTTTGAGTTCAAAACGGGTGATAAAACAATAGAACCTGCTCGTATACTAAAAGATTCCTTTGTTGTGAGTACTGTTAAGGAACAAACGGTGCAATGATGGGTACAAAAATGTAATACTAGGGACGAGATCTGTGAAGATGAAGAAGGTAGCAGGCGTCCTTCTTCAGTTCCTAACAATCAACTGAAGGCGTTGGTTGAATTAGAATCACGCATAATAATTCGATAGCTTCCACAAAAGGTAGGCGTTAGTCATCCAATATTTCCGAATCACTTGAAACAGCTAGGAAAATCACAAAAGGGAAAATGTATATGAATTTAAAGGTTATATTTCTACCAACCTAATGTATCCCGAATAAACAAATATATTTTTACGAAAAAATTGTCGTGTTTAATGATTATACTGCACTTTTAATTTTCTGTTTAGTTAGTTTAAGGGACAAACTGAAAAATAAATCTAAAAAATTCATTAAATATAAGCTTTCTGCTATAATAGTGTTATATTATTTAAAGACAGATAGAAAAAAGATGGAAGTGTAAGAACAATTTCACGGAATATAAAGATTATTAAAAACATTTATAAAAATAATTAAATAAAAAGACAGTTTTAACATCATTCCGAAGAAAAATGTTCAGTTGAAACAGAACAATTTCTCATCATGTTGTAACCGACTGTTACCGTTCTGTAGTGAGCATACTACAGGCTACCGGGATAAAAGGATAATCCTTTATTCACGACTCCTACATATTCACTTCCCGGCCAATTTCCTCGAAATATTTTCAAAATTCATTATACTCGTGAATTTCTAGACGAAGCTTTCGCCCGTCTATTCGTTACCGTCAGATGTTAGGTCTACAGTTCAAACATTGTATTGTTTCCTATAGACTTTAGGTAATTTCTCATAGAAACCGAGGACAAAAGGTATATCCAACGTGGATACAAATCACTTCGGGGTTAATTGTAATTTATGTATACAGAGCAGCAATCGGCAAAAGTTTAATGATACAGGGAATCAGTTATGATCCCATAAATGTATATTTTGCTTGTTTACCAGTTACATACAATGGAATATTTTCCATAATGCCGGAGCTAGCTCTCACTTAAACAATTAATCGAAGGTAGCACAATACTCGTATACATTTTGATTTATTAATTAATATATTTTGTTGCGATTTACATGTAGCCATTATTTAACATTCGACCTAGAAACGACGACATTTTTAAATACTCGGTAACAATATACAAGTTTTACTCAAAATACATTGGGGAAGTAGAAGACTTGATAGAATTATTATTTTTAATTTATAGATAGATGCTATTTGATCATGATCTAATATTTTTTCGAAAATATTTTATTTGATTATACTTTGTACGAATAAAAATAACTACTGCATAAACGATATAAGAACAAATGGAAAATATATTTCTATATTCAATTTTTTCTATATTATTTTATTTGTAAAACAAGAGTATATTAAATCAATTAAATAATAAGAAATTACTTGCATGTTGAAAATTGATTCACTACGTTGTTTTCTGTTAGTGAATTAAGTAATTATCTGGTTTTGAAACCTTAACTAAATGTAACATACCAAATTCCATCGAATTACTGGTATTAAATATCTCAATAATATTCTCAGTGTTAGTATAATTACATGACTGTAAAATCACTAACTGAAAATCAGTAACAAAAAACTAAAAAATTAGAAATATATAAAAAGTTTTAATTTAATTACATATATTAGACATGTGTATATATATATATATATGTATATATATAGGGTTATATATTTATGGTTCTACACAAAAGTAATAAAAAAACGCAAAAATTAAAAAAAAGACATGTTATCCCCCATTTAGTATTATAGTTCAATTGTGTTTTAGTATTGAATTGAACTAAAATACTAAACAAAAAACAACATGATTTTTTTTAGCCCCCGCTTTACCTTTAGATATCCATAAGATCCCTTTTGAGATACATGTGGAAACCTAAATTGAATCACCAATATATATATATATATGATTATACAAAATTATACATACGCAGAGAATAATTGTTAAAAAAAGTCATTATAAAAGTACTCAATTTTTTCATACATACTAAGTGTGTACAATTTTATTGCAAAGTTAAACATGTCGTCGCTTTACAATGTGTTTTTTCACGTTTAAGAACTTCTAATAATGCTTGTTAATATGGTAAATATATTCGTTACGTCGTAAAAGTCTTTATAAACGTATCCTAAACGTTATTCAGCTGAAATTTCCACTCAACGAAAATGGTCGTATTAAAATTTTACTTTAAAATTTTACACATGTAACCAACAAGTAATTCAATCAGACACCACTTTCACGCAAATAAATATTAAGTATTGGGGTGCGCGAACGACTTTTAAATTCATTCGCGAACTCATGCCATCCAGACATATTTGTATTTGAAGAATTGCGTTCATTACTAGATAACTTTTGAACAGTTTAAGGATCATCAACTTGTACGACATGGAAATGAAAAAATGTACAAGTAGATGGAGAAGAATATACGAATATATATATATATATATATATATATATATATATATATATATATATATATATATATATAAGGAATAGACAATATCCGAATTTGACTATTTATGGAAAAAATATTTTTATACTGTTAAATATTCTTCTCCTATAAACTAGTTTAAAACGATTTCATTAATCGTCAATATATTCTAGAATTAAAATGAAAAAAATATTTAATAGAAATTAATATATATATATATACATATACATATATATATATATATATATATATATATATATATATATATTTATAATAAAAATTCAATAAATATTTTAATTGTCGTTTAATAATACAATCATAATTTTAATGAAATATAAAACGTATTTTCATTTTATTAAAAAAAAATAATCGAGCGAAATCAATCAATTATTTTGAAGTAATAAATATTAATGTGTGTCTATATATATATATATATATATATATATATATATATATATATATAATCAATTATATTGGGGAGGCGTGTTTTTATAGACTATAGAATTCACTTCAATTTTTCATTTAGATCGAGGATGCCAAAATGCTAAAGAATGAATATGTGCCATTAAAGAAAATTCAATATAAATTCTGAGAGGAAATTTTAAATTAAAGAACAGCCAATACAAAAATGCAAATGATTCGAAAACATTAAAGACTTATCAAAAAATCCAATAATGTTATATAAAGAGACAAGCGTGTATTCTGTAAATTTATTAACAATTTCATCAAAATAAAATCATATTAATTTTTATTAGTCTTACATCAGGAATGAATTGATTATTCAAATATATTTCTGGAGGTTTTTTATATTATATTACATTATATTTATTTATATTTGCTTCATATGTATTATCAATATAGAAATATATAAGATTAAAAAGAACGTTATATGATATTTTTTTATTGTTTTTGAAAATAATGTTTCAGTAATTTAAATCGTTTTAAATCATTAAAATAATTCCTTCAGTGATTAATTTATATGAAAATATGAATGAAAATCATTTTTTGAAATAAACAGTTACAGTTTTTATAAATGATGTTTTATTTTTTTTTTGCAAATAAACACGAACGGCATTTCATGTTTCGTTGTTGATAACAGAAAAAGCAGTACATATTTGGGAATCCGTTCCTATTAAGTTGGTACCGCGAAAAGGAACCTCCAGACCCATTGATGGTTCACGAATAATTTATACGGAAAGAGAGTGGTTGAAAACTTTTACAAGAAAAACTCTCATCTTGTCTTATTCAACACGCTAGCTACAAGGATGCTACTTAATGGGTGTGCAATGTACCTTCACCTCCGCTTCTCTTAACACTACTGCTACCACCATCTCCGCCATGTGGTAGAAGATGCTGGAAGTGGATGTGTAAGTGATATAAAAGATTCTTCACTCAATATACAATATTAATTGTATTAAACTATTGTAAATATTCTGCTTGTTTCTGTTTTGTACATGTGCGTACATAGATACATACTTTATATATATATATATATATATATATATATATATATATATATATATTAAATAATTTGTAATTAAATATTTTAAATATATATACAATTAAATATATTCTTTGTCATAATTATACACGAAAAATAAATATTTATTTCAAAAAGAAATAAAAGTTTATCTTCATTCTTAAATATAGGTATTTTTTTGCTTACCTAATAAGAACAACAAGTTATAAAATCTATATATTATAAAATCTATGTTAATTTTCCTATATATTTGTAATAACAAATATTTTTAATAGTTTTTGATAAATCTGTAATTAAAATCGAAAATGAGACATATTCTATATTAAGAAATAGTAATTTATTTATAAAAGTAATAAACTGATTTCTTTTTATGTATGTAATTTTTAAAAAACTTATTCAATATCTTAATTGAAAACTAAAAAACAAACTAATTAAATATTATAATGAAGCTGATAATTAAAATGGATATATAATAAGTTTCTAGGAGAGAGAAAAAAATAAAAAAGGAAAACTTTTTGAAACTATTTGAAACACTGCACCATTTACTAATTGCTATTATTATGTAGTATCTGTCAATATTTCCATCGGTTGGCATCACTATCATTAATTAATACGTTTTATCATAGTTCGTCAAATAAAGATTTGTTTTAATCAAACAGAGTCAATCGATTTATGTTACAGACGTGTACAATAACTAAACGATGGGAATACATTTTGTGTTAACGCTCTACAAATATTGAGTACCATAGTTGTAAAATGCTTCAACATGTATGATATATTGAAGATGAAATCGTTTATATCCTTTAGAAGGATAATTATTTTAAATAAAAGATGTTACGACTGTATATATATATATATATAACTTTTTAATTATTATATTAATTGTTACCCTTATGAATATTCAGTTTTTGAAAAATTAATTTTACTTAAATAAATGATAATAAAATGTTTTGAGGCTATAATATGTTCAATATTCCTCAAAGTGGCAGATTTATAGATTTCAATAATCAGTCTTTCAAATCTCTGTAAAAAAAGAATCTGCAATTAATCATTCAGAATGATCAAACTTAAATCTATATGATTTATATTTATATATAAGTTGATAGGAAACTAATTGCGGTTTTTATTTTCTGAATTCTAACCTATTTTTTTTCAATGAAAGTGCCGTTTCATCGTGTTTATGTTAATGTCATTTTAAAGTGAATTTTTCGGTCTGTATTTTGATGACATTGACTTTAGTTTTATTATTAATTTTGCTTCAAATTGAGCTACTGAATTAAAAATGAAAAAGAAGCAAATAAGAGGAATTTTTTATATGAGTTCAAAACGGACGGTAAAGCACCAGAAACTGCTCGTAAACTAAACAATGTTTTTGGTGTGAGTATTGTTAAGGAACGTAACGCAATTGTGGTTTCAAAAATTTCGTGCTAAGGACGAGAGGCTTGAAGATGAAGAAGGTAGCGGGCATTCTTCTTCAGTTCATAACAACTAATTGAAGGCTTTAGTTGAATCAAAAATCAAGCACAAAAATTCGACAGCTTGCACAAAAATTAGGTGTTAGTCATCCAATAATTCTGGACTACATAAAATAAATAGGAAACTCAAAAAATAGGAAAATGTGTATGAATTTGAAAGTCATAAATAGGAATTATTTTTCTAGCAAGCTAATACTTCAAAGATACAATCGTAAGATTATTTATTTGACAAATCAATTATGTTTTATGTCTCTAACTACATACAAAGCAAAGTCCGATGAAAATTGTTCAATAAATCATTATCATCAATAATTAAAAATGATAAATAAAGATTGAACATTCCAGACTACAAAATATTTTGATGTAAAAAAAAATTTGCTTATAAAAGTGATTTCATCTACATTTTAAAACTGTATTGTTTGAAAAGTATTCTGAAAAATTATCATTTATCTAGACTGAACCTAATATTATCGGTGTATAATTCGCGTTTAACTCTTGATCAGATTGTAAACTAATCTGTTTCTTATCAGAATTGTAAAAAAATTAATGAGTTCTTTATTCTAATTTCAAGCTTATGACCAATGATTTTTCTTTAAAGAAACATCAATATCAACATCTAAACCGAGCTTAATCTTTATATATTTGAAGAGATTTTGCAAGACTAATTTGTTTCAAATTATTGAAAATTGAGACATAATTACATCTGATATTTACTAATAAGATTTAGATCAAGTAAATCAAGAAATATTTGGAAAAATACCTTTATTCAATACGAAATATGTCATTTTACAGCTTGATGATTTAAGATTGAAGGTCAGCAAACAGAATAAAAATTAGATCAAATGGAAAGGTTTTGCTACATTTTTTATCTGGTTGTTATTCTATCTGATTTCTTTATTCAAGCCTTAAGAACATTCATTAAAAGAATCAAAAATTATCGATTTTTAGAACTTTCTAGAAACTTATTTTTTATTAAAGCAAACATATTTCTATTAAGTTCGAAAATTTATAGAAGTGATGTCAAACTTTTCTCAAAGACAAAATTATGTGTATAATGAAACAAAAAATATAAACGCCATTTAAATATTTGAATACATTTCAAAAATGTTTTTCATAAAAATAGAAACTCATATTCCATAGGTAATATCTTTAATGTGTAATAAGTATTCGTCTATCAAGAATATTAACGAAATTCTTGTTTTTTTTTTGATATTTTTTTAAAGAAAAATAAAACGAATCTCTTTTTGTTCTCTTATATTTTCTCCCATTTTTTAATAATTAATATATAAATTAATGATAATTAAATTATAAATTATTGACAATTAAAAACGTTTCCTTAATCATGTTTTACAGCATAATTTATATTAAATGAGTGGTTAAAGTTCTGTATAAGTCTTAAAACTATTACCAGTTAATTTTAATTTAATTTTGCATGGTTAAATATTTCTAAAACAATAATAAATGGATATAACAGTTGAATAAATACACGCAGTATATCTTAAAATGAATAAAACTATACAATATATGATCAATAATTTACTAATAGTAAAATCTACATTTTCTATTCACATCTATAATAGTGGCTATATATATATATACATATACATATACATATACATATACATATACATATACATATACATATACATATACATATACATATACATATACATATACATATACATATATATATATATATATATATATATATATATATATATACATGCCTGTGTACACAAGTGTAACGTTGCCGTATGCTATACGTATATGCATGTATGTCTAAATGTTGGTGTGCAGTAGGCAATTTAATTAATCAAGAATATAAACTATCATTATACCAATGTGTGAGGCCGAGAGAAACCACTCTAAACAAATATTAGTGAAACTTAAATATACAGTATATAAATCATACGGGTTAATGTTAAAATCCTGATTAAGCGGCGGGATCATCGGACTAAACTCGACGCAAATGGGCACCGTCACTTTTTATTGTTAGTTTTAACATCCGGCAGGCAAAGAATGACTGATTCCAAACATATATTTACGGCTGTTTGTCTTTGTTTAATTTGTTTGTTGTGTGTATATATGATTTATATATTTTCGACGTGAACGATGATTTGTGGGTTCGAGCTAGGGGTTCGCTTAATTGTGATATAATCTATTTCTTTTCTAGTCAGTAATATGTTTCTCCTAATCCAATATAAATAAGTGTGTGGATGTTATTTATTATCAATTATATTAGAATCAGTGTAACTGAATGAATTTTATTATTATATTTTGTAATATTTTTCTCAAACTTACACGACAAGAGTTTTTTTTACACATCCATAATTATATTCCTAAACAAACACTCTCTACTCTTAATACATTCATCGATAATTTTCTTTATTTGTATGTTAAATTATTGAGTTATGTTATTTAAACATTTCTACAATTTATTTCTATCAAAAATATAATGAAATAAAAGAATTTTTAATTATCTAAAACTAAGCATTTTATATATAATTTCCAACCTCTCACAATTGAATTAAAAACTCATATTTTTCTCAATTTCAAAAATTATATATATATATATATATATGAAGATCATTTTGGTAAGTATGGTAAAAAGCAAGTTAAACACCGTGTTTTGGAAAAAATCGGTTTTATTTCTTAACATAGTCTCTATTGAGGGCTATATACTTGCTTCAGCAACTTTTCAATTTTTTCATCCTGTTGGATAAGTAGTTTTCCTCAAAGTCATCGCCAAGCAAGCCTGTGTTGAAATATCTTTTCATGTGCGTTTTTGGCCAATAATCAACAATCATGGCACCCATCACACACATAGCTTTTTCTTGTGCACTTTTTCGCGCATGATATTGTGCACTCATTCAGTTGAGATGCCTACAGTTTCAGAAATCTTGCGCATTTTCGCTCAACGGTTTCCCATAACGATACTATGAATTTTTTCTACGATATCCGATATCCGTCCTGGTGACCTCAATTGGGCGTCCAGAGCGCGCTTCATCTTCAGTACAGGTTCGGCTACGTTGAAACTCATTTATCCAGAAATAAAGTCTTCAATGTTGGTGCAGAGTCCCCATGAACTTCATCCAATTCCTCTTTGATTTGAACAGCCGTCCACTTTTTCCAATAAAAATGTTCTATCACTGCACGGAACTCGTTTTTTCCATTTTTGCGGCAACTGTTACAATGCTTAGTTCAAACATCTGTAGAACGTGAACAACGTGTTGCTTCTTGCTTAAATTTAGCCTATACTAGTTTGAAAAGTGACACTTGATAACTGTGACATTACCAAACGAATGGTGGCGTCATTTCATATAAATTTACCAAACTTATTAAACGACCCTCGTATATATATACATATATCATTACACAGATTCTAGATGTTTGTAAAAGATACAGACTTTACTCTATGGCTATATAAAATTAACGTTTATGATACAAGTGAATAAAAAAAATAACAAATTATTATTATTTTATAGATTAATTCAAAAGCTTATTAAAAATGTTTATTTTCTAAGATTATTTATATCTGTAATTTTAAAGAATATTTACTTATCGATAAAAAAATGAATAAATTTGAAATTTAATTTCAAAATATTTTATTACAAATTTCGATATAACAATAATTGTAATTATTTTATTTCGATCGTAAATGTACCATAAAAAAATCTCCGTAATTGAAAAAGAAAGATCAGAATTACAGGATTCCTGTCATAAAATCATTCCGTACGATTATCAATAAACGAGCACGAAATTAAATTACCTATAAAAATAAGTATATAAAACGCGTTAAACGTTTCCCAGTAAATAATGCCACACATAACGTATATTTCACAACGAATTTTAAAACTTATATATGTAAATATTATGTCCGAATATAAATGGGGAAGGTGACAAAACAGGTATGCGCAACAAGTCGTAAATAACTCTTAAAAATATATTCACAGAATATGCCGCCCAGATTCTTACAGTAGTAAAAATGTTCATTTGTATCCATTCCACATAGAATGTGAACAGGTGCATCTGACTGGCGATGTGTTTTATTGTGTACGGTGCAAATGCAGAGCACAGTCATAGGCGATAGTATGATGAGAAGAAATTTTAATGTAAAACGAAAGATGTTCTTGTACTCGTAAATAATTGCGTTATGTTTTTAGTGTTTTAGATAGGACAGAAACCTGGATTACACTGACCGAAAGAGACTAGAAAAATGTAAAGAAGGATTTCTGTTTTATATCAAATAAAACATTTGTATAAGTAGATTGTTACCAATGCTGTAACTACAATAAGAAAATTTTCAATACTTGTTACTTATTTAAGATTTATTACAAAATATATAAACGATTATTCTAATCATTGTCTAGATTAATTTGGTGTGACTATAAGAAAATAGAGAAAATAATTCAGAACACAAGAAATTAGGACAGTTTATCTTTTATTATGAATGTAAATGCTATAAATCATAAATCATGAGTATAACTAATAAATCATGAGTATAACTAGAATCTTTCAAAAACCAGAAAAAGTCTTATTTATTTCAGTTTTTTGAGATGGATAGCAGTTTAAAGAATTGAGTTATACGAAAAGAAGTGTACAGTAAATGTGGTATATTTTAAATAGTTTTATTTAATAAGCGAACACTTTTAACGTACTATAAATGTATAATGCAATAAGTGTACCTCTCGAATGTAATATATATATATATATATATATATATATATATATATATATAAATGCTATTTGTTTAGCTCTTCTCTTCCAAACTCTCCTATAAGAGATTATGATTTCAAGTATATTCAATCTTACATTTTACTCGACGAATTCATATTTCTCATTTTATGAACAAGAGAATATAACTATTCGACAATAGATTCAGTTAAACAAATATTTCAACCCAACTACTTTCAGAAACCAGTAAATCTGTCATTAACCAACTTTAAAAATAACCGTGCAGAAGTAAAAATCTCAAATTAAATTTACTACTTGATAGGTAAAAGGTCAGTAACTACTTGATAGGTTAGGTTACTAACTACTTCATAGGTTAGGATACTAACAGTTTATTTGTAATTGAAAATCCATATGAAAACAAAATTCACGTTAAATTAAAAATTAAAATCATTATAAAGGAGAAATATTAAATGAGAAAATGTGTGAAAAAATTATTAAATAGGTATTTGAAATGATCCTGATTTACTGGAATACTGCTAGAAAATTCAATAACCTGGATGTTCTCAAGGCAAATATTTTCGATTTCCATCAACCATTACAAATAGATAGTTTTTTGTTATTTGAATCGTAAATCTTTGGGCTTAGTACTGAAGGGAAGCCTAAAGAATTTTTGTTTGCAAAACGATTGGATTTATTTGCTCTTCTAGATATCTATGTGTTTATATAAAGGTATGGATCTACGTTTGTTAGCTAATGTAAATCTGACCTCTTTGTATTAAATTCAATCTTACGTTCTCTCATATTAAATAAGCACATAAAATGATAATCACGATATATGTCAACCGGTGACTACTATAGTCAATAAATTCCCATTCAATGTAATGTAGTCTGAAAATGATGTTTCCAAGAAGCGAACAGAGAGTTTCATGTGGGCGGAAATTTTCGAAGATTACCTTAGCCTTTGAACTTAGCGACAACTAATTTATGATTCATTTTCAAATTGTGTTTTCTGTAACAATGATCGTCATATATGAACATTAATTAATATTACTTTCTAGAAAATAATTTCAGTGTAAATTCGGATATTTCCATCAGTATTTTACATTAACTGTTTTGAGATAATTATAGAAAACTAATACAAATCTTTGAAGTTAACTTATGTTTGAAATTGTTAACCAGTTGCACTATAATTATTTTCCTTGTTTGTTCCCAGCCAACTCTGATTTAATTTTTCTGGTTCCGATATCTTATCTTAGGTCTGAAGAAATTGCATGCAGTTGTTTAAAGTTTAGTCTTTTATTAACAACACGATTGTTCATAAAGAATGCATAATGTCAAAGTACAAGTATTTAGTTTATTGTTATTTATATTATTTTAAGGAATGATACTTTCTAAAACAATTTCCTATATGTAAAAATGGCTTCCTGTCATAAGTTTCACAGAAGTATACTATTGTTCGTCTTTCATCGTTTGTGTTACGATTTAAACATACCAAGCGGTAATTGCAAGCAGTAATCCTTGAGGATCTGCGGTTATTATATTTAATCTACCATCTACCCGATTTTCCTGGTCTGATAATGAGGGTCTTCTCCGATGTCCCGCACCTTGGCTGAAATTTCCCACAAGTGACTCCACTAGTTGGCTAATAAAATTTATATGTTTCATGGGTTTGATGTTATAGCCCATGAAATATGTTTTATATAACATATATGAATTAATGGAGTAGATTTTTAGACCTTAAAAATATTTTTTTCCACCATTTTATAGATTTCCGCATAAAACAATATGTTGCAGCGTGATGATTCACGCGATCACGCCTCCTATGTACTTATTATAATTGCAAACTACCTGAGGTTTTTTTATTTCATTTGGAACTCTTCCAAATGTGTACTGAACCTTCAAGCACGAGAATAGACCCAATACTAACAATAATTGATTTGCACATAAATTAATCTCTCCAAGTAATCTGAAAGTATGTGATTGTGTATGATCATTTGATAAGGAACACTAATATTATTAATTTTTTAATACTAAGAAGTATATAATATAAATATTTTATGTACACACACTTTCAAAGCATTTTTTTAATAAAAATGTTTTCTACTGATTTGTTTTATTAACTATATGAAGTGTCACGTCAGAGGTGACTCAAGAGTTCTAAGAAAAAATAGTGTTGTCACGCTAGAGGTGACCTCATAGTACAGAGGGTAAAATGACAAATTTTGGTAAGAAATTCTAAAAGGTTAGACTTTTCTTTACTTAGGTAGTATGAGAAAGATGGCACTTGTATGGTAATGTTTATAAAACATTTTCGAAATAATCAATTATTTAGTATTTTAATCAGATAAATGTTTTATCACATGTAGAGAATTAGAGAGTGAATTTTTTTTGAAAAAGTAAATTTATTTACAGTGTTAAAAATTTTAATTATGAATTATTATTATAAAATGTCTAGAAATAGGAATTTTTACTTTGATAATTAATTATTCAATAATTATTTCATATAAAGTGTATTTTGTTTTTTTTTTTAAAAAAAGAAGTAAACACAAATGCTGAAAATCTTAAAATTTACTATTGTTTACAAAATCTTCATTTTTAAAACTAATCTTCAAAAGCACTATAAAAATATTTTATATTACAGACTGAATTTAAACGTCTGTAATCAATATTAAATGAATTGCAATTAAAAATAGACATTTGAATACTCAACTAGACTGTTTATAAATTATTTTAAAACTTTACATATAAAAATGTATATTAATTTAGATATATTATACCAGAAAAGAATCTGACACATTTATTGACTTAAATTACACTATAAAAAATTATACAAAACTTGTATCGTTGTTCCTATGTTAATTATATCAAATCATTTTCATTCGTAAAGTAATTAAAATTATTTATTACGAACGGATTCTTTATCAAAAACATGTATATCTAATAATTATATTAAATAATATTTTTATACTTGGTAATATTTTTCAAACTATTTTTAAATTTTTGAAATTTTATAAAAATAAAATTGTATTATTTTGTTTTAGTATGAAATTTGAAACATTTTTTTTTAATATATTTGAGGAATTAAGGTAGCAGATTTTTAATATTAAAATTCGTTTCTAAAGAAATGATTTTTAAAACAGTTTAAATATAATATAAATATGATTTCATAGCATCTGTTAATATTATAAGTATTAAAAAGTCATTTGTTGTAAAATATCAGAATTTTTCATTAGAATTTCTTTTTAAGTTTACAGAGATAATTGTATCAGTTTCGCGCAGATTTTTTTTGAAAAAAATATAATAAAAGTACGTTCGTTTCAATTGATTTCCAAGAATGATACTTGATGATAAAAGATGATTTAGTTATGGCTTATTTATTTATTAATCTAATATAATAACACGAGACAATTAATCATTCGTTCAAAATACAACTCAATACAATAATTAATCGTCGACTGATGACTTCTTCCATACACACATCGTCAAAAATAAATAAACATAAACAGACTGATTAAGCACAACAATGCTGACGAAGACGAGCAATAACAATATTGACGTTTTAATATATTATATTCTATTATCAAACAATGCACTGTGAGACGCCCGTTCAAAAGTTGTTCTAAAGTGGCTTGCAAACAATCTCATTGAATACATACGGAATTGTTGAAGGTGTGTCGAAGAATCGAAATGAATTTGTATGGACAAACAAGTAAATCGGAAACAAAAGAACACTCGTGTCCAATGAAAATCTCCTGATGTTAGCAAGGAAACGTCAAGTCAACACAGACCTGCAAACTAATAAGTAAACAAAATTCTATCCCGGTAAAAGCTACTGTCTTCGAAACAGAAAGAAAACAAATAACATCCGAAAACTGTTTTAAATCCTCTACTAATATTGACACATACCACCACATCTCCCTTGTATGCCATGTAATTTAGTTAAGATGATGAAAAATATTGTTTATGGTATTTGTAGTCGATTACGAAGGTAGAGGCCATTTGAAACATGATTTCTCATCTTATACATACACTCATATATGTCTAAATTATATTTAATGTTTATAGTTAAAAAATACAGTTCATTTATACTCCAAGAATCAAATCTCTACTCTTTAAATATATCCTAAATAGATAACGCTTCTAAATTTTCATGGATATTAAATTTAATTAAAAACTGATATTCATTTTAGAAACATCAAAGTGCTAGCTAAAAATTATTTTAAAAACTTACAATAGAAACTTGTCCCATGTTTTAAAAAAGCGATTTTTTGTTAAAATATAACGCAGCTGTAAACATAATCAGTGTTTTGTTGCTAAAAAATATTCATTTTTATGTGTTGAACAAATATATAATATTTCTTTTATAATAAATAAGTATTTTGATTTGAAAAAAATGTGATTCCATTTCAAATCATTCCATTTTCTAAAGAAAAGAGTCTACAATTAACAATTAAATTTAATTGGGATTTAAATTCAGATTAATCAAAAACAGACGAGAGTCTAAATAAGAAAATTATACGTGAAACGTATGCATATTTGTCTGCTACAAATACGAGCATAACAAGATTTGAGTACATCTTCTCCATTCATCAAAAATAAATCCTCTGCAATTAGTGAAACAAGATAGCTTTTTTACTTGCTCGTTCACAACAATTTATCATTATCATTATTTCATCAGTTGATGCTGCGTCGAGAACACACATATTCTTGTACCATTACATACACTGTCGTCATAAAGATAATAATTTGTTCTAGAGAAGTGGTCTACAAACATTTACACAGGTGAAAAATCGACAAAAAGTAAACTAGTAGGCCAAAGTATTAAAGGACGACAGACGTAGTCGAATCGTTTGGCTTTTTCGCTGCGACATTCTCCACTGTTTGTTTTGTTTATTTTTTTAATAAACGTTTCACAAATACATTGGCGCCTCGTAACGTATTTGTATAAAATGTGTGATGTTTACGAGTAAACACTGGCGTTCATGTAGCATTTCTTTTATAAGATCATTGTCATTTCATAGATTCATCGATTTTTTTTATTGTAACATCTAACTTCTCAGTCGGAAACTAATTATTACATTATGAAAAGCTAAATCATATTTTCTTCAACAAGATTATAATTTATAGATATTAATAAAAAATTTCTAATAACAAAAAATAGAAGTTCATACCAATATTAAAAATTCTAATTATATTTCTACTAAAATTTATATTAAATATAATAAATATATTTTTATTATTTTGATTTTAATTCTTGAACATAATCATCTTATTCCATATCAAAAACATCTACATCAATATATAAAAATAATAAATTATTTATTTTATTAAATTTGTTATTATTATAAATTTAGATCTCAAAATTATGAAATATATACGTTCAATAATACTTCAAGCATATTTTGTTTTCGCAAATTTTGACATTATCTCTCAACAAAACCATAAAATTATCTTGAAGTCTTTGTACACAGTTCTGCTATGAATGCGTTATTCTCAGAAGTATTATAAAACGCATGAGAGTATACTGATGTTAATACATGCGTACACTACAAAATATCACTAAGCTGGACAAAAATATATTTAAAAAAAAACATAAAATAATAAAATTTCCCATAATTATTCACATCTGCATTAATATTCCAATAATAATTGTTCAGTGCATTACAATGTATTAGATCGGTCGGAAAATAATTGCGGTTCTTATCATTTTAATTCTGGCGCCGATTTTCCTAGTTATCATTATCTTTTGTTATAGTTATATGATACAGCATTGTAAACAATTAAATTACAACAACTGATTTCATATTATGTCTATAGTTTTCATTCTTTAGTATTGTTGGATATAACCTCCTTAATTAGTCATGGAAAGAAAAAGCAAATTCACGCGATTTTGTTGCATAAGTTTAAATTAGGACGTAAAGCAAAAGAAACTGTTCGAGATATCAAATTTGTTTTTGGCGAAGAGTCAATAAGTAGACGTACAGCTCGACAATGGTTCAAAAAATTTCGTAATGGAAACGAAAGCCTTGATAATAAGGAGGGTTGTGGTCGTCCTTCAGCTATAGACAATAATGCTTTAGGAACAATTATTGAAGCAGACTCACGTAAAACAATTCTAGAGGTGACAGAAGAACTCGATGTTGATCGTCAACAGTTGTTCGACATTTGAGCCTAATTGAAAAAACAAAAAAGCTGGATAAATGGGTCTCATATGAACTAAACGAACATCAAGTAATTCTGTGATACGAAGTCTACTCTGCACTTCTTTTGCGTAACAAAAATGATCCTTTTCTTGATGGAATTGTCACATGTGATGAAAAGTGAGTTCTCTATAACCATCGGAAACGTTCATCACAGTGGATAAACTGATGAGAAGCACCAAAACAGTTTCCTAAACCGAAGCTTTATAAAAAAAAGATTATAGTCACACTGTTTGGTGGTCGGGAAGTTATATGATTCACTACAACTTATTATATTCTGGTGATCTAGTGAAATAAGAACAGCAGAAAAATATTATCAGGAAATTGAAAAAATGCATGAGAAGTTCCACCGTTTCCAGCATTGTTTAATAGAAGACAACCAATTCTTCTACATGACAACGCCCGACCACACGTCTCACAAATGACTTTTAAAAAATTAAATGAACTGGGTTATGAGTCCTTACCTCACCTTCATTATTCTCCGGACTTGTCTCCGACAGATTATTATTTTTATAAAAATTTGAGTAATTTCTTACGAAAGAAGGTTTATCAGCTCAAAGCGCTTTCGATAAATTCCGTAATTTCAAGATCCCAGAATTATGTCTAGTAGGAATTAATAAACTTATTTCCCGTTGGAAAAAATGTATACAGGCCAATGGTCTTTATTTTGATTAATAAATATAATTTTTAACTGATATATGCGTCATTATATTCGATACATAAAAACCGCAATTATTTTTGCATCGACCTAATAGATATGAAATCGTAAATTAAATAGAGTTAGATATTTTATTTGATAATTATATAGAATATTCTAATTTTTATTAGAAAAACAAGATATTTATTCTGTTTTTTGAAATTTTAGAAAATTTTGAAAATTAAAAAGCATTTGCAGTAATTACCTAATTTATTAATAAATTTATTAAAACAATTTTCCTTGTAGAGAGATAAGAAGTTGATGCTGTTTTTCAGACTACTAGCTTTACTCGCATTAGTAAATTAGTCATTTGGAAGAATTTTCAATATTTTCTAACAAAATATGTGCCATAGAATGAATTTTATTTTGAATATAAAGAATTTTTAAAATACTACTGATTTTATTTTCAATTTATTTTCATTTTACTGTCAGCTATAAAATTTTTTATTCAATAATGGTTTTATATATTCAATCAATAAATTAAAATAAAGTATGAAAAATATATCTGAAAAATATATCTATATTAATAAATTTTTTGTAATTTTTACAAATTTGAAACACGACATTTGATTGTTTTATCATTTCGTCCGACCAGAATTAAAAATTTCAATATAACTAATAATAAAAAAGATTTATTTGTGTTAAATTTATAGGTTTATGTACTAACTGTGTTTTAGAGGCCATACTTTTATGTATATAAATGTACACATTTAGATAAAACTTCGAATCATCCAAAACAATCGTAGCATAAAACGATCGAATTTATGTAATTATTTTTCAAGTAAAACAAGAAACTCGAAGCTTATTTTTATAGTTCTGTAAACGCGAACTAACGCAAATAATAATTTTCCCATTCGTTCGCCTGACTCCAAGACAGGAAGCTCTATTATCTTCTGTACTGATAAGCAGCGACGAACGTTTATTGTTGTTCAACAAGCTGACGGTTACTTTAATCGTCGATTAATTGCCATTGTTTTCTCATGTCTATCTCAACAACAATGTACGCAGACTGGATAACTTGACAGCTAGAGTCTTCTTGTACGCCATTAAAGCGCGAGACTTGTTCAGGTTTTATACCGTTTCTTTCTGTTTCGTAATTATTTGCGGATAAGACACTCCATCGTGTGCGTTTACCAATTTCATGTGGGATACTTTTTTCCGGTTCGTTTCGTTTCAAAAAAAAATTAACAACAAATGGCGGCAGCGTTTAATAATGGCGGATGAATAATTAATTCGTACGATATGTGGTTGTATAATATTTTGTAATATCCGAACAGAAAGATAATGATTATAACGTTACATTAATTCTTGCACTTTCCATTGTGTGTAATATTTACAAGAAGTAATAAACGGTTATAATTTAAATATTATGAATTAGTAATTAATAACACGTGATAATTTATTAAAGAGGTAAATTTATTTTGTTAAATACGATGGAAACTGCAGAGCCGGAAATGTTTTATGTTTTAAATACAGTCAACTGTTACAAATATAGATATTATAATACTAAAAAGATAATCATTTTGTTAAATAATATATGAGTTTATATTTATAATCCGATTATTATTCCGGATTATTATAAATGAATAAAAATATTTTTGATGCTCACAATTGACGATTTGAATTTAGGAATCTATATAATAGTGAAGTGAGTTTGAATATTTTATCTTTCATGGAAATATTCTTATTAAGTTTGAAATACGCTTTGAATTTTTTGAATCATTACAATTTTTAAGGTTTTTATGAATATGACAGGAATTAATAAAAATTATAAAGGTTTGATTGTAGTAAAATTATCTTTTTTCAGCTCATTTTAAGTAAGACTTTTACAAGATTATTTATAAAAATAAATAAATTAAAATATCCAGGTACAGGTATATTAAAGTATTGGAAAAAAGACTAAGAATATCGTAGGTAATTTCATGATAATTTTCACTATAAAACATTTTTATATTCTAAGGTACCAATAGGAAGACTGAATCAGTGACATTTAAAACAATTGTACGATTTGTGATAACATAATGCTTAAGAATAAGAAAACCTGAGACCAAGAATGAAAAATTAATAAGAAGATGAGAGAAGAAAATGTTATAAAGTATCTTTGGCTTAGTAAGTAAAAATTGAATTCGGTGAATAAGAAAGAATGAAGAACTAGAAAATCTCTATCAAGAAACAAGCACATTGATAAAAATTCCAAGTAACAAAATCCAATAGATTGAATGTGTAGCAAACGGAACAAAACCTCACCTACAGTATGAAAGTAACGAACGGTTGGATAGGAGGAAAAAATGGAAAATGTCAAAAATAATGTGGAGTAATATCTAAGGGAGTTAATTATAGGGAGATGCAGAATTAAGTCTTGAATAGATAAATAGTTTTCTAGATGAGAGCTACATATTTCCGAGTACTAAACGCCATTTATTGTCATTAAAATAAACATTAAGTATTAATCGATGAAACGTTATTAATTTCTACATAGATTGAAGAGAAGAAAAATTAAGTTAGAATCTAGAAGCTACTTTTCTTATTCGTAGAAACTATGTGAGAGATATTAAATCTTTATTTGAATTGATTGAGAACAATTATATATACATATATATATATATATATATATATATATATATATATATATATATATATATATATATATATATATATATATATGTATATGTATATATATATATATATATATATATATATATATATAAATAATAACATAAGCAGAAGACTAAATGTCTGATGAATCTTTGTATCTATAGCGCAGTAAAACTAAAATAGGACACAACACATCGGCGATGGTTTGCATATGTCGTTGATGCGGTTGACAAAAGTCACGTCGAGCGTGCATTTCTTGTACCACTAACTTGCAAAGTTGACGAACAACGTCTGCAACATTGACGGCGAAAGGTTCGACGTGTGTAACCACTTTGGTTTAATAGATTTGTTACGCGGTTAATGCGTTAAGTGTGTTGTAACATTTTACTTTATGTGTCATTTCCGACAAGACACCACTTGACGTTTTCCGTTCTGAATTTGCATTCATTCTTCCGAAATTGCTGTGTATAATGTATTCGTACGTTCATATAGATGACATATATATATATATATATATATATATATATATATATATATATATATAAATATGTATATTCATTAATTTCATTAAATAATATTTTTTTCTAGATATGCGATTTTACTTTTTCCTATCAAAGAAAATGTTCATTGGGATTCTTAGAAGAAAATGTTAATTCTATGGAAATTTTATTTCTTAATAAACATTAAACTTATTTAAAAGAGTACAACATGAAAACATATATAAAAATAACTGGTAAATATATCTGTTTTTCATAAACATTCTTGTTTAAAAACTTTAATATCATTTATCATGGTTAATTTTGATATAAAGACGTGACTGTATCATTTTTCTCAATAAATAAATAAATAAATGTTTTCTTATCAATCATTTTATATCAAAAGGTTACTTCAAAAAATATGTATAAACATTTGAAATAAAAGAATATTCTTGAAGATTGGTGAACTGATTTTAAAGATACTTATTTTAGTCTAATCGTTTAATCTCTGGTTTTTTCCTTATATATATATATATATATATATATATATATATATATATATATATATATATATATATATATATATGATACAGAAATATTTTTATAAATTATTTCGTTGAGAATGAATTGACACATCAAAAATATAGCGCATGTAAAAAAAATTATTCTCCTGCGTGAATAAATGATGCGCATTCGCAATAAATATAAAAAACAAAAGTAATAAATATAAAAAAAATACATATAACGAACGCAAACATCTCTGCACTTTATCACGGCGCACACCGACGATGTAAATATGCAACAGTGAGACCCTTGTCATCCATCTACGTAAACTTGTTGACATAAAATATGTCCCCACTTTGTATCACATTAGAGGAACATGACTTTTCTCAAATTTACTTGACCGTACCCAACACACCGCACATTGACTGATGAGCAAAATTTATTTACACTCTAAAATTAGAGTCACACCTGCCTTAAGTCTTAGTTAAAATTTTATCATATCCTTCATTCTGGAAAACTGATAAGGAGACATGATTTATATTCAACTCTGGACAATTTACATACAAATTTTAGACTGTGTTGTTTTTGTATGAATTGCTTTTGAGTTGAACGTAATAATATATATATATATATATATATATATATATATATATATATATATATATATATACATATATATATATATATATATATATATATATATATATATACATATATATATATATATATGAGTGTGTGTGTATGTATGTATGTATAGTAACCTCAAACATTGTTTACGAAAGTGTGAAGTTTTAAAAAACGATAAATTTGATGCATATAGAGAAAAATAATAATTCATTATACATTATCTTTATACATTATTAAATCTTATAAATAGTATAATAACAAAAAAATATTCAATATAAATATTGTATCACTAGTATTACTTCTAGAAATTATTTCATCTTTCTTAGGGTGTAAACACTTTTTCGATTCGCGTGCAATGTTTGCTATTTTGTGGAGATCAGTACGCCCTTTAGCCTCCGTTTACTTTTAAAATTTCTTCTATTCTTTTTGGCATACTACCTATTAAATTTGACAATGTGGACTCTTCAACATTTTGTTATGCTTGATTGATTCGCCTATAAATCATCAATTTATTTTGGTACTTCTCCAATGGATACAAGTTTTCTTTTCAATATAGCTGATAAATATTCTATTGGGTTTAAGCGAGGAGATTGTGATATCTAATCTATTACAACAATGTTGTTCGTTAGGAGGAAATTTTTCGTAATTTTAGCTTTACTTTTGAGGTCGTTGTCTTACATAAATACTAAATCTGTTAGTTCATACCCACACTTTTCGTTGATTGGAAGAAACAAATCCTTAAGGATTTCTATGTAACCCACCTCTTTCATAATCACTTGAATTCTACGCATGTTTCCTAATTTATTTTCTTTGAAAAACCTGAAACCATAAATGAACCACGACTGAATCGTGCAGCCTGCGTTTTGGATTTATCCAAATCCATACGCATTCATCTAAGTGTATATGATTAATTTTAGTCTCATCTGATCAAACTACTTGGTTCCAATATACAACGGTTCAATATTTATATTTTTTTGCAAAATTCAATCGCTCTTCTTATGAGTATCAGTTAACAACGGCATTTTAGCTTGTATTTAGCTTTTAATTATGTTTTTTTAGACAATTCCTGACTATTTCCTTACAAACATTGATTTACAGATCCTTTTGTAAGACATTGTTGACCTGTGTGGCATTGTCCACTGTCACTGTGCAGATTTCGCGATGAATTTTGGGTTTGGTCTCTGGAATCAATTTTTCTAAATGAGATCCTTTATCGACCTCAAAAACGATTTTTTATTCTTTTTTGATTTTTGATACAAACCCAATGGAAACATCGTATAAAGAAATTATTTGACGAACTAGAGTTGACTTTTTATTTTCCGTTGCAATCACCTTTCTCATATTAATACTTTTTCGTGTTCCTATCTTAAAGCCTGAACAATTCACTTAATTTGTCAGACGTTGTTTTTTTATTATTTGTCGGAAAATTTTGAGAATAGAAATATTAAAAGTATTTACTTGATGAAATTTAATTTTCGACAATATTTCACCCAAAAAACTGTTCACGATCTTCATTGTATTTCGAATGAGAATAATTTTCAATGACAACAAAATAATAATTAAAATGCTGTATCAGCAAACTACGTGATCACAATCGAGTAAACAATGAAGTTATTCGGGAATTCCCCGATGTAATCGTTCAGTTTTAGATTGTGTTTCCAACCGAAATTTCGTGAACAGTTTTTATGGTCACTGTGTATATATATATATATATATATATATATATATATATATATATATATATATATATATAAAGCAAAAATAATGTACATATTTGTCATGATAATTTAATATTTTAATATTTACTATATTTTAATATTTATCATGATAATTAATTTATTATACTACATTGATACTTAACTTTTCTCACTTTACAAATTTAAAATTACCAGATTAACAATATAATTAAATAATACAATATAATTTCATATGACGTTGTTAAAAACGTATACATTATTAAAATTAGAGTCACACTATTTTAACTATAGTTTAACACCATCACCAGTCTATTAAAAATACTACCTAATTTTGTATTTAGTAATTTCAGACAAACGATGATACATTACTGCGATGCAATACTATTCATTTGTTCATTTGGATTGCACCTATATACTATTATACACACTATTATCTATATACTATTATGCATTGTAATGTATCTGTTCACTATTCTATTGACATATCTATACACTGGTTAGTAATAATCATTACTAAGCTTTGATAGGCAGTGAATGATGAAATTGATTATTGAAGTTTCAAAATGATTCAGTAATAAATTAATATAATAACAATTCTGTAACATTTAAATAATTTCTAATAGTTATAGGATATTAATTATAATAATTTACCGATAAATAGAAGACTGGCTATTTTGTTGCTTCTTTCTTCTTTTTATTTTTATAAATGATATTATAAGTGACTTATATATATATATATATATATATATATATATATATATATTCATCATTCACAATCAACATATCTGCAATAAATGACGTTGAATGAAAAATATATGCAGAAATAAATTTTATATTAATACAAAAAAATCAGTAGAAATTAAGAAATAATATAGAAAACTTAAAAAAGTATAGACATATTTGTAAATAATTCTCCTCTTCAGATCGCTCTTGAATTATTCTGGTAAAACCCAATACGCTGTGGCTTAATTTACTTTCACAAATGAATTAGTTCTTCACCAAAACCTACAAAATGTTATTTGATCAAAAATGTTCTATAAATAATTATCAACCATTATCAGTACCTTGGCGTTTTCAATATGACATTTCCATCGAAATGCGCATAAGTCAGAATCAAAAATAATCATTAATTATTTATTGATCATTTTTGACCAAAAAAATAATTGTGGATTGTGTAGTGAAAAAGTATTAATTTGTGAAATTGGTATGATCTCTTTCAATTCTCGAGTAAGCATTTATTACTTAATATTGTTCAATTTATGTTTGATTCTACAGTAAACTCGCAGAAAATGGTTCAAGAGCTGACAGAAATTGCTTTTATAAATATTACCTAACTGTAAAAATTACTTTAAATTATATTTTGTTATGTAAAAATTAATTTAAAAGGTCTTAAATATTAATAATTTATAAATAAACACTGAAAATATTTGAAATAATAAAACCGTACGTTTACTTATATTAAATAAACAAAATTTTAATTAATATTTATGAAACCTAATTTAATGTTTATTAAATAATTAGTATTTTTTTTAATAATATATATATATATATAATTATATATATATATAATTATATATATATATATATATGTGTGTGTGTGTGTATGTATGTGTGTGTATATATGTGTATGTTTATGTGTGTGTATGTATATATCCGTGTTCGTATATTGGAACTGAAACTTTAAAAAATACTTTTTTTACGGTTCCTTGATCAATATGATAAAAAAGTGTAAATAAAAAATATTTCAGCGTATAAGAATATATAGTAGAAGATTTTTTATGTATATGAATCAATTTTCTGGGAATTATAAATTATTCAATATTCGTAGGTGTGTATAATAAGGGTCCCCACCTGCCTTTTACGAGATAAGTTGTTTGTGTTATATTGAGCTGAATAAGTTGTTCGAGTAGCACATTTTCAATCGAACAAAGTGATTGTTTTTGTAAATGGACTATATTACGATTGAACATTTGAAGCAATAGTGGTTAAAAAAAATGATATTTACATGTAAAATAGATAAAATTATAAAAGCTAATTTTAATAATAAGAATATTAACTAGGGTTTTCTTTCAATTGTACATGTTTAGTTTGTTTAATATTTTATAAGATTAATAAGCATTTTTATTCACAGAATTGAAATTTCAAACAAAACGATCAATAACCAGATTTCCATAATTGACTTAGGGTATTATATTAATTTCATTTCTTTTTTAAAAAAATAAAAATATTGTTTATATTTATAGACTAGCGTATATAATCCTTTCTAACAGGGGATAACTATTAAATCACAACTATTAAAAATTAGTAGTATTAAAAATTAGTAACAAATACGTTAATGAATACTGTTCTCTCTGATACATTGTCAAATGACAATTTCTAGTGCCATTGTTAAAAAAAACTTGAACGACCCTCTGTTGTGTCCGTTCGTCATACTTTATAAATCTACAATAACATTTAGTTCATTTAAGCGATCATTTTAGGGTAACTGATGTTTTTGATGAGGTGTGGTACGGACGTAAACAGGATTCCAAACGAAGGGTACTGTCATGCTATACGTATATTAATATCATCTACTGCATACAACCCTTATTTGAAAAGGGGATGTTTAATGTTCATTTCACAGCTATGATTGGGATTTACGAATTCACGAACGACTATCAAATGTAATAGAAGCAGTATTGGGATCTGCACCAAATAATATGCTATTAGATACATTTTTATACAGTCATGGCAATAGAGAAGCTTGTACAGAATAAATAATATCTTTTAAAGCTTTAAACCCGGACCGAAATTTTATATAAATAAATTAGCATTTACATTAGTGAATATAATATTTCCAATAATGTATTGAAATTTATCAAAAATCTCTTCATGAAAAGAACTAATGAAAATATGATTAGTTAATAATTGTATCTGATAGTATATAGAAGTATTTAATAAAGTATAATTTATTTTATACTAGGACTAAATTTGTTTTAAAATAAATTCTTGTCTTTCTAATGACTGTGTTAGTAAATTAGCGTGTTGTATGTTAACTACGAGTTAAACATTGACAACGAGCAGTTATTTTAAATTAATTGTATAATAAAACATTCATAGAAGCGTGTGAAAAGAAGCACAAAAATCTGGCGACTGTCCGACATTCATAATAACGAAAAAAAAAGAAATGAGCGTTCACAGAAAATATTTTATTCCGTGACGTTTTTCAGCGCAATTCAGTAAACTTCATTATAAGATCCGATCAAAGGTATAATAAACAAGAGTCGAATATAAATTTCGTCGACAGAAATACAGCAGCGCGGTAGTCATCATTAGAATATTTTGTGATCTGGATGTGTGACGTTCTGCGGTTGCTTTTTCGTGTCACTTTTAATTAATGACACAATTTGTCGCCGCTCGAGCAAGAAACTTGGCCTCAGTGCGGCCGACGCGGAATCTATGTTTAGAATCGTCCTCGCATCTTGTTCACTGCTTAGCGCTGCGAATGCTGATGATCTCTCAGCCTCTGCGCTTCCTCGCAAGCCGAGCCGACAAGAGACACACCCGGCGTGTCTGACACTCAACACTTGCCATATTTCCGCTCAAGAATGACAACACCGTGTGTGGCTGTACAAATTGTCTTAATCGATATCACGGAATATTCTATTAATATTATAAGATTTTATTTTGTACACTCGGCTGTAAATCATTTATAATAAGTGATCGTTTCGACAAAATTCACACATGTATTTATTAATATACTGTATCATTTTAAGAGAATGTACATATGTATTACATATATATATATATATATATATATATATATATATACATATATACATTCTCTTTTTTGTATATATATATATATATATATATATATATATATATAACTGTTTCAATTTCTCAACTATTATTGTTCATAATCGACCTTTACACCTCATTCATCAGAAATATTCTAATATTATTAAATGTACAAATATGTGAAAGATACTGTGACACTACATAATTACATTTAAAATTCCAAGGAAAGATTCTTACTATTTTAAACTTCATTTTAATTTCAATAATAGAGAAAATACTAATTTAGCATAAAAGAATGTATAAAAAAAATTAAGAATGGAAATCAAAATTAAGCCCTTTCAAAAAATTTATTTAAATCAAAACAATGGCATTACGGCCTTATTTGGAAAGACAAGAAGCTAATATACGAGTAAATGTTTTCTGTGGAACTATGGAACTGGAAATTATATAATATATAAAAACTGCGGGAAGAATTTGTATACCTAATAATTATTATATCAATTACCTATTTTATAACAAAAATATCAAAACAATGAATAAAACTATTATTTTAGCTAAATCAGATTTCGATACTAATTATTTTTTTTTGTTTTTAATATCAAATAAAATCAAATCAGTTCCATTAAATATAAATCAAACAGAAAAAGAAGTATTTTGTATTATCTTTAGCTGTGTATATTCTTCTACACTATATTTGTGAAAATTGAAATATGAGCTTACCGTTCAAATATAATTTTTAAAAAATGTACATTCCTGAAGGTAGCTTTCCAGTCATAACCAATTAAATAAAGAAAATTGATTGAAATCAAATTAAAATAATAATATAATAAACAATATACTACTTTAAATGTTACACCTCTTAATACATTTTCTTATCGATAAAAAAATAACATAAAGATACAATACGAGTAAACCCTTTGCTTGATTACGGTACAAACTTTCGCGACACAACTTCTATACCAAAGATATGTGAAACTGTACAATTTCAAAGTTGCACTTTTTCATTGAATTGACATTTCAATCTTGATAACTTTTGCGATTAAACAAGTTTAGAAAATAAAACAAACTCGAAACTTCAGTTTGTGCACAAAAATACATTGAAAATTCTTTAAAAGAGTGATGTACATTATTTATTTTGTAATTCGATCAATAAATTAATATTTTTTCCAACTTTTATAATCTGTATTTAGATTAAAAAGAATATTCAATACACATTGTGTGCTTATTGCTAAAAAATAAAACTGAAAATATTGGAAAAATATGAATAAAATATTTGAGATATTTTAATAAAACTCAATACAAATATAAATATCTAATTATGTGTTTAAATTATACTCATAAAAACAACATTTTCTTTATTAAAAATTCATTAAAAATAAATTAACAGAAATTAATATTAACTGTACCTATATATATATATATATATATATATATATATATATATATATATATATGTATATGTATATATATATATATATATATATATATATATGTATATATATATATATATATAACTTAATAATAAATCTTTTATTTCTGTAATAAAATAAAAACACATTCTATAATCACAAGTTATATTAAATGTTGTAGTTTTTATTCAATATTATTTGATTTATATTTTAAACATTTTCAAAACTAATCATTAATTTAAATTTGAAAAATAAACAGTTGTCTCAAATATACACACATGTGCTTTATACACACATGTAAGTACTTTTTCTGTAATTTCCGCTCCCCTTTCTCTTTATATATGTTTGAATATATATATATATATATATACAAATACACATATATGTACATATTAAATACATACATACATATATATATATATATATATATATATATATATATATATATATATATACATACATACATATATGTAAATATATGTATATATATATATATACATACATACACATATATATACATACATACATACATACATACACATATACATACATACATACATACACATATACATACATACATAAATACATACATGTATATATATATATATATATATATATATATATATATATATATATATAAATGCATATATGTATAAGTGAATGTGTACGTGACCAAAGAACACATTCAAGTAATAAAAAGAATACTGTTGGTGTTTTTATTGTTTTAAGACATGTTTTAGAAATATTCTATGCAAATAGCTATTATCAAACGTATAAATAAAATCTGATAGTTGAAAAAAGTATGACATAAGCTAGGTACATTTTCAGTCAGTATTTTTATTTTTTCATTGACAATAATGTCCGTTCGCATCGAACAAAAGATAAAGTAAAAAATGAACATTAAACAGAATTTATTTGTTACAAGAATACTTAAAAATATTAACGCGATTTATTGAATATCAAACGTAACCACAGTTGACATTTATAAAGCTATAAATGCGAATTTATAATACAATACAATTTACATTTACTTAATTTATTGCTAATGCTCTCTCGAATTCGCTATTATTTTATACAAAATGTAATTAATTTATTATTTTTTAGTATGTATCCTCTCTATACATATATACATATATATATATATATATATATATATATATATATATATATATATTCACTATCATACATGTATGGTTATAAAAAGAAACGTTTAAAATACTAAAGTTAATTACTCTATCTTTTTAGTAATAACAATTACAAAAATCTAAACTTGAAATTTCTTTAAGGTTTGTATTTTTTTTAAATTGTGATATAATTAGTAAACTTCAAATTAAATATTAATATTTATGATTTATTTCCATATTAGCAAAGTTTCTCAATCTTTACACTAAGGAGATTTAAAAATATTTACTAATTTAGGAGGAATATTGATCCAAATAAAATAAAATATGTCCAAGGAATATTTTTTTTCTAACTGAAACATATTTATAAACACATATAGTTACGTATTACTTGAAAGAAGTTAATTGTATCATAGCCTAATTATTAATGAAAACAGATTAAAGTTCTAAATTATAATTATAAGAACAACACTTTTACACATCAATTAGTTACATTAATCGGTTTTTACGCTACAAAAAAATCTGATCAAAATATTTAATAATTCATCATTAGTCATTTTAAATATTTGTTATACACCTTTTGATAGTGATTCTATTTTCTTTTCACATTGTCTTTAATATCATGTTTTATTAATCATTTTCCACAAATTGACTTTGAAATCTAATCAAATAGATCAAGATATGTTATCATCAACCCGAAGAACTTAATTGTTGATAAAAAAATAAAAAAATATTTTATCTCTATTCACTTAGAAGCCAATTTTAAGACTTCTTGGCCAAAGCTTCTTTGGAGAATTACTCGAGAATATATATATATATATAGTTTATTTGAAAAATTCTCCAAAGACTTTTACTAGTAGCTACTTTATTAATCATCTTTCCAGTAATTGAATATATATTGAAAATAACCTTATCTTAATATATCCTTATTTTAATATTACTATAGACGGTGTTTTGAAAATCTGCAGTAAATATAATTCTTGACAAAAAATCACTTTCGAATAACATTTAGTACACATACACTCATAAACAAGAATAAAAATAAAACTACACAGCATTAAGCGATTTATAAAAAAATATTGCTCTATTTATTCGCAACGAAATAGGTTTGTGTCCAAGACAAGAACTATTTACACTGTACGTAAAAATAACGGATTAAATATTTGATCGCAGCATATATATATATATATATATATATATATAAATATATATAAATACAGGTAGATAGATAGATAGATAGATTTTAAATTTCAGTAACAAGCCAATAACATAACAAAAAATTCTAGACAAAAGCACCTAAAAATACCACTTTAAAATTTCAACATGTTTATGTCGAAACGTCTTCAATACACCGACAGAGTCCAACTGACTTGAGAAGTACCGCGACGCGTTGCCGTAAATTAATCACCTAATGAAATTTCTGGAGATTCTGTTAGAGAGACATTGCTGCTGCTGCTGACAACGCCGACGGGCTGTGATTAAGATTCCACGCGCGCCTTCGAGCTCTTTGAGCGTACCGTGTCAAAGCAGCGACATGACCTGTGTCCGAGGACAAGCACAGTCAACCGACTCACCACATACATACATGTATGCATACACAAATATACAAACACATTCTCATACATATATACATACATATATATATATATATATATATATATATATATATATATATATATATATATATATATATATATATACATCAACCCATCTATTTCGTCTGTTTATAAGCAAGAATCTAGTGAATTTTACCCTTATGCACCCGTGCTACACACTAACTTATGTGCACCTGCACCTGAATACATATTACTATAAAATGACATTACAACGATATTGTATAGTATGGAATATAAATTTTAAATTTTATTTTCAAATATATACCATCAAACCTACACCTGCAAACCACTTATACGTACTTGTTGGTTATTTTTATTTCCAGTGCATTACTTCAATTTTTAGTTTCTTGTAGTTCTATTCCAGGACTATTATTTATACTGACAGTTATATACATGAGAATAAAATAACAAGAGACAATTAGAAGAAAATGAAATCATCCATTACAAGAAAAAAAATTCTCGTTGTATAAAAAACATTCTTTTAATATTTATAATAAATAAATATAATAAATAGGAATATTGACTTTTGAGTAATATTTAATTTCTCTTCTAAATATTTTAATTTATTACATTTCTGATACTGTGGCTAAATTCACTTTCAGGCAAGAATTCTTTTTTTCAATATCTCAATATAATTTTCATAATTGCTTCTTTTTTCGCTTCACAAACTAAAAGGTTTCTAATCAAAAATTTTCAATAAATTAATATTGAATCCTGGACCAAAAATTTTTTTTTGGTTTATGGGTAGAAAAAAGAAATCATTTATGAAAATCATATTGAGATATTTAATTTATTTTTCGATTGATTTGATATAATTATTCAAATATCTTTTCTATTTCTACTGCATTACAAATAATTTTTTTAATCATTTTTTGTAAACAGCGGTTTTGAAAATGAGCACTTCTACATTTCTAATATTTATAAATGGTAATATTTATAATTCTACATTGCTTATATCTATAAAAATAATAAAACTTTATTTTCTGGTAATAAATGTTGAGTAAATCATTATTCATCATCATAATTATAATATATAACGATTTATTGAAACTTTTAATTAGAATAATTCTTTTTAATTTGTATAATACATCCAATTTTTTTATTTATAGTTGCTTCATTATTATTCTGTCTAAAAATAATATATTTATTTCATAATTTTGAAAAGATTCATATTAGAATCATGCTTAGAAAAAATTGAAATTTTCAGTAAAAATTGAACTATAAAAGGGTTTTCGGTCTATAAATCCGAATATTTTAAAAAAGTAATGTTTTATCAATAATAAATATATTTATGGATTAACCTGATTTTATACTGAAAAACTTAATGTATACTTTTTTGATTTTTGATCAAATTTTGAGTACTATTTCTTCTATCAAAAATTTCGAGATATAAAAAATTTAAATATTAATTTTTTTTATCTAAAATCCATTATCGAGATCAAGAATATTTCTTTTTTTATAAAGTTTTTTGAGATTAAAACCTATCTGAAGATGATGAAAATCAAAACCGATTGGTTAAGAAACAAACTCATTTATAATCCAAATAGAATAATTATGAAGAACGATTTCAAAAGAAGACAAAACAATAACCTTCAATAATTATTTATTTCAAAGCTTCAGAAAAAAAATAATAAATTCTCTTTATAGTATTATTCACTTATCTTGAGAAAATAATTTGGAGATAAGATGAAATCGACAGCTTTAGTCTTTTCTACTAACACAAACGAATAACAATCTGGTTTTGAACACACTGCTTTTTTCAGTTTAATATTAGGTTAAAGAATATTAATTGCGGTTTTTGTTTCCTAAATTCTAACCTTGATTTTTTCAATGAAAGTGTAATTTCATCATGTTTATGTTAATATAATTTTTATGTGCATTTTTCGGTCTGTATTTTGGTAACATATACTTTATTTTTGTTAATAATTTTGTTTCAAATTGATCTATTGAATTAAAGATAGAAAAAAGTAAAGAAGAACATTTTTTAGTATGAGTTCAAAACGGGTGATTGATTAGAAGAAACTGCTCGTAAATAAAACGATGCTTTTAATGTGGATATTGTTAAGGAACGTAAGCTGCGATAGTAGTTCCAAAAATTTCGTGTTGGGGACAAGAGCCTTGAAGATGACGAACGTCACAAGCATCCTTCGTCAGTTCATAACGACTAACTGAAGGCATTAGTTGAATCAGAACCACATACAGGAATTCGAGAGCTTGCACAAAAATTAGGTGTTAGTCATCCAACAATTCTGGACCATTTAAAACCACTTAAATTAAAAAAATGTATATGAATGAACAGCTAGTAAAATCAAAAAGTTTAAATGTATATGAATTTGAAGGTCATAAACTGCAATTACTTTTCTACCAACCTAATAATATATTAAAGAACGAACTCAATAAAAATTAAAAACTTCTGCTTAATTAAGTCTCGTGCTAGAGGATTTATGGAAGGTAAATCTATAATTATTATTATTTGCATTTATAAATAAAACAGTAACTACTTGAAAGATTAATTTCATGTTGAGTATAAACAAAAAATATTTCTAGATTTATCACAGTCTGAAAAACTTAGATTCTTCTTTCTCAATAAATTTTGTAAGAATTATAAAAAGAATAACTACTTTTCTTAAAAAAACGTATGTGGTAACAAATGTCAGAAATGTTAAATTGTTTTCGTGTAATTTTAAAATAATTCACTGTTTCCAGTTTAAAATTTTATTATTAAAAAACAATCCTCACAAATCTTCATAAAATAAAAAAAGATAAATGCGGATTTCTATTTGAGCGTCCGTACAAATACCACCGTGTGTGGTAACAATGATAATCGTTTATATTTTCAATCTAAATCCCTCATTTATCAAACGTCATGTTCGTAGACAACGACATGCGACTAGCACTAGTTTCGTTTATAGAAACAGGAGCCCGTACAACCGTCCATACATACCTCTTTATTTACCACACGTGTAATTCAACGATGTTGAATTCTCGATATCAAAAATTATAATCCCTTTACAACAGACTGCGGTTTGTTATATTGACGTCATCTTTTATTCGATTTTTATTTACACGTAAATCTATTTGCCCGCAACTGCACCTTTAACAGGTGTATCTCAACTCCCACATTTTCAAGTTATTTGTCTGCCGGTACAATGTTAACAATGTATCATTATTTATTTAAATCACATTAATATGTAATATTATTTTTGAAATTATAATTATATACGAGACTCGTATCTGATTAAGTGTTTCATAAATAATTTATTCCGATGTGATAGACTGGTTCGATCAACAGGATACAGAAAATATTCCGAATCCTCGTTTTTTAATTAACGAAAATTATTCGATCGCTTATTCCAAGAGAGAATGAAAGATATTCCATATTTGTACGAGGAAAATTCCCGTGTGGGAGTACTTGTAATTATCTGATGTCCTGTGAATGAAATATATATATTTCAATTTTATAACATCGATAAATAAACATTTGACATTTCTTCAGTCATACGAGGTTCTAAAGTTTGAAATTAATTTATAAATATGTATTAATTTTCATATGAATTATTAAATATAATACGTAAAGTAACTGAATAATTCAGATATTATATTTACATTTTATATATTTATAATTTGATATTTGCATTTTTGTACGTTTATCAGTGAATATTAACTTTATGTATTTATGTTATAAATTCATTTAAATTTTTTTAAATTATGTATATTTTTTAAAAAAGCATGGAAGAAATTATACATAAAATATTCAACAGTCGTTTTCTTATAAACACATTCAGTATAAATAATCATTATTTACGAATAAACTTTCAGTAGCTTTTAAACAAGTGTTATTATTTACCTGAGCTTTTGTTAATTTTATTTCATTTAAATTTCATAAAATAATATTTCAAATTAAAGTATTTACGTTAACAATAACCAAAAAAAATAAAACACATATTATAAATTCATTTTCAGTAAAATACATAAATAATATTTATTTTATTTCTTATCTTAATAATTTAAATCATTTTATGAGAAATAAAATCCAACATACTTATTTTACATAAAACAAAGATGATGAATTAATTATAATAAAATAATATTTAGACAAACAAATTTAAAAATATTTTTACATTACTGTATTATTACAATTTAGTGTTATTTGTAGAATTACACAAAATAATTGTATGAATATGTACTTTTTTTAAATATATTAAATAATTCACGATATCATTCTCTTTAAAAAATAGTAACGCAAATATTTTAATAAATACAAGAGTTTAAAAAAAAATACTTTCCAATATTTTTTCAGTCAAATCGTGTTTAACCTATTTTACAGTGTTTTTGTATTTATAAACTAATTAATAATAAAATAAATATTAAAAAATAAATCTGAAGTATATATTAAGTAGAAAAAAATGTTAATATGAAAACGAAATATTCTCGAAGTTTCAACGTATGTTTCATAAGTTTGGTTATTTTTATTGATTTCTAAGTCAAAAATAAACTTTAAATTTATTTTCAAAACTATCTTAAATACACGTTTGTATATATAAATGAATAATAGTAGTCATTGTTAAGAAATCCATTAATTTGTTTAAAATAAAAAAAAAATTATATTCACAGGAAATGTTACAAACAATTTGATAAAAAATTGAACTTACTCTCTTATAAATTTATTAGAGATAATTTTATATAAAAAAATAAAAGTGTCATTTATGTGGAATGAAATTTATAGTGAATATATGAACTAAATATTTGTCTTGTATAAAAAATAAGAGTCATTTACTTTCAAGATGTAATATAAGCATAAAAATTAAATTTAACGCTGATTACACAATTAAAATTTATCCATTCATTAAACATTAACTTAAATTGAAAAATATTAATTGAACGAGCTGAATCATTTTAATTATTGATCACATTTAATTAAAGTACTGCATTATTCATTCAGTATAACACAGTCTATTCG
The DNA here is from genome assembly GCA_034766995.1 of Acanthacorydalis orientalis. Taxonomy (NCBI): domain Eukaryota; kingdom Metazoa; phylum Arthropoda; class Insecta; order Megaloptera; family Corydalidae; genus Acanthacorydalis; species Acanthacorydalis orientalis. The sequence goes on along the minus strand of CM068315.1, from coordinate 17,396,533 downwards.
ACGATTCTAAGCGCCTGATATCGA
>CM068315.1:17289009-17391509 GCA_034766995.1 Acanthacorydalis orientalis | reverse complement strand
AGTGTTAAATATAACCACTCAAAATGTGATATATAATTCACAAATAATTAAAAATAATTTTTAAGACTTTTGAAGAGAAACTAATTATTTTGATTAAAAATTTCTGAAAAAGTGTAAGATTTAAATCTATTTAGTTTAATAAAAATAATCCCTATATAAATTATTTAAAAATACATATATTACAGATTCAACAAAATACTTCTCTGCATAAAAATATAGATGCATATATGAATTTAACATTGAGCTTCATCGAAAATTTCATTTTACGAAACAGAAATATTTCCAATCTTTTATTTAGAGGAAAAATTTCATAATTGAAAGAAAGTTTCACAGTTCTTTAATATCGACGTTATGAAGCAATAACTCGCACTTAATTACTTTTGATATTCTATTTTTAAAGTTATTCAAAATATTTCACAAATTTTCATTCTACAACTTCTCATAATTTAATTAAGTAATGAAAAGTTGATGGTGAATTAAAAAATAACATTGACTGAGAGAAAAACTTTTGTTCGAAAATGCTGGCTAATTAATTAAAGAAGTAGATCAAAGCTATTTTCAATTTAGTAATGAAGTGAAAAATGTGACTGAAACAACAACAAAAAAAAGTTAATAATAATTCTTTTATTTTTTACCAGTGTTTTATGCTTGCACTGAGTAAATTGTGTCTGGGTTTTTTTGTTGTTCGAAAAAAAATTTAATCGAATAACTGTATACGTAGTTCAGTTATTATTCAAATCTTTGATTTTCATTTCTATATATTAAAGATCATTTTCTATTTTACCTATTTCTTTATTCAGCTGATTTTTAATTTTTTTGAGTATATTAGATATATTTTCCAATTTACTTTCTAATAATGGTTACTTACTGTTTTTTTTTAAAAAAAAATACTTATTTACTTGTCTGTATAACGGAAAATATTTTTATAAATGAAATTAGTTCATTGCTAGTGTAATTCCCTCACTAAAAATTTCATAATTAATACATTCAGTCATTACATCATCCATTACAATGTTTGTAATACCCAAATTATTATCAATTTGGAATGTGTGCTATTAAAGATAATAATTATATAAAAAATAAACAAATAGTTGTAATAATAATTTAGATTTAGGAAATCTTTTGACGTAAGAGGTTTTTGAATTTGAGAGAATAGAATTTAATAATAATTTTAACCAAGAATTTAAAAAAGATCACTTTAGAAATACTCGATTTCGCAAATATGATAAATCTAAAGAAGAAAATTTACAGGATTGAAATTTTATTTCATTTTATCTTTCTCTATATATATATATATATATATAATAAGTCCATCATTAATTTCCCATAAAACAAAAATATTTTTTTCATGTAAGCCACTTCCTCGCAACGCCTTTTTCCCCGCTACACTCTACAAGTAGCACATTAACTATTTCCATTCCTGATCATCAATGATTGTTTGATGAATATCGTGTGGTTTCTGTTCTGATTGGTTGACATCAGTCACATGTATGTATAGCTCTCTCACGGTGCACAACGAAAGAGGGTATACGATGTCAGTGTAAAACTGATAAGAAATTTATTCAAAATATTGTATTCGCTGAAGCTTTAGAGTAAAAAAATTGTTAGATATTTTAACATTACATTTTGTTGTTAATCTTTATAATCTTTTCCAATAAAAATTTTACGACGGAAATTATTTGTACGTATAATTGGTTAATGTCTCTTATTTGTTAGGGGGAAGATCATCGAGTGGGGGCGAAGTTCCCCTCCCGGGAGTCGGATAGTGTAGTCAGTATGGTTGTTAAAAAATACAACACTTTGAAATAAAAATTATAATTCTTTGTTTTTATATCTATGATTCCATTTGTGTGTTTTCTTCATGATCTTAGAAAAATAATTTCAAATTATTTTTATGTTATTGTTAATTATAATAAATACATCTGAGGAATACATTAGTAAACTATGTTTAAAACAAAATATTTTATTAAATAATTTCAAATCAGAATGAATGTTTTTTGGTTAATATTATATAATCATTTGTTTCATTTAATTAAGAAATAAATGATTCTTTTCCAGACAACACATCTATTATTTAAATTTGAATAGCCATTTGTTATTAATAGTATTTAGACATCCTTTGTATTTAATAACTCGAATGTATAAATACGAAAATACGTAGAACATGAGAATATCATTTAGAATAATTATCGTACAGCAACCGGAAAACAAGTGTAGACAAGTTGACAGTCAACAAATTTACAGTTGAAAGACAAGAGGGTACAGTGCTTTGAATAAAATAAAAATAGCTTAATATTGAAGTATGAAGTCAGTAAGATTTATTACAACGTCGACATGTTGTCTTTATTACAAGCATAAGTGATAGAACGCCAAGATGTATATTAAAACGTTACAGTGGAACGAAATTTACAAACATAAATCATTTAGAGACATATCTAATGTTACTTTCGCTGCGATGGGTTGAAAATTTTCTACAGTATTCTTTTCAGTCTTTACATCATCTTTATATATATATATATATATATATATATATATATATATATATATATATATATATATATGATGAATTTATATAAAAAACTAAAGCTAATTTACATGTTAATTACTGTAATTAGTCGTTAAAATAAATTAAAAATTGATGTTATCTGAAGATTATTTCTAAAATTATTAGCAAAAATATACTTTGAAAATTTTTTCTTGAATCATTTCCATTTTGAATATATTTTCAATTTATTTATATAAAAATTAAGAGATAAAAATTTCACATTTTTTCCCGTTTATGGAATACCAAAGTATATGCTTTTTACGTTATGGCGATTAATTTTTTTAAAAAGAAATCTGATCATCCATTGTTTTTATAATATACTATTAAATACATACTGAAAGTTTGAAACAGTATTTCTAAAGAAGGTAAATAGTCATACACACATTTTTCTCGGAAGTGTTTAACCATATCCTCATGATTTAATTTTACAAAATATTCAACAAACAACCTTACAATATCTCTTTCGAAATAAAAAATAGTTAACTAATATTTTATATTACACTATTTAAGTACTAAATTACTACTAAAAAATATACTCCTGTTATAAAATATAGAAAAAGTTTTCTTTGAGAATAGAATGTATGTTAAGATCAGAATTCAAACAGAGTTTATGCAAAATATTTTCATATATATATATATATATATATATATATATATATATATATATATATATATATATATATATATATGTATATATTCTTAACCCTTTGTGTTCCAGTGCAAATTTTCAAAAATGCCAGAAAAATTTAAGCAAAAATGCATGGCTATAGAAAAAACAATATATTTCAGTTAATTTTGAGTTAAAGTTGATTAAATTTGTACATAATACTAATAGTATATTAGACTTCCTTTTTTACTAATAAAATCAAAAATAGTTCAAAAGGTTTTGCAATAGTTACACATTTGATATGTAATACAAAGGTTTTTCATTTGACTTAATTTTTTACAGCTGATTAAATTGATTTTTGGTTTTTACGGTAACGCTGTCCCCTCTTTTCTGAAAAAAATATAACTCACGGAAGAACTTTTTTTGATCATCAATATTGTGGAAATAAAGGTAAATAAATGAATAAATAAAAAATAAAATTTTTAGCTGTAACATCGACAATAATTTCAATAATTTAGTTTAGTCGACCATTTAGACAATTTTCACACACGGCTTTAGAATAAAACGGATAGAACATATAGAAGTAAGTGTACATTAGCTTTAAACGCCCTTTTTATGAAGCAAAGTTGATTTTTCATGAGTTATAGTACTTATAAAACAGAGAAGCGATATATCACTCTTGGAACTTTTTACAAATGTATAGAAGAGCGTTTATCGCTCCCTGGCACTCAAAGGGTTAAATATTAAAATAATTGAATTAACAATTTGTCCTATATATATATAGCTATGAAAAACATCTTTAATATAATGTACTAACCTCTTTTTAGGAAATAATTAAAAGCAAATTTAAAAGCGTTTATCATATTAATAAACTTACAATGATCATTAACAACAACTCAAAATTAAGAATTAATTTTAAGCAGCTAGATTAATCAGATAGAGTTAGAAGGAAATAATTTTTCCAGTACGAAATTTCTTAATTAAATATTTTACATCGTAACCTAAAGCTCCGTTGTAACTACATCGGTTTATCACTCGTGGTGTTTTTTCTCGAAGAAATTTATTCGTTGCAGTTAGATGTTGAACAAGTGTACCTGCATCACGTGAGTCCAGTTCGCTCATTGATACATACAGTTCTGTATGAAAGCATTCATGCAGAAACCATTTATGTAATTAATGTTACATTTATACTTCAGCGCAAATGTAATTAAGTTTGAACACAAGCTCAAGTATTGTGACAAACTTTACAATATGTACTAATTATTACGTCAAGCAGGTAAACAAAATATAAAATTATCCACAAGACCATTATACATTGTATATTTTCAATGTGTTTTACTCATTCAAGTATATAAATTGTTTTATTATTTTCAAATATTACGTTATGTAATACTGTTTACTTTTTATTATTCTAAACGTGAATTTACAAATTATTTAATCTTTTTGAACAGATTTTCCTGAATAAAATATATATAAAAGTAATTATACCTTTTATCAATTGATAAATTATATAAATTATTTAAATAATTCAAAAATATTTATTTGAAAGCAGATTTCATGAATAATTTGAAATTTAAAAATAAGATCAATAATTTTGTCTTATTTACATATTTTTTTTGAAATAATTAAATATATATTCAAGATTTTAGTATATAATAAATGAAAGTTATTTAACACAAACTGATTGCATACTTCCATTGAAATTTGAAGTCTGTTTTTCTTACAGAAAGTAAAAGCGTAATCTGGCGCAGGTCAAAAATTAATTAAAAAAAGGATTAGTGATATATCTGTGCTTGTAACCATTCCGAGCACGTTTCAAAATATTCATTGTTTTACCAATAATTTCCGGACAAAATGTCTATTATATATATATATATATATATATATATATATATATATATATATATATATATATGCACAATGTAGACACGTTTGAAATATGAGATCAAAAGAAATGCAATAGTTATTAATTTACATTATACAAAAAAATATGTATTTTAATAGTCATTTACAAGTTTTATATGAATAATATTTTATTTTATTGTGCTGTTTTCTTAGGTGCCTGTTATTAATTTCTCTGTGAGGATCTTGAATAGGAGGTTTGGCAGTTTAATTCCAAGATTGTCGATGCAGGACTGGATTCACGTGAAATTAAACTAAAAGTAAGACAGCACATAAGATTTCACAATTTTATTAATAGATTTTGGTCAAAGGATCATCGAACAGCTGTTCGTTTCTGAGAAGGAAGCTAGCGCGTACATCGTGTTTCTGTCAGCCGTTATAGAGCAACGAGTGAAAATTAAATTTTATTGTAAATTAGGGAACTGTAACAGAAACTTATTAAGTGCTGAAAACATTGTACGTGATAATACTTTAATTTCATACTAGTATGTGCGAATGGTTTAAACGTTGCAAAGATGGACGTGAGGATATTCAAGATGATTCTAGAACTGAGCTTCCGTTCAATTCTCGAAATTCAGATTTCATCGAAAAAGTTCGTGAAATTCTTGCCACAGATCACCGAATGACCCTCTGAATAATGGAAGATGAGTTGAGCATCAATAAAGAGATGAATTAACAAATTTTAAATGAACAGTTGGGAAATAGGAAGATTTGTGTAAATTTCGTCTTGCACAGTGTTACAGGTGAGCAGAAACTTGCAAAAAAATTGATATTAAGTCATAGGTCTTAGTACAATCCTAACTCGAAACGGCAGTGCTTACAATGGATTGGAGAATCATCATTAAGGTCAAAAAAGTTTCGTTTGCAAAAATCCAGAATCAAAACCATGCTGATTACCTTTTTCGATAAACAGGATGTGATCTATAAAGAATATGTGCCTGATGAATAATTAATAGTACATTCTACTTTGAAGTAACGAAGAGATTAGTATAACACATTTCTCGAGTGCAACTGCAATTTCGAGAATAGAATTGATGTATAATGCATCTGCCTATTATGCACTGATTTTGAAGTCCTTAAAACACGGTGTTTTTGAGGTCAATACCAACCCTATTCACCTGAATTAGTACCAGCAAACTTTTTCTCTCTCCTAAAGTGAACAGTGTTCTCAAAGGAAAACATTATCAGAATGTAGAAGATATTAAGAAAAACGTAACCACCAAATTGAAAGTAGCTTTTTTTGGATGTCTTTGCAGACTGTTCTTAAAACTTTTTAGAATGTCGCAGTACATGTATTAAAGTAAATGGCAATTACTTTGAACAAATATACAACATTTTTCGTATTACTTAAATTGTGTTTGTTTCAATTATGAAATTAAATTGCTAAATTTTGTATTTTGTGCAGTTTAATAAGAATTAAGTACATGTTTAATAGTTTTACACGTTGTCGAAAATTAATTCTTATAAATATTTTTTACTAAATTAAATTGATTAACTTTTTATTAAGAAATATATTCAAAGAGTCAGATAAATTTATTTTTCAGACTTAAAAAATTAAGAAAACGATTTCTTATCGTAGCTTATAATCATTTAAATGATAAATAACACATGTTAAAAATACATTCAAGTTATTTGTACATAAAAAAGTCTCAATACTGCAAAATTTTATGTACTCAATTATGAAGATTTCTAAATCATATTCTATAAAAACATGGATTTTTATGATGCAATGCATTGTTTCAATTAATTATTTATACATTTAAAGTTCTTTGATTTATTCATAATTATAGTTGTAATATTATATAAAACATATTTCGTTGGTATGTTGTTCTAGGAAACTTCTTCCTTTAGAGTCCGCTGACAGGCTTCCTACCAGATATCTTATTTCTGTTAAATATTTACGAAAAGCAGCCATTCATTTGATCCTAAAGGAAAAGGACCGCAATACTATATAGGTTATTTTTTGAATTATTAAATTTTTAAATTATTGATATCTTAAATCATTTTTTTTTAAATTTTATTCAGTACTTTCTGCATAAATATCAGATTAGTATTTCATAATAGTTATTTTTTTATATCTATATATAGAAAAAAAATTAAATTTAATTGACGCGCATCTGTCTTATTTGAATTTTGATACTACATCCAAAACAATTTTTGAATCTCTTGAGAGTTAGATACACTTGATAATTTTTAAAATGTTAACAGTTAGTTTCATAAATTATTCTTGCATGTAATAAATTTATTTATATATATATATATATATATATATATATATATATATATACATACACTTACGTACAAATATAATGATATGTTTTCTATTAGAAACAAAACAATTATCGAATTTCATAGAAACGAACTGAAAAGAAATATTAAATTCATCCACCGTTCAACGGTCTCATGTACATTTTCATTATACTCATTGAACCGTCCGGTGTTCTCTTCCATGTCCAAAGCCACCACCATTACAAGCACATACACCGGTAGACCTACATAAACATACATTTTAAAATCTGTAGCAGCGAGCTCACATTACGCAGACATAATACGTAGGCACTCGTAACAGAAATGAATCTAAATATTTAACTCGGTTTTCTGGATTTAACTGCATCGTCGTTACAAGTGCTGAACGCGAGAATACGCGGTGCAGACATTTCATATTCAAAGTGCAACGTAAAATAAACATGGTGATGAGTTTATATATATATATATATATATATATATATATATATATATATATATATATATATATATATATATATATGTTTGCTCCGTGACTGACGGTTACGGTAACTACGTACGCGTCCATTAATGCTTTAGGGATCAAATCCAGTGTATGATTACTACATCACAACCGTAATACATATATACGTAAGTATCTGTGCGGCTTTACAATGCCGAGTATTTTGTTGGTGTGTTATACTCGTCCTTGATTTGAAATGAGTGTTGGACATAGAGTTGTATTCATTCGAATATAAATCGTATTATGGACACAAAAAAGTAACGAGCAGAAAAATGAACATTTGAGATTCGATTGAAAACGCTTTCTGGAATATAACTCTTGAAAACCATATTTACCAATTAATAATTTTATTTTATAATTAAGTTTATTATAGAACGTTCAAAACAATTTAAAATATCAATTAAGTAAACGAATAAAAATTCAGATATCAAAGAAAAGTATAAGAAACATGTTTTACGTAATTAATGATATTTTATTGAAATATTTGTAAGATTTCAATCAGTGGAAAATGAGTACCTCTTCTGAGAAAAGAAAATAAGAACGATATGCTCCAAAACGAAAACAATGTTATGTTTTTCAACATTAAATGTATCGTGCATCATGAATATCTTACAGTAGGGTAAACTGTTAGCTAAATTATAAAGAATTATAATTTATAAAGAATTAATTTATAAAGAATAATTTATAATTTATAAAGATGGATAAAGATGCTAAATTATAATTTATAAAGATGGTATTAAGGGATTGAGAGAAGAAGGAAATTTTAAAAGAACAAGATTATGAATCCATAAATAAGTTCTTCAAGGTGACATCGTTTTTTCTCAATGTTATCAGTAAAATAATTTTCAATTCAAAAGTAAATCAAAACGATGGAGTCTAACACTAAAACTTCATTTTGAAAAGAACCTATTTTCACATCGTGGAATAAATAAAGAGGTGGATGAATGATGACACCTAAGCAACACACCCGAAGAGAAGTTCAAAAAATGTTTTGATTTATGTAAAGGAAAATTGAAAAATGCATTGAAAGTTGATGATGACTACTTTGAAAGAGACAATATTTGAATCCCGTCATTTTGAAATAATAAAAATTCTATTGATAGATTTTAATTTTTTGCTAGACCTCAAACAATTCATTTATCAAGTATTATTTTTAATTTATACATTTAAAATGTATTTTTTCATTGTTCATCAAAATTCTTTATTTGTTTAAAAAAACATACGAAGTCAACAAATAAAAAAGAAAAATTTACAGAATATACGAGGGTAGTTTGATAAGTATGGTAAAAAGTAAGTTTAATACTGTTTCTTGAAAAAAATCAATTTTATTTCTCAACATAGTTTCCATTGAGGGCTATACACTGGGACCAGCGGTTTGCAAAATATGCATTGACAGCAGCAATGAGATCTTCATCGATGAGAATTACTTCTCATTGAGCCAACAAAGGAAGAACCCGCACGGGGCCAAGTCCAGAGAACAGGAGGGATGAGGAATTAATTCAAAGTCTAATTCGTGCAATTTTGCCGTTGTGACGGTTGATTTGTAGGGTGGCGCGTTGTCCTAGTGAAAGAGTACTTTTTTGTCTGCCAATCTTGGCCGTTTTTGTATGAGCTCTCCTTTCAAAGGATCCAATAATGTTGCATAATAGGTTCCTGTTATCTTTTCCCCTTCGTGAAGTCGTCGATCAGGATGATTCCCTGGGATTCCAAAAAAACAGTAGCTATTACCTTCCCACCCGATAAAACGATCTTCATCTTCTTCGGCTCACATTCATCGGCCGTTATCCACTGTTTTAACTTCTGCGTTGACTCAGGTGTGTAGTAGTGGATCCAGGTTTTATCCACGGTGACGAATCGACGCATAAGGTCTACTTGTTTTTTCCATTTTTGCACAATTGTTACAATGGTCGCTTCACACATCTGTAGAACGTGAATAACGCGTCGCTTCTGGCTTAAATTTTACCTATACTAGTTTAAAACGTGTCACTTGATAGCCGTGACGTTACCAAATAAATGGTGATGCCATATCATATAAATTTAATAAATTTATCAAACGATCCACGTACTATTTATATGATCAAAAACGAAATACTATTTAATAAAATATATATATAGTCTAATATACCAGATGTATGTTATTTATATGTATTTAATTGAAAAGTAATTAAAGTAAACATGAACAATACACAAGAGGAATAATAAATTTTAAGATATAACAAAGGAAATAAACAAGTAACGTAAAAAAAGTATTGTGTTCTTTACCAGGAATTCAATTTAAAGTGTTCTTCGAAAAACGTAGAGGTAGAATTGGTTTCCTGTGAAAATTTATTTCTTAAGCTTATTATTTCAGCTATCAATTAATTTTATTTAATATGTGTGTAAAAATAATAAAGTTCATTAGTAAGTTCAAGGAAACAATATAAAAATTTCACCTTAGTTAAATTCTTAAATGATGAAAAATCTAATGCATATAAATTACATTAATGAAACCGTCAAACATGTAAACAATTATATTCATATCTTCACTGACACGTCGTAGGTTCAAATCCCACACTTAAATATGAAGTGCTATATAAACAATTTGTAAATATGCATTAATCTCGAAACGATTTCGTAAATTTAAAACAACTGTTAAAAATCAGTCTCGTACATTTACATAAATTATCTCAGAATATTTAACTAGACAATATTTACTTGTGAATCACAGGTATTTTTTTATAATTTCTAAAAATAGTCTCGTGGATGTTTATAAATATTATATCACTACCTTCCGATGTAAATATATATAATAAAATTATTTATTCGAGTATTCTTAGAATATGAGAAATAATGTGATATTAAAAACATATTTACTTAATAAAAAGTACAATATATATCAAAATAAATCTATTCTATTAAAATGTTATAAATATTTAAAAACCACGAGATTTGAATGGAAGTTAACACAAAAATCAACTTATTTGGAAACAAGGCTTTTTCTATCTTTAAATATATATATAAATTTGATCACAAGAAGTCGTTTATATTTTTAGTACTAGATGCAAGAATCAATTGTGTTTTCTTTTTTTTTAAAAAAATACAAAAGCTATTGATGATACTTTTTCATATAATTACTATGTATACATAAAAATGACAGTGTATAGATGTGTGTATGTGTCTGTTGTCCGAATTTATAAGAGTGTTAATGCTTTATATATTGAACAATCTATGCAACCTGTGCACCAACTATATTTAAATGGTTGGAACGATATGAGAGATATAGAACGTGGCACAGAATAACAGGATTGTGTCACCACAAACTACGTGAAACCAAAGTGGAACGTGCTCATGGGGCAAATCCATTTGTTTCTGTATTTGTTCACTATATGTGTAAATGCGTGAATATATAAACACACTTTATCCGGTACAATATTCAGTTAATGTTCGATGTAAATTCCTACCATACGAAATGATATAAATTGGGTTTTGTTTAATTTATGTACACCATTTGATTAAATCGAATACTGATAGTAATGCCTCATAAGCGATGCGTATATTGCATCAACATTTTAATTTAAATATATATCTATATATATATATATATATATATATATATATATATATATATATATATATATATATATATATGTGTGTGTGTGTGTGTGTGTGAGAGAGAGAGAGAGAGAGAGAGAGAGTGAGTGGGTGGGGGTGGGTTGGTTGGTTGTGTGTGTGTGTGGGTAGCTGTGTATGTGCCTTTAATGCCAAATTTCAAATTAAAAACAATTCTCTCAAAATTACCTTAACCCTTTGAAACCGGGTGTGTATCTAGGAATCCATTGATGTGTTCCAAAGAAACTACGATCTCAGAGCGCTATCTTTGGATAATATATTTAAATTATAATTGTAATAATTATAATATATTTAATCACTAATCTCTTTCTAATGAGATTAAATTTATAACTCCTTCTGCCATTAAAAAAAATACGGTCATCATAAATCAAAAAAATAGATTTTTTTCATTTGAAAACCTATAAAAATTGTGAACTTAAGTATTGGGTTGAATAATATTTTTTTTACAAAATTTCATCATTAAAAAAAAGTGGATAAAATATTTCGAGACTCTACGTCCTTCACGTTCAACACAAAAAAATTAAAATTTTGTGTGCAGCGATATTTTTTAATTTATCGTTAAGTTAGTTTTTTTCCTGTCAAAAAAATGACAAGGAAAACAGTAAAATGGTATAAAAAACTTTTCTTCTATATTTTAAATCTTACAATCTACAACGCATACGTTATGTACTGCCATGTAAGTCGTAAAGGAATGAGTCTTGAAGACTATAAACTCATTTTGGCTTCACATATTGTTCAAAAAGTAGCTCCAAATGAATCTTCTACGAGAAATCCAAATTCACACCGATCAACGCCTCATTTTTCGGGGAGAATACCATTAGATCATAGTCAAAGATCACAGTATGTAGTTTGTAAAGCAAATGGAAGAAACCGACTGACGTCCAGGTACAAGATGTGACCGATGTGAAACCGTTTTGTCCACACTTGATTATTTCAAAATTTTTCACACTCAACATACGAGTAATGTTATTTCTACAAATTTTCAATTGTAATCAATTTTTTCGCTTGCAATTATATGTTTCCAATCAGGAGATTTATGTTCCTCCGAATATTATCAATGATTTTTTACGATATATCAGATAGATATGAAATGTCTAATGGCTAATCTCAATTAATTTTTTCTTGCAACCGATAAAATTATAATTTTTATTTTGTTTACTATAAAAGAGTGTCTAATTAATCGAAAAATATGTTTTAAAATTTTTTAACACCCTTTCTCTTCCCGGCTACATAGGGTTAAATAATATTTAAAATTTTTCAAATATTAAACAATTAATATTTATTAATCACTCAAGGAAATTGTTACTCAAGTAGAACTATTAAAAGGTCACTAAAATGTTTCTTCATGAAATATTATTTACTAGTCAATTAATTCAGTAATTTTAATCAGAAATTTATTGTGTAATGGTATTTGAATAAATTAGGGTTTATTAGTTTTACCCCACTGTCAGAATCACATGAAAAAATAAAATGTTATCAATTGATAATCCTAATATCGATCACTTATTTTCAAATTTATTAGAAATCTTCACTGTTACCAGATCCATCGATACGAGTATTCAGAAATGATTAATAAAATAATAGAAATATTTCCTCTAGAATTTAAAAAAAAATGAATGCGCGAAACTATTCTTACTAGCATTAAACATAAAACAATATTCTTTGTGAAATAACTATATGATTTAGTACCCGGATACAGAGAATACTCGTTACGGACGTGAGACACATTTTTGATAAGTAAATTTGTTATTTTGTTTTACTTACAAACAGGTCCACTTTCGAAACACACAATGAAACGAAAATATAGCGTGTAATTGTGGCGTTTTCGAGGAATTGTGACCACGAACTTTAACACACGGCTCACACGCCCACGTCTTTCTAGTTCCCAAATAATGTACGTTCTGTATGTTTGTTTCTGTGCGAAAACTATGAAATAATAATGGAAAAAAACGTGATTTCGAAATTATTGTGTAAACTTATTGTCGTTTTTAATCTAGTTGATTTGTCATACGTCTCTTTTTACTTTTAAATTTTTTGTTTTATTAGATTAGTTTCGTTGTATATTTTATTCTTGATTTAATATTAAGTACTCCTACATATTTATATAAAATTCTTGTATGTTTAGAGTATATTAATATTTACATACATTTTTATATAACATTTCAAATAATATTTGTAATATTTGAATAATTAATGTAGTATATTAATTATTGATTATTTCAATCATGATTTTCAATATTCCTAACATAGAAATAATTTGAGCTTTTAAGAAATACATACTTCTTCTCAATAATAAAAAAAATACATAATACTGAAATAAATTTAATAAATTAATAATACATAGATAAGACACTGTAATATAAGTGCAAGAGTTGTGCATATAGCAAATATTTATTCTATAAAAGAGTAAATGTACAGATTACACGATATGAAAATTTTGTAAGTACTGATTAACACCATCAATAGATAATTAATATATTTTCTATTGAAAATCATTATTTCAAACAGAATGAAATTAAAATCATTTTTATAACAAAATGTAATTTAAATTGAAGTACGCTTTTAGGTGTCTTTTTAAAAATAACAACAAAAGTTTTGTAAATGTAAAGAAATTGTAGACGACTAGCTAATATAAATTGATAAATATTAATGTCGTATCGTACTGTACAAATATTAAATTAAGATAAAATCTCGACCAAATCAGGAAAAAAAATATTATCATTGGAACATCGAAACATAGAACAATGATATAAAATCAGTTTTTTCCTTTAAAAACAATACACGTGGACTTACGTATCAGATGTGAATTTCAATCGTTGACGTATGAACAAAAAGTAAAATAGAATTACCGAGATCCGACTGAAATATTTATTTACAAATGTTGCATGACAATCGACGTGTTGATTTAAATAAGAATATTTTTATTTTTCTTCAATTACGATGCGCATATAATATTTATCGTATATAAATTGGATTGAGTTGAACAGAACGGTTTGACGAAAACAAGATAGAGTTTTTTCATATGAATTTTGAAACGACTCATTGCGAAAACAGTTTATTGTTTTATTTTTATAAACAGTTTCATGAAGTCAACATATATATATATATATATATATATATATATATATATATATATATATATATATATATATATATATATATATATATATATATATATATATATATATATATATATATATATTTGTATCTTCTATGAAATGTGTGTGTTTTATAATAAAGAAAATTTTTCCTGGAAATTGATTTGTCTATTTAAACAGATGTTATTTGGATATTGTATTTTATACAGTTTTACATACCGTACGTATTAAAAATATAAATTCTCAAAGATCATACTTGTTTTGAAATGAATTATTAAATAATCGGTACTTACAATAACGAATTTAATGTTATATATTTATTAATTTTAAATAATGTTATTTGTTTATAATAACAAAATAATTATGAATAACTTTATTTTCGTCGTTGTCAGGAAATTTTCATATAAGTACAATTCTTTGAAAGAATGTTATTTCAAAACACAATTTTTCAAAAATACAATTTCCAAAGTATAATGTTTATATAAAAGTTTTCATTTATATTTTCATATAATTAACACTTTACAGTTATTACAGTGCGTTAACGCTGTTATGCGTCATTTGTAAAACTATCGTTAAAAGCCCGTTGACGTAATTTTACGTCATTTGCGATTCTAATATTAAAAATAATATAAATAGCGCAACAACATATTTTCTAAAAGAAATACAATATTATTTTCTCGTAATAATGAATTCTAATTCGTAATAGTGTGTTTAGAGTTACATATTCAATTCGTGTGCTAAAATCCCCTACACTTTTATTGCCGCTCTAAGGTTTACAGGACATAATACCTCATTAGATTATATTCAGTTCACTTACACAATTTGAGGGCGATGCAACAAAAATTCTGTGCATAATGTTTCGTATTTTTAAATTCTTTTCTATAAATTTGTGTTTTCGCAGTGTTTTTTAAATATTGTTTTTTTTTAAAAAAAAATACTCATTTATCATGGAAAACGAAACAGTGGAAACTTTATTGGAAGAACAGAATGCGGATATTTTATCTTATATGCCCAGGGACTGTATAATGAAAATAATAGTGAAACTGATGATTATAGTAAATAGCGAAATATTACAACAATTGTACAAAATTAGTAAAAGTAGATAAAGGAATAATTTCCACCATTCAGAGTGCTGCTATAATCGACACTGACAAAATCGCTAGAAAAACCGTTCATTCAGTAAAAAAACCAAAGTGCATAATATTAGATTGATGCAAAAATAAATGCGGTTTTTATGTATCGAGTATAAAGACACATATATTAGTTAAAATTATATTTAATAATCAAAATAAAAACCACTGGCTTGCATAAATTCCTTCCAACGGGAAACAAATTTGTTTATTCCTACAAGATAGAATTCTGGAATCCTAGAATTAACGAATTTACGAAAAGCACTTTCAGGTAATGCTTGATCTTTGAAATCCTTCTCTCGTAGGACAATACTCAAATGTTTAAAATAACGATAATCTGTCGGAGACAGGTCCGGAGGATAAGGCGGGTGGGGTAAGGTTTCATAACCCAGTTCATTTAATTTTTTTAAAGTCATTTGTGAGATGTGTAGTCATGAAGAAGAATTGGTCCTCTTCAATTGACTAATGCTAGCCGTAAATGATGGAACTTTTAATGCATTTTTTTCAATTTTCTTCGATATTTTTCTGTTATTATTATTTCATCAGGATTTGACAAATTGTAGTGAATGATGCCACTTATAGTAGTGCTAATTTCATTGTTTACAATAATGTGTCACATGACCATATCAAAAGATAACGATAACTAGAAAAATCGACGCCAAACTTGATAAAGACCGCAATTATTTCGCACCAACCTAATAGAGTACAATCAGTATATGAAAGGAGTAGATCGTGCAGATCAGTTTATCAACTATTATTCTATGTATAGAAAAAGTAGAAAATGGACGAAAAAAGTTACTATCTATTTAATGTTTTATTCAAATCCTTTAGGCTTTACGATCATCTTAATGTCACATCTGACCATAAACTGAATTATCATGATTTTTTACAAAATCTGTCAAAGTCATGCATAGGAAATACATCAGATAGTCAAAATATGGCAGAAGTTCCCCAAGGAACACCTTCAACATCGTGCATTCTACATTTTGACTCACTACAAAGACTTTCTGGTGATATAAAACGTCACAGTATAGTGAAAATATTGGAAACAGGAAAACTCGAACAGAAAGAGTGTAAAGTTTGCTATGTAAATAAAATAAGAAAAGATACAATTTATATATGTAAATTTTGTAAAATACCCTTACATGTAGGAAAATGTTTTGAATTTTACAATTTAAAAACCAAATATTAAATATTTGTATTTACAAAATATTTTTTTTTGATTATTTATTTTAATTTTTTTAGTACATAAATATTTCAAACCTCTAGATGATCAACTTATTTTTATAACTAGCCTCATTCTATTTTATTAATATTTACATAATATATAAATTCATATTTGTTGACTTCTTTTGTGTACATTGCAAAAAAGTCATGAATTTAAAGAAAAATTATTTGTTGGCAATTATTGAAAATGAATGAAAATAGCCGGTGAAATTTACTCGCTCAACTTAGTCTGCCTGTATAGTGTTAATTTAGGTTAATTTTAATCAGGTATTATTGTTTCAGCTCTACAGGCCTATTGAAAGGTTTATAGGGCAGTTTAATTTTAAGAAATCATTTTAAATTTTACAATTATTCTTAAGAAAAACGTGGTTTGAAAAAAATTGTATGTAATTTCTCTTACATGGAAAAATCTATAGAGGAGATATTAATAAAGAGCAAAACTTTGTTTTTTATCGATTCCTCAATCTATTTTTCAACTTTTTAATTATTTAGGGACAATAATTTTATTATTGTCTCTAAAATAAATTCAAGAAAAGCGTTAGATGTTTCCCTATAATAGAAGTATTTATTTCGATATTTAAACAAACATTTATAAATAATAATAATTTAGGAAAAAACTTTCTTGTACAAAACATAAAAGATTTTCAATGAAATATAGAAATATCTAGTCAATACTCTAAATAAATACAGTAAGACTTTTTTACTCCCTCAGTAAAAACTATAATTGTTACTCAGGTAAGATATATTTGATCGACTTTTAATTATTTTATGTATGCATACACGTGAGAAAATTTATAAATTATCTTTTAAAATTAAAATCATTAAATAATAAACATTTTTAATTCCGAAACTGAAATTATGCTTAAACATACATATATGTACATATATATATATATATATATATATATATATATATATATATATATATATATATATATATAAAGAGAGAGAGAGACTTTAATAAAATACTCGAAAAATATTTTTATTGATTATATTATTTTTCCACAGGTAAACATTCTAAAGAAAAGAGAAATATTAACAAAATATACGAGAGAATTTAAAATTTTAAGCATATATACATTTTTATTTTGCACAAATATTTCAACAATTTTTCATATGAAAATCTTATATATATATATATATATATATATATATGTATATAAATATTTTTTAAAAAATAATAAAGATATGATTACTCATACATCAAAAATATACATCCAATACACATCCCGTTATCAAGATTTGTCTAACGAAATCCATAAAAAAATGTAACCGTAGTAACGCATTAAATACCGCCTCATATCATCACATGAATCAATTCAATTTATATCAATTGTCAAAGAACATGATGGGATGAATGTCAAAAACAAATTAATTACATTTTTGACATGATAATTAATTGAGTGCAGTGTTCCAAACATAATAACAATGACTATGCAGAAACAAGTACTACAATTAAATTACTAGTGACTTGAAAACGAAATTAATTATTCCTTCTACTTGATTCTGTGTACTCTTATCTGACAAATTTGACTATAATGAGGATAATTTTTATTCAATGTTTTCAACTAGTCATTGTAAGCATTGCTGTATCGATTGTTTTGAAATAATTACAATTCGAATTTTCATCTCGGATGTCGATAAGACAAGGTAACGATTTTGATTTTTTTTCGTTAGAATTTTATGTCTCTTATTCTAACCTGTCGAATTAGTATTTATCTTTATGAAGACAATAAATAATCCCTAAAATTTTACTATAAAGTCTTATTTTCAACCTGGTTTGGTATATTATTTAATTTTTAATATTATTATTAGGTTGGTGGAAAAACAATTGCGGTTTATGACCTTCAAATCCATATAAATTTTTCTCAGCTAATAATTAACTTTATTAATCGAAATAAAGTAACATTAGAATTCGCGAATTTTTGCCTATTAATTACACTTTTATTTATTCCGGTGGTGTAAAATTCCGGAGTTCTGGGGTTGATAAAACCTCGAAATGCATTTTCGACAGTAGCTTGGTTGTTGAAGACGTTACCTGTAAGCAGTTATCTAAATGCTTAAACAAATGATAATCTATTGGCGAGATGTCTGGTGAGTATGGTGGATGAGACAATTTTTCGTAGCCCAATTCATTCAATTTTTAGATGGTCAATCGTGCAACGTGTGGTTGTGTATTGTCATGCAGCAGAATTTGACCTTTTCGACTAATTAGTGAGGGGATCAAACTTCGCAGTTCTTGTTGTATTTTGTCGATTTCTCGACAATAAATTTCAGCTGTAATAATTTCGGAAGGATTTAAAAAAATTACTAGATTATACCGAGCGGAGACCACCACACAGTCACCACAATTTTCTCTTGGTGTAATTTCGATTTCACGAAATGCTTTGGGGCTACATTTTTGCCAACCATTGAGCAGACAGCTTTTTTTCGTAAAGGATCCACTTTTCATTGCAAGTTACAGTACGATCGAGAAATGAATCGTTGTTGCGTAAAAGGAGCGTACAACAAACTTCTTAACGGTGATTGTTTTGGTTTTCGTTCAATTCATACGGCACCCATTTATCAAGCTTTTTGATTTTCTTAACTATTTTAAGTGGTCCAAAACTATTGGATGACTAACGCCTAACTTTTATGAAAGCTCTAGAGTTGTTGTACGTGGTTCTGATTCAAGTAACGTTTTCAGTTGCTCGTTATGAACTGAAGAAGGACGCCCGCGATCTCTTCATCTTCAATGCTCTCGTCCTTAGCACGATATTTTTGGAATCATCATTGCACCGTGCTTTCTTTAACAGTAACCACATCAAAAGCATCGTTTAGTTTACGAACAGTTTTTGATGCTTTGTCACTCGTTTTGAACTCGTGAAAAAAATTTACTCTTATTTTCTTTTTTCCATCTTTAATTCAATAGCCCAATTTGAAGCAAAATTAATAATAAAACCAAAGTTGATATTATTAAAATACAGACCGAAAAAATCACTTTAAAATGGTATCATATACATAATGAAATGGTACAATGAAAAAAAATTAGGGTTAGAATTCATATTTCCCTATCAACTTAATATATTTACCTAATAAAGAATAAATCAGTTTAAATGAATAATATGCCGAGTTATAAAATTAATATTATATATATATATATGTATATATATATATATATATATATATATATATATATATATATATATATATATATATATGTATATATATATATATATATATATATATATATATATATATATATATATATATTACGCCTACAAATTAATTCGGTGCCTTTTTTATAGAAAATGAATGTTTACAAAAAAATGGGGTGCTTTTCAATTCTCAAAATACCTTTCATAATTTTATATAACTGCTTCAACTTTTGGGTAACGACAAATCCCTTATCGAAAAAATATGATGGCTTTGAGTCGATGAAGCGGTAATGCATTTTCGAACCTCTTCCATTGTTTTTATTGCATGTTTTATGCATTGCAATATATTCCCCCAAAGCTAAATAAATCATTCGTGGATTCAGCAGCATTTTTTTGAACTGGGATGCGAAAAGTATGCAATGCTGAATATATTACTTTTGGGACTCCACCGTGTCCACTACTGCTTTGTGAGATTATGCCAACTGCTTAACTAAGATATATAGAATTTTTAAATGTTACGATTAGTAGTTATAAATACTAACACGGCAAGAAAATATTTTAATTTAAAATATAGTTACGATTGATTCAATGTAAAGGCACCTAATTAATTATAACACCTTATATATATATATATATATATATATATATATATGTATATAATATATGTATATATAATATATTTTTCTCATAACAAGTAGAACAATAAGCAAGACGTACATGTATGTACATACTCACTTAACATGGATCTCATTTAGTTCGTCTATGTTTAACGGTTATTTACCTCTGCCAAACAGTCTATGTACAGAGTAGTGTTTCTCATTACAAATAACCTTTATTAATTTCCACATCACTTAATTTTAAAATACATACGAGATATCATGAATCAACATAAATCAGGCATATATGTTTATATTCTATACATAATTATTAAATTGAACTCGTCTCAATTATTTTATATCACGATATGAAATGTAAAATAATATAAAACGGTTATTCGGTTGGAGAACGGTTTCCACTAGGCGTTTCCATGTGAGTTGCAATAAGATTCATTTTTCGCTATATAATTTTTTCCATTTACTGAAAACTAATTATCTGATAACAGTGGATAATATACATGCAAAGTATACGCAAGGTGTATTTCTTATACTTTAGTTTTGCCTTACACTGTACTATTTTAATCGTAAATAGAAATGTAGAATATGTACTTTTTTAAGTTTACCATTTTCTCGGATTGTATTGTACAGAACTATGTACTTAAAAATGGATATAAAAGTTTTCTTAAAACACTATAAAGTTTTATAAAGCACTCGGATGGGCGTTTTTTTTAATTATATCAGAGTTTTATAATATATATTTCAATTAAAACAAAGTATTTACTGAATTCCATTTTAATTATTAATTAACGGACTGATTTATATATTTTAATTAGTTTAAAATAGTAACTCAATGAGAAATAAATTTAGCAAAATTAAATATCATCGATTTTTACTTCAGAATTATTTTAATAATACTCGGTATATTTTAAACGTTGAAAGCTGCGTTTTATTTAAATTCATGAAATTTGAGAGAAAAATAATTTTGAAGTATTTTTTGAACTTCATTCAATGAATATTAGATTTAGATATATACAAATGATAACCGTCTTACTTATATGTATATTAATAGTTATAATTAATATTTAAATCATGTCCGTATGAAAAATCAATTTTAGAAAATAATAACTCGTATATTCAAGTTGAAGAAAAAAAGTAATTAAATTGTCATCATTACTATTTTTTAATCTATCAAATCTTGAAAAGTTAAAATTTGAATACACTTAGTCTTTTAATTCGGTTAACTAATTATATTTCTGAGATCCGTTTGCTTCCATGACAAGCTAGATGGAAAATCTATCAACTGAATTTCAAAATATTTGGAATATAATTATTCAAGTATTTCAAATTCAAACTTCACTTTTTTGGTATCTTTATGATTATCAAAATTTTCAGTTTATTCTAATTGTCTAAACTGCATAAATATTAACCAATACGATTAAGTAATTGACTTAGCAATTTTAGAAACGTGTTTTGTAAAATTTGTAATATTTTAAATGCCGCGGTTTTCTAGATCCGCAAGAGACTTTTTTCTGTTAGGAAAATATTCGAACTAATGATTTTTACATCAAAATAAAATCCTTTAAATTGACTTCAAAAGCTTTTATAATAATAAACATACTTTTTCATCATTTAAACGTAAAAAAAAAACAATTCAAAAATGTGACTGTAATTATATCGAATAGAAAAATATTATTTAAATACATGTCTAGTTTAAAATAAATGAATAAAAACATGAACTTTATTTATTAACTGTTTCCAAACCCATAACCGATTATTAATATAATGTTTCAATTAAAACACAATCTCTGAAAATAAATCTCTTTCAAGATGTCTACAATGTCGGAGGTAAAACGAGTATTTGTCAAATACATCGTTCCAACATTCAATATGTGTGTTTTAATTAATGTTAGCGTTTGATTTAATTTCGATTTCTTTCAAAACCGATAATATATAAGTTGTAGAAACTGTAATTTATTAGCCTGAGCGTAATTATCATTAAACGCGATACCTCTCGGATATCAAACGATTCGGTGAGTCTGTTTTCAAACTTAGTGACGATTTAACCGGCACAGTAATAAAATACTGACAAAAAAATCTGTTGAGTTAACGATGTTGTTTTAGGCTAACTAGTAGTTATACGTCATGCTGTTCGGCTACACAGGGAGACAGAAACAACGTCGTCTACGTACACTTTTCCATAATACTGTTGTGTGACGGATTTGTGTACTCTGGTGCCGGTTATGTGTCGTTTCTAGTAACTTTCAGTCGCGTATATTACTATTTTTAGATGTGTTCTTGTACTTGAAGTAATTGTTAAAGCTATTACAGTAGGGGTGCATTCCATATATGATGTATATGAATTTTGAGCCTGCAAGCATATAAGTATTTATTTAAAATATGTAAAAATAAATTAAAAAAGAGGTAATACAAGATTTTAATACAATTACTTGCACACATTATTTAAAAGGAAATGTAATTTGTTTATATAATTATTTGTTTGTAAGGACGATCGAAAATATTATAACTGTCGCAAACTGGTAAATATTCCATATATTAGATGTAGTAATAATTAATTCAGTGACTTTAAATTGAATCAATCATAACCATGTTTTAAACTATAATATGTTCTCGTCGTTTTAGAATTTGAAACTACCAACCTTAATATTTAGAAACGCTATATGACAGCCAAGCAGCTGGCATAACTTCATAAACCAGTAATAAAAACGATGGCGTCTGAAAAGCAACATATTTTTTACGCATTAATTACTCATTGCATACTTTTCGGATTCCAGTTAAAGAAAATGCTATCAAAACCACAGAAATGATTTGTTCTGCTTTGCCGGATAGTAATGTGATGCATAAAGCATGCAAAAAAAATGCTAAATCAGTGTAAGAAGTCCGAAAATGAGTTAGGAATTCATCGACTCAAACCCACCATCTTTTTTCGATAAGAGATTCATTACTTACCTGACAGATGGAGCAAAGTTATAAAAAATAATGAGGGACATTTTGGCAATTGAAATGTATTCAATTATTCCGTAAACAATCATTTTGTATAAAAATGGTACCGAACCAATTCGTACATCTACCAAAATTACCAAAAACATATCCTACACGAGCAAATTTTATAATTAAAATATATAACAGTTAAAGAACAATTCAAATAAAAAATGTAAAAGGCAAATGATAACTAATTACTATAATTATTTATAATACATCAGCATTAGAATGTATTTTCAAATAATCGATATCAATATCTTGAGAGTTTAAAATTATAGATATTAATAGTTAACGCTGAATGATGAGATTCATTGGTTCCATGATATGAGAGAACTAAACTATACAGAAAGAGAACTAAACTATACAAAAAGAATAGAATGACAAGTTCAAAAAAATGAATATAAGGAAAACTAAGATTATAATTAATGGTTAATGATAAAATAATTCTTGTAACGACTGAAGAATTGAAAATATTATTAGTGGATATATATATATATATATATATATATATATATATATATATATGCGTGTGTGTATGTGTGTGTGGGTTGTTTGATAGGTTTGGTAAATTTCAATGATATGGCGCCGCCATTCATTTGGTAACGTCACGGCTAACAAGTGTCAGGTTTCAAACTAGCATAGGTGAAATTTCAGCCAGAAGCGACGCGATGTTAACGTTCTACTGATATTTGAAGCGAACATTGTAACAGGTTCTACAAGAATGGAAAAAAACGAATAGGCCTTTATGCGCTTATTCGTCACCATGGATGAAAGATGGATCCACCACTACACACCTAAGTCGAAGCAGCAGTTATAGTAGTGGACAACAATAGGTGAAAATGCGCTGAAGAAGGCGAAGATCGTTTTATCAGTTGGAAAGTGATCGCCACTATTTTTTAAGAATTCCCAAATAATCATACTACTGAAAGAAGGAAAAAACAATAACAGTAGCCTATTATGCAACGTTATTGGATTGTTTTAAAGAAAAGCTAAAACCAAAGATTGGCGCACAAAAAAATTATATTTCACAAGGACAACGCGCCGTCCCAGAAACACACCGTCATAATTGCCAAATTGAACGAATTAGGCTTCGAATTTATTCCTCATCTACTCTATTTTCCGGACATGGCCCCATGTGACTTCTTCCTCTTCCTAAATTTGAAAATTTAGTTCGGAGGGAACAAATTCTCGGCAAATGCCGTCCATGTGTATTTTGCAGACTCGCTGGATCAAGTGTATAGCCCTCAGTGGAGACTATGTTGAAAAATAAAATAGTTTTTTTTCCTAAAAAATCGGTGTTAACTTACTTTTCTACCATACTTATCAAACGACCCATTGTATATATATATATATATATATATATATATATATATATATATATATATATATATATATATATATATAGGACAAATAATAAAAATGATATACAAAACTCTTCACAGATGGATGAAGAATAAAGCTCGAGTTTTTAGAAATTTCTATTTAAAAAATCGAATCAAGACCCTTTTAATCAGCTTAAGATATTTTTAATAAGTCAATTAACGAATGAACAATTAAGGAAATTGAATATATATTGTTGATTTCAAATTTTACAATATAAAATTAATCAATAATTCAATAATTCTCATTGTATCTTTTCTTTTTATCGAATATATATATATATATATATATATATATATATATATATATATATATATATATATACACAAAAAAGTATTCTAATCGTGTCGAAAAAACAAATGTACATAAATTTAGCTTATGTGCGTTTACGTGCTTTACCACCCACTAATTTAATATAAAAATAGCACTGCTAGAAATGTATGTTGGTTTAACTTAAATAAACGATAGTGAAGTACTATGCGAGCTTTATGAGTTTCTATTTAAGAATGAATTATTTTCGTAGGCAGTCATATTATTTTTTCATTTATAATTTATATAAAGTCAAACAATTACTACATGTTTGATTATTGAAAATAAGTCAGATTTAAATAATAGAATTCAGTTTTATATTTTAAACATCTACTTGAAGTACTCGATAAAACAATCTTGAACATTAGGAAGAAAAACACTTAAACTCTGAAATAAAACCATTTACGTTAACATCTAGGATTTATTTTTTACCATATAACTCGATTTATTATAATTTTCCTATCACATAATCGCAATCAAATTCATTAAGATCGTCCAACTATTTTTAAATTTATTTGTTTTCAACACGGTCAGCGTTCTGTGATCACCACGCGCTCGTGTAATGACAAATTGTCCATTAATTGCTCTGATAGAATGGGCGGAGCTGTAAATAAAACATTCAGGGCACAAGTTCAAATCTTGTTAATGATAGTTTAATTTAATGAGACGGAATTGTCATTGGAATGCATGATAGCAATACATGACGTAACTGTTTTTATGAATCCGAGTTTATGATTAAAGAATGTGATTATATGTTTTATGATCATTGATTGTGGTACGGCGGCTGATTTTCACATATTTAGTTGTATATTAATTCGATATAAAGATGTCTAATAGAATCTGAATCAGCAATTTTATTCATTTAACTTCCACGAAATTGTTCGTTGATATTTATTTTCTTGTATTAATACACAGGTATTTTTTTACTCTTTGAAGTTTATATAAAATGCTCTTGCTAAAAAAAAATAGCTGTGACCTGATCAAACTGTGTGTTTTACTGATTAGTCAGCGGTTGTAAAATGTGAATCAATCCCCAAAAAATAAAATATGCATTGTACTGCATGAGTCATTAGTCATTGTTTTCGGTATTGAATGTACAGATGATCTAAGGATCCCAAATACTGATCTATACACACAAGAAAGAGCAATGACTAATTGATTTTGTAATAATTCATCTACAAAATTACACTATTTTTTATAAAAGGGTACTGAAATCAAACTATTTAATTAAATTGAAAATAAAATTTGTAGCCTTTATGAATATTTTATTGTCAGGTTAAAGATTTGAAAATATTTAAGTTCAGCGATATTTTTTATAAAGGAAACTAATATTTACTTTTATTGAAAAATTTTATTCTTTTCTTATGTGTATATATATATATATATATATATATATATATATATATATATATATATATATGTAAGTGTGTGTGTAGAAATAGAAAAATAATTTTATAACACCTTATTAATGTAAATTAAATTTGCGCAAACAAAGTTAATTAAATGTTTATATAATGTTCTGGTGTATTTGATTCCGAAACAAATTCAAATAAACGTGTTTTTACTTACAAACAGCTGGAAAATAAACCTTAATTAATTAATTACTCGGATTATATCAACAAAAAAAGGCTAAGAAATCTTTCGTCAATATACTAAATTATTAATTGTGTATGCTGAACTCTATCTTCTCATTTGAATAATTAAAACATTTTTCTCGAGGCACGTTGTAATGTATATAACTCGATATGAATATCAAGATTTTTCGAAACGAAAATAGAAATTCGCATTATACGGTATAAAATGAAGAAAAAAACACACATACACACACATGGTACCGAATGATAAAAAATCTCTGTGAAAATCTTCAAATAAATGTTTCACAAACAAAAGTCGAAACAGTGCTGACTTTTCCTTACACGTTCTTCGAAATATGCACGGTCGAAAACGAAAAAATAAAATATTAAATTCAACGTCGACACGCAAACTTAAAATTAGCAATACTTGAACGTATAACATGTGCGCGCCGGCGAGGAGGAACGAGCGCGGGCACAACATTCGTCGGGATTTAATTTAAAAAATTCAATTCGCGCGGTGCGATCCGTCGACAGTGATCCATTTGACACTTTATAAATTAAAACGTAAGACGTTCTGTTCGTCGACTAAGCAACCAGTCTAAATCAAACATGTCCCGGTCGAATCTGTTCGCGTGCATTGATTTCATAGATGTTTCGAATTTAATATTTACTTTTTCACATGTTCACTTACGTTGAATTCAAAATTAAATTCTTCCACTTCTCAGTCGCTCCATTTTAATATCGACTACACTTGCTGTACGTTCGCGTTTCTCACTTCACTTCTGGATATCGTACGATTTTTTCATTTAAAATTTTTTTATTCGAACTTATGCAGGTGTCCGTTAGAAGTAACATTTCAGAGAAGTCTGCGAGTTTTAATCTACCATTGAAGGCTTACACGCTATTCGACGAACACGTACATACTACTCTTAAAACAGAAGTAAACAAAATAATCAAGAATATTTTGAATAACTGATATGATAAAAAGTACATTTTCATTTCCATATTCCACTTGAAAGGAACTGTGCACATTGATTACATATAAATTAATGATTAATGCATGTGATATGAATATGAATAAAAACAAACAGAAAAATAAACATTTTTTTACATATACTTTACTTATTTGCTTGTATTATAATAATTCTTTTATATTATTTTCAAAACTCTACATAGATAATTAAACTATAAATTGTTTATAACCACGTTTTCCACACGTTAACTCTAACGAATAGTTTTGTTATTCTTAACAATATTAGATGATTTTTTTTTTAATTTCTACGTATCAAAAGACTGTACTTTCTTATCAAATAAATTTAAATATCTTTGTTGCATGTAGTTTTCTTTTTTTAATCAGATAATAGTTAAAATAAAATAATTAAGTATAAGTACACGTATCATTGTACATAATTTAAAATTTAATTAAATGGATATTCATATATTATTTACACGTTCTTTTCATTATATATATATATATATATATATATATACACACATACACACACATATATATATATATATATATATACATATATATATATATATATATAAATATATATGTATACATATTATACATTACCGTTTCTTCATCACATTGAATTAGAACATAAAGAAGGTAATTTAAATAAAATATAAGGTTTTTCATCTGATTTTGACAATGTTTAAATAAACACAAATAAACAATTAAAACATCTCGGTTTAAATTTATTTACATACATATGTATGTAATAATATGTATGTTATTTACATACATACATATATATATATATATATATATATATATATATATATATATATATATATATATATATATATATATATAACTAAATTATATACATAAACAGAGAGAGACAGGGAGACCGAGAGGGAGAGTATAGAATTATTATAAAATCCGTGTAGACTTTATTCATAACTTTTGTTCTATAGAGAAGAAGAAACAATTTATAAAATGATTCAGGATGGTAATTTATTTAATGTTTGTTTCTGGACGAAGATATCTTTCTATTCTAATATTTTCCTCCTATTATTCTAGATTATTTTCTTTGTATTTTAACATAAAGCCAAAAACACACTTTTTATATTTGAGACAATGAGAAATAGCAAAGAAGATAAGAGTATGAAATTTCTCCTGATAAATCGTTCTAGAATTTAATATTTGGTGTGTATTCGGAAATTATATATATATATATATAATTGGCCAATTTTATTTATTTACTTATTTTTTATTACAACTGCTTTCTTTTTACACTTTTTCACTTTCACGTCATATTCAATTTTATAACGTTTAATTTTAATTGATTATTCACATATTTTCTAAACATTTACTGATATTTAAACACTTCGATTGTTCATGCCATCAATAACATCACGCAAATAAAATAACACCGTACATTTTTTTAATTATCTTCCGAGTATTAAATCATTGATCTCAGCATGTTCGAAGTACGTATAGACTGGAGTCAAGGGAAGAGACCATGTGTTTTAAACATCTTCCCAATAAAATATGATTGATTGTAATGTTTATGTGTGCTAGACTGTGGACTTGCAGTGGTGGACTAATTAACACCAGTGTCGAGAGGTCGTGCAGAGAACTGATGCACTGTTCGTCACATAAATTTCAATGAGAGTCAATCCAATGAATAACGAACGTTATGTTGTGATAATAAAGATTAGTCGCGTCGACATGGACAAGACGATAATGTTCGAGATTGTTTCGTGTATCATATAACTCGGTATCTTCATTAATAGTTTATATGAGAAAATATAGTTGTCCAGTGATATTTCGTTAGAAGTGAAATTAATAAAATATATTTTTAATTAACATACAAGCATAGAATGATTTACTTTAAAGTATTATCATTAGTTTATTTCATTGAAATATTATTTGTAATTTTTGCTAAGAAGTAAATACTTTTTTTTAAAATTAAAATTAAATTTAAAATTTACAGTAAGTTATAATTCAAACTATTTTTAAATTGAATTTATTAGAAAAATCATTTTAATAAATTAAAATACAATTTATAGTTAAAACATATATTTAAATTTCTATATGTTTTATTCCAAGAATAAATTTGTATTGCCTCAAACATTATGAATATTCAGGGAGAATTTCCAGCCTACAACATTAAATTTTTTTTTAAGTTTTCGATTCTTTAATATTTCAAGAATGTGTACTTTCAAGGAAATTTTAAAATTCGAGAAATTATCTACGATATAGGCGTTGAAGTAGCGGCCGGCGCATGGAAAAACCACTTGTAGTATAAAACTTTAAACACACTTTTCTTGAAACGTTATTTTTCAAAAAAGGTAGTACAAATATTTTAAAAACTAATTGATCGATTCACATAAACCTTTTTTTAAATTAAAGAAAACATATTTTACCAGTTTTAGTGAAATTTTAATATTTTGAAATATTTTAAATTTTCAATTTTTAAGGAGTCAAATAATACAAAAAAAGTGGCAAAAATATGCATTTTGACTTTAAAATGACATAATTTTGTCAAATAATTTTTTTTTAGTGTTTAGAGATTAGTGCCTCGTAAATTTTGTACTCTTTATGTTTCAGATGTACTCTTTATGCATCACTTAACAAGCTAGACGTCTCACAATCTAAGAATATTTCTGAAGTTCACTACGAGAACCAGTCCAATGCCATTTTGTTTTTCTAAAAAAATTAAAAACTAAAAATTAATTTATTATTTCAAATTGATGTTCAATAAATTGCAGAAAACACCATAAAATTATCATTTTCGTTTTCTTTAGAAAAATTCTTAAAAATTATCCTTTTTCTAGCCGGTCTACACCGGAAACCTCCCTTAATGATTTATATATCAGATTTTACGCATTTGATTTGATGACCGTTGTAGCTAAATATATTTCTCTACAATTAATTTTATTGAAATGAAATTCAGATAGTTATCAAAAAAGAAAAGAACTTGGTAAAAATAAATCCTGATATTATAAAAGAAAACCTTTTCATAATACATTAAGTAATTATTCAATATTTTTTAGTTCTGAATTAATGGCAATTTATTCTTTTTGTTTATATTTAATAGTTAATTGTACAAGACGAAACTTTATATTTGTAAATTTACTTTAAGGCTGTCTTCAGAAAAATAAATATAACATTTTAATTATTTAGCTTCAAAACATAACATTCAAAACAACATTAAGACAACTAGATGAATTCGAATATGCTTGGCAGATTTTTGTTTTTTTATAGATTTAGTAAAATGTAACGTTAAGGATGAAAATAAAATAATCAAATATATTTCTTCACACATGAACTATTTTTCCCAAAGCACGACAAATATTTAAATAAAAAAGTGGAATAAATCACAATTGATTATTTTTTATTGTCTCTTATCATTTTTAAAGCAGAAAATAAGAAGATAATTCTGTAAAAAGCGAATTTTCTCTACCTTGAAGCTCTGAATTCATTTGTGATAGCGAATTTAAAATCAGTATCAGAATTGTATTGTGATCAAATATATACCTTTATTCCATTAAATTTTAGTACAGAAGCAGTTTCTAAAATAAATCAAAAATGCACACGATTTTCTTTTATAAAAACCTAATTTAATATTTTTTAGCGTTCTTAAATTAAAATCAAATCGGAAAACAATTATTTTATCTAAAAAATAAATTGATTTCATATAATTTATTATTTTTGTATTGTTTTTTGAGTATATTTCTCATTTAAATAACAAGCGCATTCAATAAATTTTCCATAAATTAATTTCAAAGTTAAATATGATTAAAACCTTATCTAATATGACATCAATCTAGAAAGTAATAGTCTAAGTATTAATTAGGATAACAATTAAATATGTTACCGTTTCATTTAGGTCAACAAAAAGAGTATAAGATAAATTTATATAGCTCTAGCACGATTTCAATAAAAGTTGATATTATAAACTAATAATGTTTACTTTCGCTAAAAGCCATATTATTTTATGACACAAAACATTAACTTTTACTTTCGCGGGAAAAATGCTAAGGTTGCACGGTCTGTTATACCACTGTTACAATACATTATTACTTTACTTATGACCATAAAATCTCTGTTTTAATGTTCTCGCGAGCATCAGTGTTTCTAGAAAGAAATTAATGATTCTATCAGCAATTGCTAAAACACACAAAAATTTTTCAATTCCACCGTTTAGATTTATATCAAACGTTTTAACGCAGTATTATTCGTAAACATCTAATAATATTTATAAAGTATATATATATATATATATATATATATATATATATATATATATATATATGTGTGTGTGTGTGTGTGTGTGTGTATGTGTGTGATTGTATTTATTTGCAAACTTTTGTATTAAATAATGATTAATAAATAAATTAAAAATATTAACTAACTTTACGCTGCAAAAACGAATCAGTGTTGACACCATATTGCGAAAATGTAAAACAGTTTATTATCCATTTTATAAAACAGTTATTATCCATTGCTGCCCGGATTTAATTTAGTATAGGTATAGATTTAAAAGTCAGAATTTTTTAAATATTTAAAGGGATACTTTTGTATGTATTTATATATCAGCAGATGTAAAAGTTTTTTTCCTAGTGGATTTCATTTAAATGAATGTATTTTTTATTTAAAAAATTCTCAATGTACATATAGATACTTGTATGAAAATAGTATTAAAATTATTAAACTATCATGAATTCATTTTTATCCTCACAAATCCCAAAAGATTTTCCATTTAAAAATTTTCAAAAAACCATTATTGATCAACAGAAAACTATCGCAATGTGTAAAAACAAAAATCCAAAATGATCAATAAGGATTTATTGAACATTTTTAACTGGAAAGTTTTGTGATTTTAATTGAATAAAAAACAATTTATTTGTACAAAAGAATTAAGCCAACGTGTCAGAACTGAACAGGATTTAATTATTTTTTGCTTGAAATCGTGCTAAGAAGCAGACAGGCATACTGGATTTTTTTTGGGATCTTTTTAAATATTAAAGAAAATCTTGTAAATAAATTTCAAAAATAAATCAATAATATACTAATTTCTATGAATTTAAGAAAATAATTAATATTTATACATTAATTCATAATATTTTTTTAAATTAAACAATGTGATAATCAACATACATTTCTTTCACGGTACTATGCAGCTGACGAGATAAAGAAACCTTCTTTAAAAATTAATGACAGCCTAATTACATTATAATACAGGTAATATTAAAGGAACAAAGTATCCATAGAACTACATAATTTTATTATAATAATACGTAATCTATCCAAAAATAGGTTATACCTTGTTTACATAGCTGTCAATTATTTTAAAATTAATTTACTATTTTTACAAAATGAGGTATCATCTTGTTATGATTTTATTATATGTATATATATGTACGCAACAGATGTTTTAAGACTGGACGTGTATATGTACAATAATAATAAAAAAACACAACAAACAAATTTCCGGTTAAGTACACTTGTAAAATACATGTTATTAATTTATATATTGTTATACACATTTGTATTAAAATCACATTAAATTATTGTTTGTTTATATTTAACAATTCCCTGTGTATTTGTGTAAATTTGTATGAATTTTAAATAAGGATATTTTTCAAAGAAAATGTAACCTATATTCTTATATTATTTTATTTCCTTAATTTCTTAATAATTTAAATATATACTTCTATTATTTTTTACTTCTATATTCTGAATGATATTAGTAATTTGGCATGTTTATGGATATTTTTTTATCATATAAATAAAGAAGTACTGAAATTAACATTTTTGTAATAAATTACTTTTTAAATGATTAAATTAAATTAATCGAGATATGAACAATGTTAAAAAATGTTCTAATGAAAATAAAAAATTGAAAAACGAATCAGTGACCGCAATTCCGTATCAATGTGCAATTATAATTCTCGATCGAATTTAAAATACCGCAAATCTCCATTCACGCCCTTCAGAAAAAATCCAGTACGAAAGAAAATAATAATTAGGACTAATTAAAATTGCCATTGTTTTGTATTAAACGGTGGTAGTCACGTCGTTCATTTTACACTGTTAATTGGCTCTTCACGGAATCATAAATAATGTCTCTTAAAGAACATTCGCGAGGCAGCTACCTCTCGAATACTAATTAAATCTATATAATTACATTCACTAAGTGGAATCTTTTTATGATTCGGAACAATTCCTCTCCTGTGTGTGTCGAAAGAGGCGTTAAAAGATACATTTCGTAAACTATCCTTTTTTCGATCTGATTGGTCGAAACTATAAGCGTGACGATGACAGAACAACTACCTCGATTTATAAAAATTATTTCCAAGACAACACATACACACACAACGAGAACGCGTGTTCCGCGATGGATACAAGACAGAACGTGTCGGATCGAGACAGAAGAAAACGGTTACGTGTAAAAAAGTAAAGTGATACGACAGAAACAAACTGAACAAACTGAAAAATGTGACGAATAAAAGGAAATACGGTGTGAGCAACATGATAATAACTCACTTCCGGTACGACGGTGCCGCCGATTGGCTGGATTGTGAACACACCGGGCTGCCGGGCGGAACTTGCCTTCGCGAACAAGGTTGAGTGACATGCGGCGGTCGGATTGTGGCGGGGCACGAGAGGCTCGGGTTCTTATCTCGATTTCGAATCGCGGATCTGGGCATGCAACCGGCCTATAGGTATTTATTGTAATGGCCGATGCGTGCATATGTACACTGCAGATTTTAATGTATGTGCAGACGTAACGAACGCTGAAAAATTGTGTGATACAAAACAATACGAACTTGACGCCGAGCACAGTCTACAGTAAAACCAATAATGACTACGGAGATAAATCGTTTGTGTGTACGTCGTTTTCTTTCAAATAATACAGCTGTGTAAGATGGTGCAGACAGTATCAGCTCCACTAGCAAAATATCATATCTTTCTGTATATAAAAATAATTCCATCGTAAAATTTCCATAAAATATTTTTTTTTCTTGTAAACCACCTCCTCACAACGTCACTTCCTCTATTGGTCACTTCCTCTAAGTAGCACGGTAACCATTTCCATTTCAGATCGATTCCAATGTTTCAAAAATCGTCATGCTCGTCGATTCTAATGAAACAGTACTCGGGCACGGCCAGTTGTATGTTGGTTTCTCCAGATATACCTCTAAGAAGAGTATCAAGTTTATCATAGAATCACAAAAAAAAAACCACATACCAATTACGAATATCGTGAACATAGAAGTTTTAAAATAAATTACAATCAGTTTTCAGTTTCACTATTTTCACGGTTTCATTTAAAATCAAAAAATATTTTCATTATAATATCATTATTTCGTATTTCATTTTGCATTTAAAAATTGTTAACACTTAACGAAAGCAAGCGAGGGCGGAGCCCTCTGGGGATCGGCGAACATAACAAGTAGTTGATAGAGTCACCTGGACATTAAAAATAATAATTTTTACTGAGAAAATATTTAACAGACTTAAAATATTTATTAATATCCAACTTAATGCTTATGAACAAATTAAAAATGATTGATTTAAACCAAATTAGTTCCGTGTAGTAATAATTATGAAATAATTATTTCTTGACACTCAAATTTTATTACCAATAACAACGGCCCTCATTTTTTCTGAATTTCTTTTAAATAGACAACTGACAAACATTTACGACTAGATATACTGCAAATTACTATTATTTCTATAAAAATAATTTAATCACAATAAATATTTTTTTTAAATTTATCCACATTACGTATAATATGCAAAAAATCTTAAAAATAAGTCATTTTTTAAAAAAATAGCAAATGCTAATAGATTGTTTCTAGATATATTTAATGTTATAAATACAACTTTTGAGGATATGTTTCAATTTTTAACATCATTATAGCTTCTTTGTTTTTTTATAATCTGTTGATGTACTTTATGTACACAGTATCTCTAATAATCTACTATTATGGACTTTAAGTGTTAATCAAATAGGTCAGAAATGCCTTGTAATATTTTTTAGAATACTAATTATACTTTTGGACGACGTGTTAACCATATGACAAACAATTTTAAATAAAAAAAATTAAAACACACTTTATAGGGAAATATATTTTGATACACTATTTATATTTTATATTGAAATATAAATAACACTATTTATTATAGAAATAAATATTTCTTTGAAATTCTAAACATTTTTAAGAAAAATAGCGATAAAAGTTCCAAAAGATCAGTTAATTACTTACATCCTTAATTTCTAAAATAGATTAATACTGCATAAAACCAATAAGACAAAAATCATTCCAAAAATTGTGATAAATATAGACAAGATATTTTAAGCGATTTCATCATCCGGTATGTTTGAATGTCAATGTTAATCCATTTTATAAATAGGAGCCCACCCCCGATGTTAACGCGTGTCTTAAGTATTCTAACGAATGGATCAGAGCATAGACTAACATAATGAGTTTATTATACCCGATAGTCTGTTTAACTATACAATTCGTCTGGCATATATTAAAATTATTCTATGTATCAACTACTCGATACTTAATAACAAATTATATAGCAATGAATTATGAACCACACAAAATATTAAGTCATTAAATATGTCTAAATATGAGTACGTGTATCTGAGATACCATTTCATGTCCTTGAATATATTATATAAAATTGATTCAATTAACGATCTTTTGCATATTTTATTCTAAATTACAGACTAGTCGATCAAAAATGAAATAATTGTATGTTTATATACAGTCATGCATAAAATTAAACAATAACAAAGAAAACAAATTTAGAATCAATGAACATGTTCCGATTTAAAATATTCAAATATTTCGATCGTAAATAATTAAAATTTGTTTGAATTTCAAATCACTTTGTATTGAAAATAAAATTAAAAATTATAAAAAGCCCAATGGAATATTTGATGAAGAAAATTGTCGATGTATAGTAGGGTATACATAATTTTTCGTTCATTCACTTATAAAAAATAAATCGAATTAGAAGAAAAACAGTAATGAAAAATCTATTAAAAAGATGTTTAAACAAAATTGAAAAATTAGAGAAAAATCCATTTCAATTTGGTTTTATTTAAGAAATGTCTAGATAAGATAAAATATTTATTTTTGAAAAGAACTGTTTCTATTGTACTAAGTTCATGCAATGATGTTTCATGAAAATTGCATAAAATCAAATTATATTAATATGGTTCTAGCACTGATTAAATGCAATTTCATAAATGAATTCTTTTTTCGTCCCCAAAACCACAAAAAACTTTCTAATCAAAAATATGAAATAAATTATTATCAATCATTTTTGATTGTTGCTTATACGCATTTCGATAGCAATGCTATTATCTTCACAGCGCTGATGTATAGAAAAATCTCAGATTTTTCTCTAAAATCTCAGATTTTTCTGTACCTTGATGTTCAACCGATTAATAAAGATTATTGAACATTTTTAATCAGAAAATTGTGTGGTTTGTAAAATAAAAAAACAATTAATGTAATTTTTCAAAAATACTTATGCATTTTTTCTTAAAAAAATATTAAATTATAAAAATATAAAATGTATACATTTCGATAATAGATTCATTTTTATTTTTAAAAACATAATCTGGCTTTAAATCACAAAACAAAAAACAAAAATTTCATCTCACTACCATCTGTCACGAACTAATATTACTTTCACTGTCCTTTCATCAAGACAATCAACACTCCAAGCATCTCAACAATTTATTAGAAGTTTTTCTCCCGTAATTACTTAACGTACAGACGAATGAATAACTGTCCGCCTTGAACCATATACCCTGGATGAAACATTGTACGATTTGTATAATATGTTTGTTGTTCTAGGGTCGACAAATACTCTCAATTTGTCATATGAAACTGTTTAAGTTTTAAACGGTGTTTTTGATGTCGCTGACCGAAACGGTACTTTGTAGTAGAAGTAACCCTTTTATCGTTTACAATTTAACATTTATCCAAATACATACGTACATACATACATACACACATCCACACATACATATATATATGTATATATATATATATATATATATATATATATTAAATATGTTACTGTATATGTTCGTGTACACACACATGCATATATATATATATATATATATATATATATATATATATATATATATACGTATGGATAGATAATTTTGTTTGAGACATGAATTTATATATGCGTATATTAAAATTGGCCTTGACGTTTAACTATGTTGCTTTCATGTATTTTAGAATTTCTATAAATCATTTAAACGTATAAATACTTATACATATATATATATATATATATATATATATATATATATATATTTGCATACATATATGTATGTATGAATCCTATTATCACTTTAAAGGTTTCGGTCGTAACCGTCCTTGTCTATAATTATTCCTAAATATTTTTTTTATATTATTGCATTCTATTTCTACGCCTTTTTCGATCACGAACATAATAAATTCCAGAATTAACATTTTTAAATTAACAGTCTTTAATTCGCTTGAAAAAACGTTTGTGTAAAATAATTATCTAATATATATTACACTTAATTATATGATTTAATTTGTAATTAACAATCCATTTTAAAAAAGGTCTACTTATAATTATATATTCATAGATACATTAGAATAAAATAAATATTTTTTCCAACAGAATCAGATTAGATATCAAATGAAATATATTTTAAAATTTAATTATTTATAGATTTATGCTAATTTTAGAATTAATTTAATATTAAATGTATAGCAGTATTTTTATTTATGATACTTCTAAAAAGTAATCGACAAATGTTACTGTATTTGTACTTATTGGCGATATTTATTCTCCGTTCTTTAGTTTACAATATTGCAAATAATGACTTAAATTAGAATTAGATTAGGTAATTGAATGATAATTTGAAAATTTTGCTACAGAGAAGAAAGGAACGCAATAAAATTATGATCGATAATTAAAACATAATCTTTCAAGGGTTAGAAAAAACTTCGCATATAGAGAAGTGAGATCAAGGTATATTTTTAGGATAGAAATTTGAAAAATAATCAACATCGATTGACGTTAAGAATTTGGTAAGAAAAGTGAGAAAGACTCGATTATATTTTATTACATTTTATGAGAGAAAACTGATAATGATTCATATATTATTAAATTTTGTAAGGATTTGTGTATGAAAAGAATGATGAAATTTATTTACTGTATTATTTCAAGGAAATTATTATTAAAAAACATGATAATAGAACATTGTAT
Source organism: Acanthacorydalis orientalis (assembly GCA_034766995.1). NCBI lineage: Eukaryota > Metazoa > Arthropoda > Insecta > Megaloptera > Corydalidae > Acanthacorydalis > Acanthacorydalis orientalis. The sequence continues at coordinate 17,352,399 of CM068315.1, read as the reverse complement.
AGATTTTACTTTTGTTTTTTATAAAAACAACATATTTTCATAATTTAAAAGTAATTCCCTTGTTTGTGTTCTTTATATTGTAATAATACAACATATTGTGCATTATATACTTAATAAAAAATCTTTCCCTTTGAAATTCAATATTTACCTTATAATACACACACACATATATACACACACACATATACACACACACACATATATATATATATATATATATGTGTGTGTGTGTTTGTGTGTGTTTGTGTGTGTTTTTGTGTGAGTGTATGAATTGAAACGAAGTAGTTTGTAGATATTATAAAATATAACACATTTTCAAAACGTACATATATCATGACAGTATAATAAATAAAAATGTGTATATTTCTTAATGAATATTTATGTACGTCTACTAATTGAATTACATATTAGTATTAATATATGTTTGTTTTAATCTATTGCACGAAACATATCATTTTCCAGGCAGATACGAATACAAAATAGCCATAGGGTTTGAATTTATATCAATAGAACAAATAGTTCTAAGATTCAAAATGGATTGTATAGATTTCCTTGATCATTATCTTTGTGCATTCGAAAACGCATACACTGTAATTTAATAGTATCTTTTTGTCGATTGGATACATTCGATACATGCCGGGGTATTTATTTAAACTACATTTGTAGAAACGGAATGAGTACAATAACAGTTGTATGGTCATTGTTCGTTCCATACGTATGTGATTGCTTATCTGATTTTCCTTTGAATGTGAATCAGTTATTTGTTTAATGTACTCATCCATTTTTTTAGTTTGAAAGAACTAACGAAATCATAATATAAGAATCGATGTTTCTGGTTTTAATTAATTTTTAAGTAAATTTAGACCGCATCAAAAAGATCAGTAAAAAAACAGTGTTTTTTTTGTATTAGAAAGAAAACTTTATCCAATTAAACAAATTACAAGTAAAAACAATTTCATAAAACACTACAATTGTAAATTACGTCTTTTAAATATTATTTATGTATTCACTTATATAATGTGTTTTTTTATTATTATTTAAGCTTTCATATACCGAACAAGAAACGTTAAGTTAATCTACTAGATTATATTTATATCCGTAATAAATTTGAGTTTATTTGATTAAGACCTATAATTCAACACGACGCGAACGTTATTATCATTATTAAAATACGTACATTTTTAAGTGTTGAATTATCTTTTATGAAACATCACAGTTATAGGATCACGAAATAGACTCGACTAAGAACATAATAACTCTTCTCATCTCTATGTAAATATTATTACACTGTCTTAATTCAAATAAATACGACTAGGCATTAAATTTATAACGTTCACATGTTAACGGCCTGTATTAATCCCCGGAGTTGATGTACTTTCGCTCTAAATTGCGAATTCTGCAAATGTTTACACACATATTTTCAATAGGAAACGGAACCGATTTATATTTATTTGTTTTCGAAACATGGATGTGTGTTAGCTTTTTCTCATTGAATAATGTATGTTTTTCGGTTGGGATAAATAGAAATTACTTATCAATATTAATAGCAAATCGCGACATAGTTCTATAAATTGAAAATTTTTTGATGATAAAATATATAATTCAAACGTCTGATAATCAAAAGCAAAAATAATGTAAATAAACAGTAGAGTTATTTACTTAATAGTACCAGAAATATTTGAGGCAGTACAGATTAAAATATCTTTTATTTTAAACATATTTTTAAAGAGTTTATAGAAAATATCACCAATTTGTAAATTTAAATACATTTTTAGGTATCCGAAATGAGTTTCTTTCTTTCACTACACAAACATTTACAAAACTTAACAATATATATATATATATATATATATATATATATATATATATATATCATTTTCAATTTTCCCTCATAAAATGTATATAATCCAGACTTTCTCATTCCTCATACCAAATTCCTAACCTAAATGAATTTTCATTATATTTTAAATTTCTGTTCTGATAATATTTTTTGTCCCATTTCTTTGCACGGCATTATTCATTAAAGTGTATACTACACTTTTATTCATTATACTGTTATGATATATGTATGTTTTGAAAATGTGTTATATTTTATAATATCTACAAACTACTTCGTTTCAATTCATACATTTGCACAAATACACAAACACACACATATATATATATATATATATATATATATATATATATATATATATAATAACGTAAATATCTAATTTCAAAAGGAAAGATTTTTAGAACATATAAATTCATAGTATGTTGTATTATTACAATATAAAGAACACAACGAAGGTAATTATTTTTAAATTATAAAAATATTTTTTTATAAAAAAACAAAACCAAAATGTGCAAAATGTTGTATTATCAAGTTTTTTAATAATAATTTTCTTGAAATAATATAGTAAACAAATCTCATCATTCTTTTATCCAAATATCCTGAATTTGTAACAGATTGGTAAATACATTTATAAATAAATTTATTGCGTTAAAAATATCTTTGTGTCTCTTATTTCTGTTGATATGCCAAAAATTGTATCGTTTACGTGGTACTTTTTAGTAGTATTTTTTTTTTAAAAAAAATCGACATTTACAAAATAGAAATATACAAACAAATGTGTATGTACAAATAAAACTGTCCATTGATTTATTGCGTTTCTGATTTTGCTCGCTCTCCTAACGCACATTCTTTTTTGAATACTACTAAAAAAATTTCTGTTTGCTTCCTTTTTCATTAATTAGAATATTGTCGGTATGTTTTACATGATTTATTAAAACATTTTGTTCTTCTGTGCAAATTCTCAAGATGCAAAAAATCACTTCTCGGTACCACATGACTACATACGTGGTTAGCAGGATGTTCAATAATTGATCATTCTTTTTTTTCGGTTGTTGATTACATGTATTTTGATTACGAGAGTGTCATCGTCAGAGAGTTAGAACCCCAAAAAGCTCTTATATATTGATTTTTATATATTTGAGCTTTCTGAATATCAATTCATTACAATCCTAATGTGTAAAACCAATAATTGAAAATGATCAATAATCAATTATTAAACCTTTTTGGGTAGAAAAAATGTAGTGGTTTATAGAGGGGAGAAGATTAATTTTTAAAAATAAAGTTAAAAAATCGCATTAAGGAAAACAATATTCTTAAATCGTTTAACCGAAAGTTCATTAAAAATCTACTGTTATTCATAAACTTGTTATAAATAATACACAAGACTTGCATACCTTTAATAATATATCAATAAATCTGATTGATTTAGAGTTAGAACCGTCTAAAAGAACGCAGATGACTGTGACAAACGTATAATAATTATACCGTGTATTTGTCAGATCAGATCATGTCTTTATCAGCTGTTACAAAATTTATAGATTGCTTTTTGCACCCCAAGCGACGAGAAATGAAGGATTTCTTCATTTTATTCGCAATCGTATAATCTCTCATCGACAAATATGCAACGGACTCGTGTTTTCCTTTTACCAGAATAGTAATTACAAACAGTTCGATCGGTTCGAATAGAACTTGTAAGACATATCTGAAACATTGATTATATATGTCTCGGTGCCGCATAACATTATACATAGATTCTTCAATGTTACAAATAAATTGCATGTATTATACAAATATAGTTACAAGTAAGTCTGAAATATTTTCATCACTTAACAGGAATTTAAAGTATTATGTTATGAATGATAGTTCAAATATATTTTAAATGCGAACATAAGTATAATGTATGGGGCTTAAAATTCCATCACAGACGGAGCATTTTTATATATGCTTACAGATACAGAATATTTTATATAAAAAGAACGCTTCAGAAATAAGATGAGGAGGAAGATGGGTTTTAAAGTTATTCGCCTTTTTTTTCAATACAGTGAAGAAAAAACGCTTTGAATATATTTTAGTACGATTGAATTCGTTAAGTATTCATTATATTTAATTCTGTAAAACGAATTACGTGACCTTTGTTCCTCTCTCTCTCTTTCTTTTCATATATATATATATATATATATATATATATATATATATATATATATTTGTATATATACTCGTATATAAATATATATATTTGTATATAAATATATATATTTGTATATATATATATATATATATACTACATTATCATTTGACAGAAATTAAATATAAACAAATTCGAAAGAAGAAAATTTCCTAATTAAAAACTTCAATACTTTAACACAAAGTATAATTCGTAATAATTTAAAAATGTATATATAATTTATTTTAAAGATTATATTCTGATTTTTTTAATTATCAATTAAATAATATAAAAAATAAAGCGATCTACAGATTCAATGTTAATTTTAATACTTTTTTGAAATTGTTCTTTTTTTAAATTATCTTTTTTTTGTATATAATTCTACTGTTCTAATAAGTCATATATAAATATTATTTATAGTTTATATTATAGTTATTTTTCTTAAATCTAGATAATAATATAAGAACAATTAAAAGTTTTAATACATATCAGTGTATTTTACTTAAAATATTTAAACACATTATTCGAATAATCTGACATATTCTGATCATTGAAAGCTGGATAGAATTAACAATGGCATTCAAGTAAGATTAAAAAAATGATGAAATATATAAGTTGAAAAAATAAGGATAGTTAGTAAATTCATTAAATAACACATAACATAATTTTACTATTAATGATCTCTATTTACTAAATTATATGTTAAAATATAGTGTATTATAAATATAACCGAAATTTAAATGATTAAAAAAAAATAAAGTCTTAATTGCAATACCAAATTATTGATTTAATTTTAAATATTATTATTTTTAATTTTAAATATCTTCATTGTCTGGGAACGAAAATGGTTTATATTTGACAATTATTATCTGTAGCTTTTCTAATTCGTCCTAAAAACAATATATAAAAAATATCCATGTATTTTAAATCATTTTGTATCTGAAATAATGTTTGACAAATATTACAAGATTATTTTAAATTTAGAGATTAATATAATAATTTAAACTATTTATCATAACAGTACATATGTCCAAAAAAATAAGAATAGATAGTAATCAAATTTCATATTGTATCACAACATAAAAGTAAGAAATAAAAATATATACTTATTTAATTATATTCTTTACAAAAACTTATTTTATAGATGAATTTAAATATCAATAAATTTAAGGTAATTAAAATTCAAATTAGTTTCCAGTTAAAATATGATTAAGAACTTAAGCTTTATGAAAAATAACTGTTTATTTTAAATGAAACAAATATATTTAAGGAATAACAAGAACATGTACTTATATATATATATATATATATATATATATATATATATATATACTCTGTGTGTATGTAATAATATGAACGTCTATAAAATACACTGATTTGTTCTTAAACTCATTACGTATGGTATAATGAAAATTGAATTATAAATTTCATGCATTCATATAATCTGTAGTATCCCAGCATCTACTATAAACGTTCATTATTAAAGAATAAAAATTTTAAACTTGCATACGAGTAGAAATTTCTATAGTATATTCGTACATATATATATATATATATACGTAATGATTTCTATAAAAACATATTCAGGTTTGCAGAAATTACAAAGACGTGATAACTTTGAATTTTCCTACACGAAAAAATACACTGATTATAATTTAACAGGCGGCGGCAGCGATAGAAGAAAAAGAAGACGACGACGAGGAAGAAAGCGTCCGCGACGTCCGATCTCTATGCCGTTTTCGCTTTGCTCAGTGAGGCTATCGAACTAGCTAGCTAGCTAGTTGGCGCAGCTAACATCCACTCACATATAGCTCTCTATCTATCTATATATACATGTACACAGGGTTGAAGCATTTCGCGGCTTTACGAGGAATGCGCTACAGAACCATTCTACGTAGCCGAACCGGAGCTGCACGGAATATTAACGGGCTGGAATTAGGGCTGCCGGAAGCCGACGGGATGCATAACGCCGTGCGAGGAAGAACGGAACACTTTAAGATTTTTAAATCGCAGACGTGATGGTTTTCGTATATATTAAATGAGATGAATGTATAGCAGGCTTTACGGAATGGGCGGTGGTGCCGGGGGGTGGTGGTGACGGCGGTGGCGGCGGTGATGCTATTTGTTGGACGTTCAGAGAGCGGAGGCTTGGCAGAGAGCTATGGAAAGGATTTGAAAGATGCAGCGTGGCACGCATATAGAGTTTTATGAGCGACGAACAATATATTTCCGTGTTTGGATTTGTATTGGATTCCACTTTTGCATGTTCAAATCTTGTCGTGAGCATGTCAGATTTGTTGTACAGATCGCAGAACGAATGCGTGTAATGTGTGCTTTGAAACAGAGACTCGCGTCTATTTTTTATGTTTTTCCTTACTGATGTCTGAAAGATATTAACACATGTCGATGGCAATATAACATGTACGTATTTAAAATATATTTCACCCTGACATCCTTACGATAAAAATATAAATAAATATATATGACTTTTTCGAATAGATTTATTTAAATATCAACCTAATTATGATTATAATTTTAACTTTTATTTTCCTATCGATAAAACACTAGTAAATAAAAAGTTAACTTCTTGTTTTAAAATATCCATTCTTAATTCAGAAATCATTGAAACGTTTATTTCAAAAAATAAAATATTTTTAAGGAAAGTTCGATATTTTGATGAGAAATATATATTCTTTCATTACAGTGACCTTCAAAATATTCCAACTCAAGAAAGCATTAAGATTATATTTCTTTTCCCGAACCCCTACCATCCACAAAAAACTTAAAATGCATACCCCCACAAGTCTTGAAAATCAGCCATCTAACATGATCAAATTTTATTATTTACATCTAGTTGAGTGTGGTCGTAATGTGTACTCATAAATACAATTTTACTACATAATAATGGATAATAATAGGTATTTATAAAAATGAAACAAATTATTATAATTTTTTTGGAATTTTTAATTTTTCGGGAAAGTTCTTCGAAAATTCATTCAAACTTTGACTCGCGAAATCTTTAAATAGGTATTGTCGAACACAGATTGAAAAACACTGTTGCAACACTATTACAATGAATTTTTGATATAACCACATATATTTTGAAATTAACCTCAAAGCAAACAGAAAATTAGAACACTTAATAATTTGCCATTTTTATATAAATCGAATCTGGTGGCAGAGATTTTCCTTTAGATTAATCTGCCAGCTTATAAATTAAACGCAAAAATATTTGGATATTTAAATGAAGAATATTTTGAAATAAAGTATTGATATGTTTGAATGTATGAATCATAACTCAAAAAAATATTTTTTTATTCCAGTAATTCACATAAACATTAACTTCTCTATTTATTTTATTCTAACTGTAAATGATAATATTTATGAAAAGATAATTTAAAAAGCTAAAATTATAAATAATACTCCTGGATGAAATATTGAAATCATTTGTACAAAGGTGTGAAAATAAACAACCCACAATGTCAAAATTATAATGTTTTTATAGAATTTAATTGAATAGCAAGTAATGTTAAAAATGTAAATTTATTTTTATCATTTCAGGTGTAGAAACCCATTTGTTAATAAACGAATACATGCAATGCATTTTTATTTACATCTTTTAAAATTTCTTTCAAACATTTTAGTAAATTTTACATTATATTCTATAAGTAACTGATGAAAAATACTATAAAATTAAGTATCAAAAAGAATTAAAAAACAATGACAAAATAATAGAAATAAATGATTTTAAACATATGATAATAAAACAGTAAATATTGTAGAACTCTATGATGTTATATAGAGAACATGCTGCTTGTTGATCGAAATGAAGAGGGTAGAAGGGCGTTATTTATAAAGTTTATCGTGATAGATATACGTACATAAGACGATGGTCAGATAGAAATTTCATTATTTGATAATTCCATGTATGGAATTTGATACATTGCAGTTTCTTAAAACTTTATACATAGTTTAATGTTGCCAATGGGATTATTTCTTCTTGTAAGCTGCTAACTCAATTCAATATCGTAATAAATATGAATATTATTATACTACGTACTTTTTTTGTAAACTTTAGATAAATTCCCTACTCTATTTCACAAATTACATATATATATATATATATATATATATATATATATATTCTCGTATATATATATATATATAAATGATTTGCGACGTATCATTTAAATACAGTATTTCGAATTTATAATCATTATTATACTACTTCTAGATTCATAACGATATATTATTGTTATTATATATATATATATATATATATATATATATATATATATATATATATATATATATAACACATACATTTAGAATTAAAAAATTAAAAGTAATTGTTAATAGAATTGAAATATTTCATAACAATTAAAGATTTGATATATTTTTTTAAAGAAAGAATCGACAGAATAGATGTTTAATGTATGAAGAAGAGGTTTATTCAATTTGAACTGATTGAAATAGAAAGATTACAATAACATATTGTCAGAATTATTTAGTGTTACAAGGTATGTGTGCATATATGTATGTATATAATTTGTGATATATATATATATATATATATATATATATATATATATATATATATATCACAAATACATTCACATAAACCAGAACTGGAGCGTTTGCCACTTGAATCATATTAGCACGTTTCATGTGGAAATAAAAAAATATATATATAGTATTAACAATAGTCTACGAATAGTGTCTACCCCCTATTTTTTGACATGGTACATCTGCCTTTTAGCCCACACTAGTCTCTAGTAAAGTCGTACAGTGTACTGTATGTCGCGTTCGCTGTGCATTCTGCTCTATTTCTATTTACTCTGTATGTAGTTAATCTAATTTACATCAACCCATTCAGATCAAGTTGTTTTTGTGAGTTAGACTGTGATGGCATTGAGAACAGATTTGTTTTTTATAGGCTACATAATGACGCATTTGTATATAAAACCGTAGTATTTTTAAAAAAATGGTATTAGTAGCTTTATGTACATTTGTGTTTATATATATATATATATATATATATATATATATATATATATATATATATATATAAATAATCAAAATTATCCACAAAAAATTTTCGATGAAATCTACTTATTTATTTATGACGACAATGTTTCATTGTATTTATCTCATATGTAAAACAGCACGTTGCAATCTGTTTGCGATAGTGACTATATAGACAGAAATGAGTTTTAAAAAATATATTTATTGTTTCATTCAGTTACATGTGGGTAATTGACATGTGTACGAGTGCAGTGAGTCCAGGAGTTGGTGAGCGCAGCGAGCAGAGGCGAAGTCTTCTTATATATATATATATATATATATATATATATATATATATATATATATATATACATAAATGTGTGTGTATACAAACCCAAATAAATAGTTAAAAACGCAACTCTAAACATTGAATTGGAACTTTATATCAGGTGTAAAAATTAATTCAGTGGCTTTAAACCGAATCAATCATAACTCAATTTGAAATTAAGATATTTTCTTGTCATTTTAGGATTTTGAAGTCGCAATATTTACAGTTAAAAACTATATATGTTAAAAAAAATGTATACTTGATTAAACAGTTGGCATAACCTCATAAAACAGTAGTGATCGAATACCAATTTTTACTAAAAATGCAAGTGGTATTGTTTGTTTGAAAAAATCTATAAGTAATAAACTAAAAATTGACAAATGAAAAAATTAATAAAATACACATGACTTGATAATACTTTCAAATCACAACACAAAAATATATAATCTAATACTGTTTAATTTGTATATTACTTTTTATCGGCATCGAAAAGTGTTTTATCAAACAAATTTATTTCTGTAAAAAGATAACATAATTTCTCAACAGTTCTGTATATCTGCTTTTATTAGTGAATAATGATAGTTAAGTGGATGAAAATATAAATAAAAAACCATTAACCGAAAGCAAGTAGATAGTTTATTTAGTTTTATAGATATTTCTAATTTTAATTAGAATAAAATAATAAGATATCTATGTTTTTTTTTAAAATTCTTAAAAATGTTAATAAATATTTATCATTAGTTTTTCTTTTTTTATATAGGTGATCTAACTTAGGCTTCCACATGGAAGTATTAAAAGGAGGCACAGGAGTTTAGAAAAGTGATTTTTTTTATTTAGTATTTTAGTTAAATTCAATAATAAAATACAACTGAACTAAAATACTAAATGAGTGATTACACGTTTTTTTTTAATTTTTGCGTTTTTTTTATACTTTCATGTGGAACCCTAATTTGAATCACCTATATTTCCGGTTTTATATTTGTAATTCGTTTGGTGTATCGTACTGATGTTTTTAGTCATGAAGAATCATGCAAGTCTTTATTTGCCATTAGTTTTGGCTCTTAAACTATCCATAGGTGATCTGTACATAAATTGTTTGTAACTGACTGAGAATTGCTCAGAGTTGAAACTATACATCAGAAATAAAAATAAAATAGAGTGATTCACTGGAAGATGACTACAATAATGAACTTACGAGTATTTATTATATAAAATCATGATAGAAGATGGAAACCTTATATCTGATAGCAAAATTTTAATAAATTAGAAATTTAATTGTAAACAAAGCAATATTTTCAAAATCCGGATATTATAAATAAAAGTCAACATATAAAACACAATTTGATTAAAAATATCTTTATTTCCAAAAAAAAGTATTGATAAAATATCACATTCGCTCAAGAGTGGATAGAAATATCTTTAAATTTGTACATCTTTTTAAGACAAATTGCAATGGAAAAATAGAATGAATAAACATTAAAAATTTCAAACATTATTTCAAAATCCAGGAATTTGTTTAAGAAAATAAAATGACTTAAAAATCACTTTTTTTACATTTTCACTTTTTTTAATTACCATTAATATTCTTTAATAAATGTAAATATGAAAATTTGAATGATGATAAAAATTGTACTTATGTTTTTTTACTAAAACATTTAATTTTTTTATTTATATTGCAATAAATGAACTTTACTGATTTATAAACCATCCAAATATGAATTTAAATTAAATAAATAAATATTAGTTTTACCTATATTTAAATATCTTTTTCAGTTCATTTTTTAGCTGATATTATCGAAATTATCAGCTTGATTAAAAAGTACTATTGACTTGTTTTTATGCGTAGTAAATTATTGTATTAAACATGATTCTAAACATGAATTATTCATCTGTTAATATAAAAAAGACGCAAATTGATTTCATATTAAATGTAATTTACGCATTTATTAAATATTTATTTCATCGTTCATAATAATAATAAATCTGAACCATTATTTTTTTAAAAAGTATTTACGATTTGATACCTAGATTTACATAAACAATTACCTGTATCAAAATACCAGATTTTAATCAAAATTATATAGAGTTTATATTACTTAAGAAGTAAAAAAAAATATTAAACAGCAGTATTATATATAAAGTCGATATTATGCAAAGAATGTCGCATAGAAAAATACTCTATTAATCAACTGGTTTATATTTTTATATTTAGTGCAAATAATCTGATGATTGAACAAAATATACAAATAAGATAAAGTTAAAAATAATACAAATGAATTCGGTAAAGTCATAGAGTTTTTAAATCAGATACGATAATAATCACAGTCTAATTCGGTAAAAAGTTTATGCATCAAATATCAGGATTAAAATTTTTAAAAGCACCCTTCTGCATGATTACAAAAGATTGTTATACTAGTAGTAGAATATAATATATAATACAATGCTAATTCTACTGCGTTTGTGCGTGCAACCTCTAGATTCGTGAAAAAACTTACGGATTTTTTTTATATTATATATTTTAGTACAACATGTGCAAATTTGGAAAATGTATCCGGTGATATTCATCGGAGGAAAAATTATTTTCCTTTTGTTTATTTCACATGACGCATTACAATGATGTTTTGTTTATTCTTTGGAATATTAACATATTTATTTTTATTTACTGGCGTGTCCCCTTTCATACACCTTATTATTTTGACAGATATCTGAAATGAGAGACTGGCAATGAAAGCACGCTAAAAATCAATCACATTATAAATCAAAACTTATTAACATTATCAGATTCGTTTTGAATACTGATTATCGTTATCTGATAATTAATTCTTCACAGGTGCGCATTCTTTCATGATATTTGACATTTTTACCCTTATTTTATTCGTTTCATTAGTTTAAAACTATTGCTTTTGATTAAGAGATTACTTATGTGCGTATATATAAATATATATATATATATATATATATATATATATATAATATCATTAATATACAATTCATAAATATTCTTTTACAAACTTTATATAAGGTAAAAATAATTTATTTTTATAATATATATATAATATTATAATAATATGGAAAATAAAATTAAGAATGATATTTTCTGTAAAAAGTTCTTTTATGAATTTTAATTCAAAAAAAATCAAAATCAGAGACATTTAAAAACCTCAATAAAAAGTTAAATAACATAAAACATTATACTTTTTTTATATTCGTTATAACAAAATTTAAGTTTTAAAAAAAGGATTTTCAAAATTGCTGAATCAATTTTTAAACGATAACTGAACTTTTTTTCTATTAAAGTTGTTACTGAAGTCGCTGTTCTCAAGTTGAAAAGTAAAAAGGGGAAGTGTAATAGATTAAACTCAGTTAAGGGTTTCAAAGTAAACTAATAATAGAACTTGTTTTCTCCCAACACAATTTTATCTTGTAGTTAGATAGTTTCTGAATTATATTTTGGAACAAAAATGACCGTTAATCGTCAGAAAATTTAATACATTTTGTAGGAAATAAAACATTCATTTTTATTAAACTTTTTTTAATCAAAGTTCTATAAAAAACGATAAATAGTTTTAAAAGCCCATTTATTAATTATTGTAAAATTTAATCACTGTCAATCTTATTTACATTATTTCATTAATGTCAATGTTTCATTAATGTTCATAAAAGTCAATCTGTGTAATGTTCTTTAATATTTAAATGTGTAATAAATAAAGAACAGATTAATTTTTTCAACAATTTTATATAGATTTTGATTTGCATTTGATCGTTGATTTTGCAGATATATTTATCACAATTCTATAAATTTACTAATAAATACTAATATGATTCTACTCTTTTCATTTTCGAAACAATCATCCACATTTCTAAATTTGAATTCTTTTCATATGACTTGGTTTCAATGTCCCCCTAACATGTACACGCATAAAGGGTATGTGGCATGTTTCAATGCCAACCCTCTATATTACAAATCCCTATCTATGAGTGGTTATTTTTTAATAATGGTAATTCTGTTATTTTAATAGGATTAAGCAAAGATGTATCACAAGCTCCTATTAACACTCATCCTCAGACAAGTTTTTAATAAAGCCTGATATATATGTTTAGAAATACGCCTGGTCTTTGCACAAAAGAGAATATAAAAACGATTGTTGAAAAAGAATCTACAAAATACATACTCATGTTCTATAATTTATGATTAAATGAATATCATATTTCTTTATTTCTCAAACTCATAAGTATATATATATATATATATATATATATATATATATATATGCATGTGTGTGTAAATAATGTGAATTAAAATATGCAAATGATTTTATTGATTGAATTCTCTCAATCTGGATGAGTGTTCCTAACCAATTATATAAATCAATCATTCGAATGCTTTCCCTGAAATGCTGACACAAGAAATTATAACCTTAATTTATTCTCAGCGTCTATACGATCTGAAGAAAGAGAACGAACCGAGAGCCAGAGAGAGCGAGTCGGTCGTTATTCGATCGAAAAGTAAATTTAAAAAAGGTAGATTCGAAAACGTTGATAAAGAACGTTAACATAAATACGGCCAATAACTGTAATTAGGTAATAATCAGGATTCAATAATCTCCGAGTGGCTTGGGAAGAACGCGCGCGGACACCGAACGGAGAGTGTATTTCTTCGGAACGGATCGTCGACGAGTGGCAACTGGAAGTACCTCTCAAATCGCCAGTCATTTACCTGTCAAAGGTAAACAAACTTGACAGATTATTAGCGTTTATAAACAGCTGTGCGTTGTGATAGCATCGTGGCTGACGCCATTTCAGAGGAAGACACGACGAATTAAATAACGTATCGATCGGCTGTCAATATTATGGCCAATGCGTATCAATTATCAATTCAACTAAGAGTCTTCAGTTCATGAGTACATGTTCATACGTAAAATTTTTATCATAGCGAATCACTCTTATTGCACCACGCACTTTAAATATCAGTTGATAAGTTAGTTCTCGTTATTAATTGTCTAATCTATAATTTTTACAAATGATACGATGTTACTAATGCATTCAATCACACATTCATGCACCTTAAAAGCATTTGTTTACTATAAACATATTGTATTTTTTTATTCTATTTATAAACACTGGATTAACAGCAAAATAGTAAATAAAAAAATGTATAAAAAGTGTCATTACATATTTTTAATTAAACATTTCTGCTTTTCGATACAATTTGTTATGTAAAGAAAATTGCGAAAGCATCGTTCCAATCTGCAGGCAAAAAAATGAATGCTAAAACCGAGAAAATCCTTATTGAAGTTTAATGTAACATATTGCGCGGCATATAACTTCATTTTGATTTTACTGACCCCGCTACTTTTTCTAATACCCGACATCGGCCAGCCGCCGCGTATCCGCATCGAAATCGCCGACGCGGCTGCGAGACAAAAACGAAACATCCGCTCCTCAAACAAATCCGTGCCATAATCTCTGTCTCGCGCGCTATTAAGGGATCGACGGGGACGTGAGTGGACTGTGTTATTGAAGACCGAGACCCCCTTACGAGACATTAAACAATAACCACTTTAGAACACTATCCATCATACACTCAACTAGCCGTCAGTCGGTCTCCTATCTGTCGATGTAGCCATCACAGTACTACGATATCCCGGTACCTATATTTATAACGTAGGTAGTTTAACTCTTGTAGGTACCGACACAATATAACCTTGATCTTGACGAACGGATTGAAGAATTGTGCGTTGGACGCGACTTCAACTCAACCTAATGCTATATTTCAGTGCATTGACTGACGTGAAAGATGAATTAGTATGTTTACATGTATGTAAACTTTATGACTTGTTCCCAGTATTTACTCGTCTACTGTGTATTCAATCAATACACGTTGACAGATTTAATTCTATTGAAATTTATCATCGTACACTTATAATAAACGTCGGGCAGATAAATTAGTTTTCTTTTCAAGACAATAATCTTACTCTATTTTTTGAAACTTTGATTCAATTTGAGAAAACGTTTTTGATTTCACTATCAATTAATTTGTAACTTATCATTATTATATTTGTAAATACACTAAATATATTCCTGTAAATAATTATATCAAAAAATAATATTTCACTCGTTCATACAATAAAATTGATCATACAATAAAAATAAAATTAAAAAGCTAGTTGTGAATATTAAATCTTTCATAGAAGTATGCAGTTAATAACAGGTTTACACTTTGAATTAATTGGATTTCTGCATGTTGAATTTATACATTACTGAAAGAAAGCTTAAGAATAAATTTAGTTGGGAATCAGAAAATTTTAAGTTTTGCTTTTTATAGAACCAATGTCATTAAATTTTATTTCTTAAGGAAATGTATTCACAATTATATTTACATATTTAATAATTTTATTGGTGTACAAATAAATAATAATTTGAATACAAAATATTTTAAATCAATAATTATTCATTTAAATTTATCTTTGGTAAAAAAGGATATTTTCACAAAATACCGGGAATCTTGAAATATTCAATTATTTACTAACTAAAATTTGAAGAAACCTAAATTAAATGTCAATATTTTTGACCAATTATTGAGCATTGTAGTTGTCTGAAATATATAAATCGTTTTTAATAAAATATAATTCAAATCAAATGAGACAAACTAAAATTATAAAACTTTATCAAAAACAGAAACATCTAAGACTGAATTTTTAGAAAACAAAAAATTACTCTTTAACATGAAAATAATACTTTCATTTACTCTTACTGAATTTTTGTATACAAACTATTTAAAAAAAAATCATAAAAACTGATTTAATAAAATTCAACAATGAAACGAATCTATTTTAAAATGCAAATTTTTATATATCATTTTAACTAAAAGTCATACTTAATATAAAACTTTAATTTATTAAACTTTAATTGCATATATAAACATATACGTAAAATAAAACGTATAACAAATAAATTTCGATAAATAATTAATAATAATTTATTTGAAAACATCGATCATGATATTTTATTTATAAAAATTCCTTTACAATCGTTACATCGATAACATCAGTAAATTATAATTAAAACACATTTCTGTGTTTTATTTTTTAACCGAATATAACAAAAAAAACGAAGTGTTCTGACGAAGGAGAAAAAACTAATAAAACTAATAACAGGTAAGCAATTTGTACTTTTGTCTTATATCAGGTGAACGTAGTAACTCTCTAAAGTGTTTTTATTTAATAATCATAATGAGATTGTTATGGTTGATTTTGTTTTTCACGAGATGACTAATGGATTTTTAGACGTTTGCTTTTAACAGGTTGGTTAGGTACGTGTCTTATCAAATGAATTTATTTTTAATATCAATCATTGAAAATACTATCGTGTAAAATAAAACAGACATAATAGGCAAATTGTATTGATTGATTTGAAAGTTGATTTGGCATTTGTCATGACCACACATGACTAAGTCGTTAGATGTATTTCAGTGTAACATTTATATACACGCACGCACACGAATATATATATATATATATATATATATATATATATATATATATATATATATATATTATAAACATTTGTATCGTAAAATCGTATGCTTCAAATTTGAAGAAATAAAAAACGTATAAAAACTAGAAATTTTGAAAGAAGTTAATTTTTTCCGAAAAAAATGTTTAAATAACAGCAATTTCAAATTAAAGGATTAAATGTACATGATAAAATCTGTAGTCAGCGATCTGAATTTACATGCTTGATAAAGTAATGTTATCAAAAATTGTTCATATACTTTTCTGTTATGATCTGTTCGATATTATCTCTCATTTATTCTTTTAAAATGTGTACAAACTATTTAAAGATCATATTGATTAAAAAGTGTAAGTATATTTTGAAAAGCTATTTAATTTCAGTTGGAATATATTAAAGTTAAAAAATGTAGAAAAAATACAATATTTTTGTTATTATTACCAAAAGATCTAAATCTTATATTTGCTAGTATTTTGATAGAATTGTAACTTCTTTTTTGTGTGATATATTTTAGTTCGATAGAATATAATAGGATGACCAATTGAAAACTTTGATAAATATTTAAATACTTTTTAATTGAAGATGTTTATAAATTTGAAATGTGATATTTGTTTAATCATCTAATTATTTATTATTAAAAAATATTACGATTAATCTGTATTTTTATGTAAAAATTGAATAAATATTTTTTTAAATAACACATTTGTTATATAAACCAGCGTTATCTTCATTCTCTATAAAAATGTATAATATATTCATTTTTTTTAATTTTTGCACATTAATTATTCAAATACATAAACTGATATGTCTGTACGTAAGGCTTGTAAAACTTTTCTTAAAACAATATATCTCGCTAAAAAATACAAGAACAATAAGAATAATACATTTAAAATATCACTGAACCGCAGACCAGGTTAACATAAATTATATTAAAATATCAAGTTTATTTTTGTTAAAAAGTAAAATTCGTATACACCTGTTTTATTCACAGAATTGCGTAAATTTCATCGTTCGTTCGTGACGAGACACGAACTTGTGACCTTCAAACATTTTCAACGACCACGTGCTCAGAGAGTTCATCGCCATGTCGCCCGGAGCGCCTTTAAAACCAATAGCTCATTCTCAATCTTCCACTGTCAATCATACGCGGTTGTTTACTAGTAAATATACATACGTGTAAAAAGAAAGACTTGTCTATACCAGTGTTGGTCAATGTTTATCACTCGGAGGAATACGGTTTTTTCAAATAGACTTTTTTCAGCTATCTTAAAATCGTACGTCGATTTCTAGATAGGTCGACGTTGTGTTTGTTTCATTTGCATTTAAAATGATTAATTTACATAGAAACAAAATAATTTATTGTGGTACATACGTGAAAAAAAATCTAGAGAATATTTAAGAGAAATAAATCGTGTTGATTTTTTAATGTCAATTATAGTACACAATGTAATTTATTTTCTTATTATACCGTCAACATTTATCACTTCAACGTTACAGATCAGAATTTTAAGAATACCTTACAATAAAAATAATACAACTCGACGTACATCCTTTACACCTGCTCTTTATGAGTATACTGGTTATAAAACAAATGTTTTTTTACACTTTCTGTTTATTTTAATGAATAGACAATCGTGCTGTTTTAGATGGAAGTGAACGCTAAACTTACCCTTATTATGTTCAAATATGCTGGTTGGCAGTAAATTGTTTGATGAAAATGAAAAAAAAGAATTGTAAGGATACATAAATAAATATCACTAATATTGATTTTTCATTCATCTATACAATTATATTTTTTTATATATTATATAAATATCAATAATTGTAAGTAAAAAATTAAAACAGTAAATAAAAAAATATGTATAAATATTTTATTTTTGATAGATTACATAAGGACTTGGAACTAACTGCAATTTAGCATTCAAGAACAAATACCATCCTCTATATGTGCTTTTCACAAGAATATAAAATATATCCTTAGTAATCCTCAACATTTTATCTTCAGTATAAAGTTTGAGATATTTTTTATACAATTCATATAAAGATCAAAATCATTATATAGCTACAGACTTCTAGTCTGGGGTGACCCAGTGGGGGTACTACCCACTGTTTTTTTCGTTTGTCCTCCTGATTGGTTTGTTTGTCCCCCCAACAAAATTTGCGATTTTGTGAGATTTGAAAGTCATGAAGAAACGTTGGCAGAATCTTTCTAATGGATTTAGATTGATAATAAACGTTTCTACTTGGGTAAAAAACGTTTCTATGAGCGTGTTTCCACCCTAACCCTTAATAAATTTGACATAACAAAATTTACTCCCTCAAAAATTGTGTTTGGTCCATCTAATTGACGGTCTAGCTAAGGGGCCTATATGGGCACTTAATATATACCTTATATTATCTGATAATGTACATAAAGTGATTTTATATGATACTTATAAGGTAAAAAATGTCACTTTTTATAGGCTTAACGACCATATATGGATGATAGTGACTCTCACCCTCACCTTAAATAAACCATATATACTTCGTATAAGGTGAATTTATATGTTCTTTATACGTTTCATATAAGGTCACCTTATATGGCACAATATAAGGTTAAGGTTTACTAGTGATATTTGTCCGTACTTTGACTCTCTGAAGATGATAGCATTGAAATGCGAATAAGAAACAATCAAAAATGATCAATAATAAGTTATTAGACCTCCTTGACTAGAAAAAAATATACTATGAAAAAAAGAAGTTATTTGTGAAAGTACATTCAGGAGCTATTCTTTTTTTTGTATGTCTTCTACAAGAAATTGAAAGGAGAAATTTTGTGAGGAATTTCCGATAACAATACGCGTTTTCTAGTGACAAAAATTTCAAAAAATCAGAAGAACACAGAATCATAGTTCTGAATGAATGTGATATCTTGCAATTTAAAGGATTAAGCTATAAAGACAGTGAATATATATATATATATATATATATATATATATATATATATAAATATAAATAAATAATGTTTATATTTTCTACAGATATTAAAAGTAATACACTTTTCTTATGAAAATAATAAAAACTGATTAAATGAATCAGAAAAATAAGTTTTTTTAGAACTCATTTTATCGATTCTACTTTCCTCAACAGAATTGTGTTCAATATTAAAGTACTTTTTAAAATATATACTTGAATAAGTTCTATATCACTTTGTTTCAATAAAATATATACATCATATAAGCCAAAATAATATATTGTACTTAACAACCTAATTGTATCTGAATAGTTTTATAGTTTATAGAAACACATCTTTGTAATATCAAATACTTTTCATAATAACATTCTGAAAGTTACTTGCTGTTCATAAATTTCTACAACAAAAATTCAATTTAAATTCATCCTCTCAATAACTATAAATAAATATATATATATATATATATATATATATATATATATATATATATATATATATATATACGAGTATACATACATATCTGTATATGTACATATGTATGTATATCTATACAAATAACTCGCCAGTAAATTGTTTAACGAGCACTGTTCAAAAATAATATAAGTACCGGGCGCCGGATCTAGTGTTCGACAACCAATCACTTTTTGGCAATCACAAAATAATGATTAATTATTAACCAGGCGGCCAAAAGTTCATTAGTGTGGTTTCATATTCAACAAAAGATTACGGGTCACTTAATTCTTTAAAACACATACGTTTTTGAAGTTAATCAATAGTTAGAAACAAAATTGTAAATTATATATATATATATATATATATATATATATATATATATAAATATATATATATATATAATTATTGACTATCGTCCAGATATATTTCTTCTTATGAATTAAACTACTATATACCTTCATATATATATATATATATATATATATATATATATATATATATATATATATATATACACATATATATATATATATATATATATATATATATTTATATATATATATATAAACAAAATAATGCGTATCATTAAACAGAGAAGTATGCGAGATCGGTCGAATTTTAAAAGATGACACGTTACTAAACTCCACATTTTATTTTATAGTTATTTTCGAACCGAAATTGTGACATTTTTCCACTGGGCCTTCTACAATTAAAACTAAACAACGCCACATTTTTGTGAATCGAGTGGAATTTTTGAAATACCAGACTTGAAATATATAATTTTCGTTTCAAGCAAGCTAAACATATATACACACAAATTTATTTATACATATATATATATACATACATAATATATATATATATATATATATATATATATATATATATGTATATATATATATATATATATATGTATGTATGTATGTTTACATAAATATGTACGTAGTTCCATCAGTAACTCGTATTTGAAAGTAATTTAAATCCTCGTTAAGGTAAAGTTTTATGTATGTATGTATCCGACATTGACAGTAATTTAGAATAAAATGAGTATTTTTAAATTGAAATCTGTTTGCTAGGACTTTTGAATATTGTAGAGTTTCCAATAATGAATCTAATTGATGAAAGAATTTACTATTGTGAGAATAAATTTACATTCGTTTTTATCAAATAAACAACATTTTCAAATTCGAAATTTTTAAAGAACCATATATATAGATATATATATATATATATATATAACATTTATAAATTAAATTATTTATTACTAAAATAATTACTTATTCCGTATTAACAGTGCATATTCACTGAATTCCCTTTTTCTTTATTTATCTCTATATATATTCTGTATGTGTGTGTCTATATACAGCTGATTGCCCTTTTTTCAACTTCGTTAATCTCACCATTGATATATTTAACGTACCTATTATTTTATTTGGATGGAAGGCCGGCTCGTTTGCTGAAAAACTTTCAATAGAATAGCCGTTCAAAGAGATCGTCCATTTATTTTTTGCAAGAAAAGGTTTGAGAGTATATATATATATATATATATATATATATATATATATATATATATATATATATATAAAGACACATCGTATAGTCTCAGTCATTTGGATTAGAAATAACATGTTTATATATATATATATATATATATATATATATATATATATATATATATATATATGTATATATATATATACGTGTATGTAAATAAATTTGAACACTATTAATAACAGAGTCAATAAGAATTAAGGGAATGCGGATGAATGTAAATAAAAAAAAACGTTTTCTTGTCAGCATTGCAATGCATCAACATTAGATTAATTTCATCTTTCGTCATATTCTAACGATGGTCTAAGCTTTAAATAATTCGTCTTGGAACTATTTATTCACAGTTAATACATAAATCAAAATTTATATTTTCAATAACACCCACGCACGTACGTTGAGTAAATCGATGTTAAATTTAATTATTTATAATATAATTTAATTAATAAGACACGCGTTAAATAACGCATATTGATTGATATTTACCATACACTAAATTTAATTTATATACTCGAAGTTCTTGATAGGTTAATCTGAAGTAAATAGATTAGATCTGTGTGTTATATGTTTGAAAAAATATATAACAGTGAATTAATTATATTTATATTTTTAAAACCGTTAGTAAATTAAGAAGAAAACTTTCTAGTGACAAATTTTATAATTAAAAGTAATTAATATTTTATTATTAATATTAAGTATTGTATTTTATACATACTAAAAAATGTTATTAAAAAATAAGGAATTTAAAATCGATTGAAATATTTTTTTTCTAAATAAAATCTAAAAAACAGAGTATTTAATAAGATATACAAGTTGATAAAAAATACACTAATCAATTTCATACACATATTTAATTAAAAAATGAAATTAACACTTTTAATTTTCTTAAAGGAAATGAAAAAGTTTATTACCCAAATCTATGAACTTGTATATATATATATATATATATATATATATATATATATATATATATATATATATATATATATACACAGAAAACCTGTTTTCGGTAAAATATAATGAGATTCTGAAATTTACACAAGCCTAAATTCGATTAAAAATTTTTAATAAAACTATTTTTTCAGATAGACAAAAAACTAACTAAAAATTCATCAAATTAAATTCAGTTTTATAGACTATATTAAACCGAGTACTCCTTTAAATATATTACAACCTTTTTTATGAATTATATCATAAAAAATCAAATTGATAAGATAGTTCGCTGGAGGCCAGGTCAGTCACTTCATGGAATAATATACGTTTATATTTAATGAAAAAGAATCTTATAAAACGTTCTTTCAACATTAAACTAATTGAGTAATAATTAAACAAACAAGTAATTATAAAGTTATATGTTTGCAAAAATATGACGGATAATTAGAAAGCAATCAATAAATCAATCAACATGATAATTAATGAACATTACAGAAAATTGAAAAGTTCGTAGTGATTATAAGTTAGAGTATGTAAAAGTAAACATATATTTTATTATCGTTATTATCTTAGTCTCAAGATGATTTAAGTACATACTTGCATATATATATATATATATATATATATATATATATATATATATATATATTCGACTAAAATCTAAATTACTAGCCGTGTTTCGAACAGAGTATTTACAAATACAGAGAGAGAAAAAAGTCCAATAGATATTTGACTGATTTTACTATTATTAGCATGTTTTAAATGTAGACTGACAACCAATTATTATATTTTTTTGTGTTTGGTCATTTGGAAAAAAACTATTGTTGAACGTTTGCAAATGATACACAATAACGGTCATCTTTTTTTTTTGGTATGTCCGAAGGTATAAAAGGTCTTTAGTATTTGTTCCGTAAAATTGTTTTCCTTTTTCTCCATATGTCTGAAACTAAATTGTATCGAAGGTATCTGTAGCAAACGAACTGTGTGAATTTCATAGTTTTCGAAAATGTGTAGGAGGTGAACGTATACTTGATTAATCTTTCTTTCTCTCTCTGTCTTTCTATATATATATATATATATATATATATATATATAAAATTTTTCGGAACTGTAAATCTATTAATATTTTAAAATAATATAATCAAAAAATGATTATATAAAATCTATAAATTAATTAATTTACAAATTTTAATGTTCGCATTTTTTAAGAAAGAAAAAACACTTAAAATGACTTTCATATGAAAACGGATCTCGTTTCTAAAAAAATAGATACTTTAAAAATATTTGAAATATATTCCTTCAGCTTTTAAATTTCGTATAACTTTCTGTAATTTTTATTATATATTAAAATATTTTATAAGAACAATCATTTAAAAGATTTTTTACGCACACTGTTTTACTATTCTTTGTAAAATAATTTTATTAGAATTGTAAGCCCTTTTAAGCATATATAACTTTTTACACATCAATTTTTTCTTCGTCCTACAATCTATAAAAGAAATGTCGGACCAAAAATGTTCAACAATAATTCATGTTGATCATGATCATGCCGATCAATAATAATGTATTGAATATGATTGACCAAATAAGGTTTTATGTGTATGGGGAGAAAGAAGAGTTCATTTGTGAAAGTAAATTTAGTCACAGTTTGAGAACTGATATTGTGATATATGAATTTATCAAAATATCATCAAAAATTTTTTATATTCAAATAATATTTTCATTTTTAAAACCATTTTCATATTTTCATTAAAAATTCATAATTAAATATTGTTTGTTTTTATATACCCAACTAAGAGGTCTGATCAAAAAATCCCTGGAGAGATATAAATGGAATTTTATAAACAAGACTTAAAAGGATTTTAACATTCGATATTTTTGAAATTTAATACAAATTTTCAGTTATTTATACTTTTTTATATTTATACATTTTCATCTTTTACAAATTTTTCAATTTATTTTAATGTTAAGATCATACTCTATAATATATTTAATTAAGGGATCTTGAAGAATTTTGAATTTATTGTGAACTATATTACAATAAATTATGAATACTGTTTAAAAATTTAATATTGTCCATGTTCTAAGTAACAACCAGATTTGGAAAAAAGAAAACGATGATTCATTAGGACAATAACATGATGATCTGTCTAAATTTCTATATTATAAGAGTGATCCAGTAATGATGCCGCTCCTTTAATCGATCTCTGATTGGTTGATATCAGTCACATGATATACTATTTCAGTGTAAAACTAATAAGAAATTTATTCAAAATATTGTATTCACTGAAGTTTTAGAGCAGTGCTCTTCAAACTTTCACTCATGAAACCTTTAATATTATAATTTTTATTACGGAACCTCTATTATTCCTAGAAAATAGAAGATGTGTACCTCACAAGTTTTGAAAATTAACCATCCTATATGACCAATTTTTACTAATTAGATGTGATTGAGAGGGGTTGTAATGTGTACTCATAAATACAGTTCTACTACATAATAAGTACAAATACAGTTTTACTGCATAATAATAGGTATTTATAGAAATAAGAAAAATTATTATAAATTAACTATATTGAATTTTTAACTTTTCGAATTTTTTCTTCGAAACTTCTTTCGAATTTTGACTTTGACTCACGGAAGCCCTGAAGAGGCTGCGCAAAACCCCAGGGTTCCGTGGAACACAGTTTGAAGAGCGCTATTTTAGAGTAAAAAAATTGTTACACATTTTAACAATTGATTTTATGTTAATTTTTATACGTTTTTCCAATAAAATTTTTACATTATATTTGCGTAGATTACTTGTGTGTATAATTTGCTAATTTCTGTCATTTGTTAGGAAGGAGGCGAGCGTTAGCGAATGGGAGCGGAGAGCCCTCCCCACTGGGTAGGGATGGGGAGATTGACGAGCGCAACAAGCAGGGAGCGGAGCGCTCTAGTTTTTTTAATAAAAATCAAATAAATATTATATTATAACCTATATATTTGTTTCATAGAAACAAAATGATTTCTTTTTGCTTCCAAAACTCAAAATATTGATGAGGGAAATATAATTTTAGACCATAAAGGAGATGAAGAAAAAACTCAATTCGAGAAAAGCTCTAATATGATTTCAAGAAAATGATTATAGTGAATAATTTCAAAATTGAAAAAAACATTTTTGATTATGTATTTCGGTCAGAAGAAGTTAATTTTATAAGAATCATCATTAATACTTTTTTAAAACTTTAATCTATCCAGAAACTTTTAGATCAGAATTCTTATAACACAACTTTAAATCTATTGTTTAATAAATTGTAAATCAGTAAGTAAAATTATCTAGTTTTTTTTTCAGAAATTTATGATATGACAAATATTGATACTAATCTGTATCAAGTAAAATATACCATACCTCTATAATAAATTCATCAAATGTATCCCATATCGAAATGTGACTTCTATTCCCACATAAATATGAATATCAAAGCGTGTATATATATATATATATATATATATATATATATTTAAATTAATATACAAAAAGAAAAAATTGTGACAGCTATATAAAGAAAAAATGTATTTCCTATTCCGCTAAATTTAACACATTCTTTAGACAGCATTTTTGTAACTTATCCATGAGTCAGATATTTTACCTTTTTTATAATTCGTCTACCTGACTTCACTAAAGTTCTAAAACACTTATATTAGGGTGTGATTCTCTACGATCGAATTTCATATTCACCCAATGAACGTGTCTTTGTATCGTCTACTGATCTGAAATATGCAGTATCTTTTTCCAGTATTTATTGGACTTGTCTGACATATTTTATTTGTACCTGCTTTGTATTCTTATTCCTGGTAAAGCACCTTACGTGTTCAGGTAACGTTTTGTTTCACAACAAAACTATACTTTTCTATTACACAATACACATTTAAAAGATGGAAAAAATATATACTATTAGTGTTTTCTATAATTAGGAATTATATTCATATCATCAGATATGTCCAATGTTTTTTAATTCTTTTATTTTCTACAACTTTCTAATTTTAATAATATGAGATATATTATAATGATAAAAATATTATTATAAAAAATATATACACGATGCCTTTCTTAAAGATATCTTAGAAATGTTATTAGTTACATATATATATATATATATATATATATATATATATATATATATATATAATTTAAAATAATAAATAGCTTTATTTAGAAATACAACAAGGTCTTCATTTCCATTCATCGTATCTATTCTATTTTATGTTATACCGTTTTTATTATGAACTCGTGTTCCGTTAAATGAAATTTCGTATAACATTAATTTTTATTACTTGTATGGGAAAATTGTTGAAAAAAAAACAATGTAGTATAATTTACGATGATGGCAAATGCTATTAATGTTAATAAATAATCACTATCTTTAGAGGGAATCATTTATCATTGACAACATCATTCATCACTTAAATACGAATTTTAACATTCGAATCAATTTAATCGACACACGTAAACATATCTATTTAAATATTCGTTAATATGATACGTGTTGGATTAATAATATTTTTTAAAAAATTTGTATATATATTCTCTTTAACATGTGAAAGTATAGAATATATATATATATATATATATATATATATATATATATATTTGAATTAACATAATAATTTCATTAAATATATTTTTAAGATTTATAAGTTTTTAAATACCAAATGAATAAAACTTAGAATGGTCAATAAATTAAAAAAAAAATATTATGTATTATAAAGTTTGACACACATTCTATGTCTTCACTGTTTTAAGTGAAACAACTGTAAAATATGGAAGAATAAATATATATTCATTTAAAGAAATGATGAATATGAACTAAACATTTATAAATGATGGGTCTTGTAGAAAGAATTGTAAAATTACAATGCAAGCTGATAGTTTACTTAAATACTGTTTACTGCATGAAGAAAATAGATTCTGATTATAAAATATTATTCGGGTGTTAAAGATCATAAATATCGACGCGCCCAAAAACGGCAAATAACTCTTATTAACTACAATATTATTTCACAGATTAATTCTTTGTTTCATCTTAAAAAACACAAAAATGTTGCAGGCAAAAATATTTGACACTAGATTTACGGAACCTGCCAATTTCACGGAGTTCAGATTTCATGCTTAAAAATAAAGGAAATACAAATATTATTTTTTGAAATATTATATTGACTTATATTGATATAATGATATGAATATATAACTCAATTCAATTTATCAGTCAGCTTTCTATTTTCGTGTAACTGTATATAGTATATCTATTTATCTGGACACCTGTCAAATTGATGTGTTAACAAATTTTGTATTAAGCGTCCTAAAAGTCTATATTTGTTAAATTATAACTAAACCACGAAATAATCTCATACTGTAGAGAACAGAGAAAACGAAAAAGTGAAAACGAATACTGTATTTCATCTCTTGAGGAATGAAATAGTGTATATTCCATACAATTTTCGGTTGAATGGAAAGAATTGAGCTTACAGAATTTTCTTCGTTCTTCTAGTTATTTAGAATTGGAATTCTATTTTTATATACAATTGGAATTCACTTGTAAAAAAGTTACTTCCATAAAAACTATTCTAGTTCGACTATACATTTGACTATACTATTGCAAATAAAAAAGAAATACTAAAAACTACAAAAGACAATAAAGATAATAAAGATAATATGGTCCGGTTTTCCACACGAGTTTATAAATCAAAAAAAAATATATTAACAATTTACAAAAGCAAGCTAAAAAAGGTACTATTATTCAATTACTTGCAAAAAACCTACTTTAGTTGGAAATATACGTGCAAATAAAAAAAAATACTAAAAACTGCCAAAGCTAAAAACAGAAAATTATGTTCTAACAATTTTATAATCTTTCAAAAATCAATTTTTAGAATTTAGAAATCATACTTTAGAAAACACAAAATTTTGTAATCAAATTTTAGGAAAATCAAAGTTTAAAATAATTAAAATTCAAAATTTAGTAAGCATATTTTAGAAAAACATAAATTTAGAAACCAGATGTTTAAATAATTTAGAAACCAGATGTTTAAAAAATCAATTTTCAGAAATTAGAAATCAGATTTCTTAACATTATAATTTTAAAATAACGTTTTAAAGAAGCATAACTTAGAACTTTAAAATCAAATTTTAGAAAAATACCACCTTTATAATTTAGAAATCATATTCTAGAAAAACCAAAATTTAGGAAGCATATTTTAGAAAAATCCAAAATCTTCAGAATGCTAAGGTCCTAGTAAATCCAAAAAAAAACAAAGTTGTTAGACTTTCTTGTACCTTAGAGTTCTGATGATAGTGGGCATCGCCATCTAAATATGCAAGATCAACAATTAAAAATAACCAATAATGATTTAGTGAATATTTTTGACTAGAAATATGAAAAAAATAATTCATTTTGTGAAAGTGAAACTAACCACAGTGTCAGAATTGTACTGTGTAATATAAGTTTTCATTCAGAAATTAGAATGTTTCTGTAGTTTATTTTAGGTTCAATTTGGTCTTTGGAAAACAATTTTTATGGGTGCTCAACCTCATATATCTGTTTCAAAAATTGTAATTGTTACTGTGTTGGTTTAAGAAAGAGAGAAAATCCTCAAAAAGTACCATTCCATTTTAAATAAAAAAACACTGGTATATATATATATATATATATATATATATATATATATATATATGTGTGTGTGTGTGTTTGCGCTGTGTAATAGACATGTATATTAAATTCAAAATTGTAATGAAACAACAATCACAGAAAACATCATATTAAAGTAACATACATCATCATAAAAAAACCCAACCCTTGTCACCCGAGGCCGACATCAGATATATATATATATATATATATACACATATTTATATATATATATATATATATATATATATATATATATATATATATATATAATTTATTTAACCAAAAAACCTGTGCTCTTGTTCATGCGCCCGTGCTACCTACTTACACGGAATTTAAATAACTCCGTTCATTAACGCACAAAACAGACAAATCATTCTCAACTTCCGATGATGATGACAATACGTCCGGATTATGTGCTGCGGTGCACATTTCCATACGTATCCCAGACATGACATATGAAACAAATATTTTTTTTTCCTTGTATCGCCAATCGGCGGTGACTTGTAATTTCCAACGATGCTAGAAAAAATCCACTGGAAAGTTTCATGTAAGAGGGTTCGGTCGAACGAATATTATTTCTTTTTGAATGATGTCCGAACCACCTCTTTTTCTAGATTTGACTGATCTTTATACTAACCGACAACCGTACAAACTTCTAATTATATACGTTTCAGACAAAGATACATATTTGTATAAAATATAGTTTACTGAATACTCTCTTTGTCTGTCTAAATATTACCGAAAAGGTATTATTTATGCTTTGAAATTAATACCGTCAGTGGCGGGTTGTGAATTTAAGGGACAACTTAATGAATTCTCTGCTTTATATACACACATACAATAACATATACACATACAAACACACACACACACATATATATATATATATTCACATATTTGTAAATATATAATAGTATAAAATTTTTGTTTATAAAGTAATATTATTTAGTTGGTTCTTAATTAAATCAGAAATGTTACGAACAAACTTGAGAATGATTCAACATGTTAATTATAGATTAGACAATTTTTTTATGTTCTCAAATATGTTGATTATATAGATTTTTTATATTTTCAATTACTTTTTTCAAAGAACTTTTACACAATCTATAATTTTTTAATTAAGTATACATTTGAAAATAAACAGATATCAATTGATAAATTAATAAAATGTTAAAACTGTCAAAGTATTTATCTGATATGAAATGTGTAACATAACAAAATAACGGTTTATTTTTTTAAACGAGAACGTTTGATTCTTTTATTTTTAAAATTATATTCTTAGAGTAAACATTTTATTGAAAAAAATAATTTTTGATGCTTACTAAATTACTCATTTTTTACTCAGGATTTATATTTGAAAATATATTTTTTATCTGTTAATTTAACACAATAGAAAATGTGAAGAGAATAAATCGATGAGGATTTAACCAATATATGTATTTGTTAATTTTTTCTTAATGTGTATCTTTTGAAATGTATTTTTTTTAATGATTTTTTACTATTTTTAAATATTTATATTTTTATGCTATATCAAAACGTTAGTGAAAGAAGAGATTTTGGTGGAAACAATATATCAGTTCAAATAGTTTTCATCAAAAATCCAAATGAACTAAGTATATATTTAAGAGTATTTGACAAATCAAAATAAATATATTATCTAGTATAAATTCAAATATTGTTACTTATCAAGGAATATTTACGTTATTTATTGATAAATAGAGATTTAATCTTTTTTTTGTACTTTGGCACTTTATAGCATCGCTGTCGAAATGCACAAAAGCAAGATTCAAAAATGATCAATAATGATTTATTAAACAATTTTAACCAAAAACATTTTTTTGTAAATTGTGCGTTGAAAAAAAGAATTTATTTTTGACAGTGAATTCAACCACAATATCAAAATTCAGTTGATATTATTTTTTTTAATAATACTTTTTAATGAAAATGTTCTGGTTGTCTTGGACCTCGTGAATCATTTGTGTATTTATCTTCAACTACTAGTATCTGCTTTCAAGTCATTCTTTATTACCTTGTTGATAAAATAATAATCTTAGCAAAAACTCAATGGCTCAAGAATCGAAATTAGTTATAGATAAAAAAAATACTATATAATTATTTTTAAGTTTATTTTAAGGAGTTAAGTATGATTTACGTGTGGACGTATGTATTTGAATAAAAAAAAGATAAAGAAAGGAACGTGCTTAAAAGAGAACCCGTTTTAAATTTTCGATGTTTTTATTTTTATTTTAAAAAATAAATTACCTTATGTTTTTACTATATTAACGTTGTGTACGTTACAAAAAGCCACCACTGACTTTGTACATACATTCTATAACCTGTGAACCGTTAAACAAGAAACGAAATCAGCGAACGAGACGATGGAAGTGCTGTCTCTCTCCTGGTATCCACTCAATGAAAATGATCAACGTACGTCTACATTATTATTATGCGTATACAAAAAAAGAAGGAAGTACGAAATTAAAGAATTAATATACACTGTCTTTGTTCCGAACAGGTCTTTCATATTAGCTGCCGTTCATGTTGAAAATAAAGGGGACGAGGGTTAAATAACACAATACGCCATTCATTAATATCATCCATAATAAGCAAATGTCTCTAGGGAATTTGTGTTACAGATTTTAAGTGAGGGTACAAATTTTAATTCCTGTTAAGAGGGACTGGACTCGGTGAATTCAGCGTCTGTTGTAATACTGTGATGTTTGCTTTGTACCACTTTTGACCTTGATAGAACTAGATTAATTAATTGGAGATTCGACAATAACTCGTTGAGGTTTTGTTTAAATATATGCTTTACTTGTAACGTAGACTTTTGATCAATACAGATATGATAAATTGAAACTTGTTTTCCACGCTTTCAGTACATATATGTTTACTTTCTTATTGTACAGAACCAAAATGAATAAATTTCATATATATATATATATATATATATATATATATATATATATATAAAACAAACAAAATTCAATATTTAATATAAATACATAAAATGTTTTTAAAAAACATGAAAATAAATAGAATATTTCATTTTATAAATTTATTCACAAAAGTCAATATTTCAGGCAGGGAACTTAATTCAATGACAATATCGGATTATTTATATATGTCTATTTGTTTCATTTTATGTAAAAAATAACTAATTATAAGATTGGTAGAAAAATAATTGCGGCTTATGACCTACAAATGCATATACATTTTTCTCTTATTTTATCTTATTTTATTATTTTCCATTTTTAATTCAGTAGCCCAATTTCAAGCAAAATTAATAATAAAAACTAAACCTATGTTACTAAAATACAGACCGAAAAATGTACTTTAAAATGATAATAATTTGAATACGATGTAATGACACTTGCACTGAAAAAAAAATTAGGTTAGAATTCAGAAAATAAACACCGCAATTATCTTCCCATCGACCTAAGAGAAAACCAATATGTTTAATATACAAAACAAATATAACTGAAAACGAATTATTTTATAGAAACAAACTACAAAATACAAATTATAATCCATTCAATACACAGAGATATGGCTTAA
Source organism: Acanthacorydalis orientalis (assembly GCA_034766995.1). NCBI lineage: Eukaryota > Metazoa > Arthropoda > Insecta > Megaloptera > Corydalidae > Acanthacorydalis > Acanthacorydalis orientalis. The sequence continues at coordinate 17,319,440 of CM068315.1, read as the reverse complement.
AAAGAAATAAATAAATAAACTAATAACATTATGATAAAATTTTCATAAATTAAAATGGAACCTATGTATTATAAAGATGAGAACAAAAAAAAGGACGCGAGTATTCCTTATCGATCAAATATCTTTTATCTTTTTTTCTTCTATTTGATGTTTACATATATTTTATATTTGAATCTACATGTGAGTAGGTAGATGGTATTCATTGATTTTTTTTATAAAATTTGTTCAATTCATGTACTTCAACATTTTGATAAATTTACTGCTACTTCTTAAAAAGAAAACACCTTTATGATTGATTGTCTTATAAATAATTTCCGCAGATAACAAGATTACTGTTAAACGAGATGTATGCAGTATTACACACACAAACACACACACACACACACACATATATATATATATATATATATATATATATATATATATATATATATATAAGTACGTTTATTTCTTCGTATATTGACTGTCATTCATGTGAATCGATAAATTGAAAAAAAATTCATATAAATTGGCTATTAATGTCAGTATCTATTTGTATTTCTCATTAATTCATTAAACACTAGCAGGATATATCAATCAATAGACAAACGAAATATTAAGACATTTATACGGATACTTTCGTTTTTAATCGCATATTATTTTTATAAACGAAATATTCATTAATTTCATTCAGTTCGGCCGGTTCGCTGCACAAAAAATTCGTTTAAATGTGAAACGGAAACGAGAACTAAATGAAGATAATTAAAAAAATGAAGAACAGTAGCTGGAATAAAAGATAATTAATAACTTTATATGAACAGTTTATAACAGATTATGGCTAATTGTTTTCATTAAATGTTCTCTTAAATAACTCTTAAATATATTTTCTTGTCTTGTGCTTGTGTTGCAAAGTAAACGTAATTTGTTACCAGTAAATGCTTGAATCAATGGATTTAATTTTTTAATGATTTTTTAATCAAATGATAATAATAATTTATATGAAAAGTATAATAATATCTGCTGAAAAATATCAAATTTTTAGAAAAAAAGTCTTATTTGAAATGTAAATTAAATTTTATAAATTCTTCTGATTTATTATTCACTTTTTGTCGATATTAATTATACTCAGCATTAATTGTGAATATATTTTCAGATAAAGAACAAGATTTTAATTTTTGCAAATGTTCCTCCTTAATCATTCTTAAAGACTTTAACTGAAGAAACCTATAAATTAAATATGTCAGAATGTCGTTTTTTATATTTAGAAGAAATTTCAAGATTGAAATATTCTCAATCATTCTAAACTTTTTTTAGTATAGTTTTAAATTATATATTCAAACATTTATTAAATTTTGATTGATAGAACACACTCAGATTTATCAGTGCTTTCAAATAGTAGCCTTTCAATTTTAATGCAAAACCATAATCAATTATATTTGTTTATTATTTTTATTCTCTTGTATGCAGTGACGGTCAAACGGGTGTTGAACCTGGTGGCCCCCAAAGGCCTCAGACTTGGAAGGGCCCCAAGCTCGTGGAAAAAAATGAATCATTACTTGAAGAAATGAAGCTTACACTTCAAAGTCTTAGCTGATAATAAGAAATTTTCATGAAAAGCAAATATATGTAGGAAAATGACCGGTGGGCTAAGGGAAAGAAATGAGAGAAGAAAAGCTTTGCTTGTAATACAATAAATTTTGAAAAAATAACTGTAGTGGATTCATAATCTTTATTGAAGAAAATGAACAAATACGGAACAGTTCTAATGATAATAATTTGGAACATTATTTTGCAAAGAATCAACTCTACCAGTAAAACACTGCAAACAATTGAGTTTTCGCAAATAAAAGGTTCTGATTTATTAAAATCATTAAACAATTTCAATTTAAAATCATTAAAATTTCATTAAATAATTCAGTGATGAATTTTCTAATGTAGATAAAGAAGCAACAAACGTTACATCTTTAACTTTTGATGAACATGATGAAATAGGTAGACCACTGAAAAATAATATGGAAAAGCATTCATTTCTTTACTAGAAAATTTAATTCTAATTTATTTTAATGTTTTTTTGTGATGGTATGATTGCAGAACTTGCAAGAAGAAATAATGAAGAAAATAAAATATATGAGGCAATATAGAAAATTTCGAAATATTCTTTGATTTAAATTTGTCTAATTTAGAAAAGAAGAAGAGTGTGGAAAAATTAAAAGAGACCTACAAGAATGATATTGATATCAAGCATTTTGATGATGAATTGAAACAATTCTTTCTCTTTATATGTGAAGATAAAAACAAATTGAATACTGCCACAAAAAATAAACCAGGCAGGCAATGAAATGTCTTCAACATTTCCAAATTTTTAAAATAATTGATAAGTTTACTCAACAAAAATCAAAAAAAAGTTTATTTAATTTCTTCACTCCAAATGAAATTTACAAACTTAGTTACAGTCTTACAGAGTTGAAAGTGTTTGTGTCTATTTTTCTGAAAAATAATTCAGAATATTTTATTTTGATGTAATTTATATATATTTATAGAATAAAGTTTTAGGTATAGAAAAAAATGTTATAAAATATATTTTTACACAAAGCAGTTTTTTTTTGATCGTTAGATAAATTTTTGGGGTCCAGTAAATTTTGTCGCCAGTAGTCCCGGCTGGATTAATCCGCTTCTGCTTGTATTCATGAAAATATATAAAAAAACAGTACCAATACATTAAAAACTAACCAAGATATCTTGATGTATCTAATTATACTCGCACAATTAAATACTACAAGTATAATACACGAGGATTGATAATTTTTGTTGTTATGGTTATGAAAACACGTGTTTAGTCACTTCGACACGAAATATATATCTGCAAAATATAAAACTGATTTTATCTGTCTGTGTTATTTATGTTTTTAAGAGTTGTACCTTTTAAAAACTGTTAGAGATTTGCTATTAATATAAAATGGCTTTTAAACGTCTAAAACCTTTTAGGACGAGAATGTTAACTGGAGTTTTTACCTCACAGTAATGGAATAAATTTTCGAATTCATTTTTTAACATCAGAGTAAATCAGACATCGGTTAAGGTATTTAATTTTCTTGTTTTATATATATATATATATATATATATATATATATATATATACAGAGAGAGAGAGAAAGAGAGAGATTTACTTTTTAATTAACGAATTTAAAAGAAAAGATAAGAAAAAGTATTTTTATATTATACATAAGAATTAATGTTTGATATTTGAAGTGATTTTTTTTATATATTTTAAAATAAAAAGTTGATTTTTTTCTGAAATAACTTTTAAAATGAATTATTATAACAATAAAATATAAATAAATGCAGATATTATTTGAACAGTAGTACACGATACAAGAAAGTGATTAAAAGTCATGAAACATAATAATATTCAAATATTTTGTTGTAAACTTTTCCGTATGTCATTAGTATTATTGAAATTTTCTGTAAAAGTTTCGTGCAGTGAAACTTTTTTCTGAATCTTAAAAGGAATTTTTTCGTTAACTTATTTGCATAACATACATTCAAATATAATTTTGATATTGAATACATTAATGCAATTTACGTTCGATCCAAGTTCTGATGTAGATGCTATTCTGTATATTCTTCGTAATGGATTTCAAAGTTTCTCTTTGATATTCGTATAAAAATAATGTATTGAATTAAGAACATATTAGTTTATAAAAAGTTTTCGATGGTATGCTTATCATATTATATGGGTTTCAACGTAAATATAAAACATGATATATTCGTACAAAGTATTTTAACGAGATATAAACTTTTACTGTCATACTTTATAATCATGTTTTATTTACTTTTTATTATTTTGAGTTTATTAGTTAAATGTTTATAATTCAGTTCTAATGAAAATTAAACATTCTTCTAGTAATAAATACATTTACTGAACAAAACATTATTTTGAAATTAATTTATTGTCTTTAAAAAAATTTTTGATATGATAAGAACTTGTTCCTAGGATCGATTTAAAGTAGAATAAATAATTTATTTTACAATTATTTTAATTTGTAATAAAAAATTAATGCTTTTCTTCAAAAACCTTCACAAAAGTGCAATAATTGATTACTTTCCACAATCTATTATTGAGATTTTTAATGAAAATATTGAATACTTGTTAAAAATTACAATCGCATGAAGTTATTAGAAAAAAAAATTACTTTTAGGGAACAGGATGCAGTAAACCTTAATTAAAAAATAGATTGGTAAACGTTCGGCATAAAAAAGATGATTATTATAATCTTGGTATTATTAAAAAATTGAACAGAAAGAATGTTCTTCAGAACCCTGATAATTATTGAATCGTAAATAGAAAACGAAAATGGTAACAAATGCGAAACTTAAGCACAATCTATTAAATGAAGAATCGAAATGGATAACGAGTTGAACAAATTATAAACAGTTTGAAAGATTATAAACAGTTTGAAAGATTATACACACTTTGAAAAATTTAAAATCAAAAAATGACAATTAGTTTTAAATAGGCCTTTATATGATAGTAGAAAAAGAAACTCGTTATGAAGAACAAAAAAAATGTACTAATTATACCTTTATTTTACATTAAATATGTAAAAGATATAAGTAGATTTTTTTTTATTGAGATACAAGTATGTTATTTTGATTTAAATTTATAATATATATATATATATATATATATATATATATATATATATATATATATATATATACATATGAGATTAAAGATATAGTATGTAAAATGTATAAAAATATTTAATTTCTTCCAAATACCTACTCATCTCTTCAAAAATACTATTTTTTAATAATAATAGATACTAATTCTATATATATATATATATATATATATATATATATATATATATATATATATATATATATATATATATATAATGCACAAATTTAATTTCGTTAGCGAGGGCCACATGGTTAACCAAAAATATATTTATGTCCTTGAAAGGGTACTGGGATCATTTTTTAGTAAAATTTATGGCGACACAAACCTGGACAATGTAAAATTTCAACAGAAAAATGCACCATGTCACAAATCTGCGGCCACAATTAAGTGGACTCAAGAAAATGGCGTTGAACTGTTAGATTAGCCAGCACAGTCCCCAGATCTGAATCCGATAGAGCACTTGTGGGGAATACTAAAGTAGAGGATATAAGAATACCCAATAACATTAAAAAACTCATTGAAAACTGTTAATGATGAAGAATGGGAGAATATTACTAGTAACAAGTGTCGCAGACTAGTCACAACATTACCAAAAAGAATCGGTACGGTAATTAAGGCTAAGAGAGGGCAACGAAATTATGAAATAAATAAGTAAATTTAATTACCTTTAAACATATGTAATTTCATTTCTACCTAACATAATTATATTTGAAGATAAGTGCATAAATATGGGATGATCAATACTTTTGACTAATACTGTATGTATATATATATATATTATGTACAAATTTAATTCATATTAAAAATTATTTCTTGTACATTATTTGATAAGACAAAAATTATTTACATAAACCAATTGATACACAAAATATTTCAATATTGAAAAAAGTAGTTACACGCTTATAACATGAAGTTCAGATATCATGGATATGCAAGACAAGAAAAGAAACGAAATTCTCTCTATTTTCCTGTACTTTCTTTCTTTTAAAATGCACACTAAATCGAACAGTAAAAAACGAACAGTTCTGTAAATGTTCTTTAACAGATGATTCAAATACACTGCGTCGACACACAACAGAACGATTTGTATGTCGTGCGTGGTACGTTTAGAACAATAAAAATTTAAGGAAATAAATACTACGAAAGTATCATTGTACGTGGTTGAATTTCAGGATTCGTACAATGACATCGACAGCAAATAGGTATTATAAAAAGTTCAAATTCCCTCGCATGAATATCTTGCGTTCATTCAGAAATATCAAACTTGCGGGTCGTTTTCTTTACTAATGGCAACATTCTTATTGACTTTTTTTGTAAAAATAGCACATATATGTGTACTTTAAGTAATATCTTGTTTTTATGAACGAATATTGTACTATAATGGTATATTTTTATTACTTTATCAATCGCTCTGAGCAGGTAATAACTGAAAAAAACATCATGTGTATCACCATTACTTCGTTAAAATAACATGCAACAGATAAAACGTAACGCCATCCAATTACCACTTTAAATTGTTATTGCATGATTGTAATAAAAATTGTTACTTTAAAATATTTAATCCCGATTTTCAGTTTGCATGCACGTTCTAATAATAGAAAAAAGAATTTAATACAACATAATTTGTATCGAGTCGCAAGTACGATTCAATCTCGAAAAGAAATTAAGTCATTGTAAATAATTAGAACATTGCATTTTATACATTATTATAAATGTGTGTGTTCTTTTTTTTGTAATTCTTTAAAGAATGTTAGTTATATTAGTTTACGATAATTCGAAATGAAAAAAATAATAGCTTCCTTAAAATCAAATACTTTAAACCAAAATTAATACTAAAATTTATTTTTTTGTGTATTAATGCAGACTTAACTGGAATAATCGTTCATGAAAGCGGAATTTTCAATTACTGTAATCAAATTCAGAAGATTACTGTCAACTATCGTTTACGTTAAATTAAAATCTCAAAAAATTATTAATGTTTGTTAATAGAAAGATGATGATTCTCTATTGTGACAATGATCGATATTTTGCTACGCAAGAATTATTCATCAACAAATTTAGGAATTGAATTTATACATGGTCCGTTTAATAAGTTTAATAATTTTTTATAATGTGGCGCCACCATTCATTCGGCAACGTTACAGCTAACAAGTGTCACTTTTCAAACTAATATGAGCGAAATTTCAGCCACAAGCGACGCGTTGTTCATGTTATACAGATGTTTAAAGCGAACATTGCAGTAGTTGCCCCAAAAATGGAAAAAAACGAGCAGACCTTTTTACGTCGATTCGTCACCGAGAATGAAACATGTATCCACCACTACACACTTGATCGAAGCAACAATCAAAGCAGTGGACAACGACTGGTGAAAGTGCGTCGAAGAAGGCGAAGACTGTTTTGTTGGCTGAGAAGGTGATGGCCACTATTTTTAGCATTCCCAAGTAATCATCGTGATTGACTACTTAACGAAGGGGAAAACGGTAACAGGAGCCAATTATGCAACATTATTAAACCATTTGAAAAGAGAACTGAAACGAAAATGGCCATGATTGGCGCACAAAAAAGTACTCTTTCACCAGGACAACGCGCAGTCACAGAAATAGACAGTCGCACTGGCAAAATTGGACGAATTAGGCTTCGAATTAATTCCTCATCCGCCCTGTTCTTTGAACTTTGCACCGTGCGACTTCTTCCTCTTCCAAAACTTGAAAATTTCGCTCGGTGGGAAGAAATTGTTGTCGATTGTGGACATCATCATCACCGTCCAATGCGCATTTTACAGACTCGATGGATAAAGTGTATATTCATCAATGGAAACTATGTTGAGAAATAATTTTTTTTTTACAAAAAACCGTAGTTAACTTGCTTTTTTATCATACTTATCAAACGATTCACGTATATACGAGAGCGATTAAACGAGTAATTTGGTTTATGAACTCATTGAGGGAGAGGAGGTAGGTGTATATATTTTCATATGGTTTTATCCTTTTTACTAACACATGTGAAGTTGTAAGTCATTCTGCCCAATAATACCCTCCCGGAAACTTATTTCTTCGAAGTCCTTAAAATAGCCGTTTGCGGTCTCTATCACCTCTTCATTCGATTAAAATTGCTTTCCAGCCAGGAAAATTTTGAGTTTCGGGAACTGATAGAAGTCCAGCGGAGCCAAATCAGGTAAATACCGTGGTAACTAAAGAATTTCAAACTTCAATTCGGCCAATTTTTGCTGAGTGACAACGCTTGAATGAATACTCAGTGCATTGTCATGGCGGAAGAATACTTTTTTCTTGCCCATTCTGGGACATTTTTCCGCGATTACTGCTTTAAAATTCTCCAAAAATGATGCATAGTATTTAAAATCAGCTTTTTTTCCTTTTTGAAAATAATTTATCAACAAAATTCCTTTTTTATCTCAGAGAAATTAAGTCATCACCTTTTCAACCAAGTAAACCGTCTGCCATCTATGAAGCAGTTTCACCACGTTGAAACTACTGTTTTGATTGCATTTTTGATTCTGTTGTGTAATGGTGAATCTAAGTTTCATTCATGGTCTCAAAACTCCGCATGAAATCCATTGTATTCTTCTTAAACAGTTCAAAAAATCGGCCGGTGTTCGCGTACAAATTCGTTTTTGCTGTGCAGTGAACAAATGCGGCATCCATCTTATAGAAATTTTTTTTTGCAATTCATTACACAAAATGAAACACGTTCACGCAGTTGAGATGCTGATGATATTTGCTATCTCGCTCACTTTCACTCGCCGGCCGGACAAAATCAAATCGTGAACTTTATCGATCATTTCTGACGTGAGAGTTATTCTCGGGCCACCGAAGCGAGGTGCATCTTCGATGCTTGTTCTGCCACGTTTAAATTCATTAGTCCAAAGGCAAACGGTTTCGTGGTAAGGACACATAGATTTCCACAATATAGGAAATATACTCTAATGGCTTTCCCTCGCTGTTTCCTTTTCCAAAAAAGAACTGAATCACAACTGGAGTCCAATTTTATCTTTTGGACTTTCGCACGAAACGCTTGTATTGAATCAACTGTCAAACGAAGAAATAATAGCAAAATGACTTAAAATTTCACACGCTTTATTAAAACGGATGGAACTATATGAAAACATATAGAGATACCCCTCTCTCCCTCATCGAGTACATCAACCAAGTTACTCTTCTAACTACCCTTTTACCCTACTATCTATATTAACCAGATATCACTCCTATAAATTATTATCATTTAGGTCTATAAAATATTTTTGAACGAATAAATAGATTCATAATATGTGTTAAGAAATTTTTTTTATAAAAGTAATAAAGGATATTTTATATATTTTCTAACTTTGCAAGAAAAGTAACGTTGATACTAATGTAGAAGAAATAGAATTTATGTCTGGTTATCTTAATATTTAATATATTTTTTTAAAAAATCGAAAATGTCTAAGAAAAATTAAAACGACTATAAATTAAAATAAAAATTTACAGCTAACCTTTCGAATCTCATTTCAAACTATATTTTTTTTTAAAAAAAATTCATCTCGTATGATCGACTTCTATTTAAAAGGCAGGAAAATCAAATCATCTTGAAAAAACGAGCTCGAAAATTGTACGTGTGCTATCAAAAAGAGTATCCAGTCCACGGTGCATAAGTGCGGTATAGTTTTAAAATCCACTTATATGCACATTCGTGCACGTCGTATCTAAATATGCAAGTAGATTTCAACTAAACACGAATCAAATAAAACTAGAAATCGTATATGCGCCATGTTCTTACGAATCATAGCCATCGACACAGTAAAATAAAAATCAACTATACGTATATTGCGAAAATTGTGTTATTTTCCTTTGTTTTGTAGTCGTCGATCGGTTGATAACAAGAGAACCGAATCAATTGACTGTGAACAAATGTCCAACGGTTAGAAATGGCTCGAATAATATTTGCTTTTATTTTCTTTTGTATATGCTTCGAAATGTGATTATTTTATTCGAACCTTTATAAAATATTTTTAACGGCAATGCTTGTATACAGTTTTCAAATGACTATTCTTTTGGAAAAAACATGTAGTGAATATTTGTTTCTTTTAGAAAAAAAATGTTTACACAAAACGTCCGTTTTCGTACAAATGATACGAATTGTTTATAGTTCTCTCGATTCGATTTTTATATAATTCGAAATTAATTCTTTGTTTGCTTTCAGTTTGATTTCAGATTTTATTTTAGAATATTCACGTTTAAAATTTTAATTTATAATGAATTACGCAACACGGTTTTTAAAATAATAGATGAAATTGTAGATTTTAAACACAAAATAAATAAATAGAAAATAGTCAGAAAAAAAGAAATTAAAAAGCGAAAAATCAACTTACAGCAAATAAAATATTCTTCTTTTCCTACGAAATTAGTCTAAGAGATGTCTCTGTAAAAAATAAAGTTTGTTTAATAAAAAATATATACATTTTCTAATTATTTGAATCCAACGACTTAATTTTGAAACCATCAAAGAAAATTCATTTGTATATAAAAATATGAGATAAATAGATTATCTCTTCAACGTATATAAATAGAAATAAATAATATTTTCAACAAAGAGCTCAATATTTTACATTTTTTTGACTGAAGCCTTTTAAAAAGGTTGAAATAAAAGAATCTTTATTTTAAAAAAATGTTTATTGCTTAAAACAAATCTGTTATTATTTAACAACAAATATGTATGTATTAAATTACGTTCAATATTGAATTATATCATATTTTTATCAAAAATGTTCTCTGATTGCTATAAAACTTTTATATTCAAGATTCTTTTATAAAAAAAAATATGTAATAAAACAAAAAAAATATTAATTCCTAGAATTCTATTTTGTATACTTATAATAAATTTTATTAAATGTGAATAAGGATTTAATTTCAAATGAAAAATAATATATTATACATAATCAATATATTTATCATGTACTTTGTTATAAATCTGCATGTATATTAGAACAAAGCATATTTCTAGGTTATCTATTTTAATTTTATATTGCAATACAAATTTATTCAACGTATCTGATAACTTTGTTTGTTCATCTGTTAAACGACTTTTAGATAAAAATAATTGCTAATTACTCACACGCTAATTAAAAAAATATATATACACACACAAAAATATCCCATAAAATTATAAACTGAATTTTGCATCGACAGAAACTTGTTTATATTGGTAATTCTCGTACAAATTATTTGACTTCTGCAAATATTTTCCGAATTTTTCGTCAAGATATGAATCGGTCGCTTTTAAAAATATTTTAATATGAAAAATCTCCAACAAATTTCTACTAAAGAATACGAATTTTGCGTGGAATTTACAAGATATAAATTTCTATGTTTTAGTATAAAATTAAAATATGTGAAAATATAAGAATTTCTGTTTGAATAATAAAGAAACGTCGATATAAATTTCTAAACAGTTACTCAATAAACATGTAGATATTCGTAAGAAAATTCAGCATGAATATAATTAAAATTAAATAAATACATAAACATATTATATATATATATATATATATATATATATATATATATACTATTAAAAAGAACACGAGCGTACATTCAATGAATACCAGACAGAATTCTCTAAAATGCCGTAAGATAGCATGTAACATAGTGTGGTCTCATATCCAGTAGTCAAGTTCGTCGTACATAAATCTTCAACAAGCCGTGTGAAATCATTCGGTTTTCATATACTAACTTGTTGTGTTCAGACTATTGACATTGTCAATGACTTTCAATGATTTTGATTTGAATACTAAATACGATCACATTTGGAACGTGTAGTGGTTAACGCCTCATTAATTTTGATTGTTTCAAACACGTTCTGTAACCATACTATTTTTTTATACCTATACGTACATCTCTCATCGTTACAAACTATTGTTTTTGTCGTCATATGTACGTATATATTTTATTTTATTTTTTAAATATTAGTATTCACGTATGATTTTCATTTGAAGTAAAACCAATCACGTTTTATTAGATTCTAGAATAGATACGTCATCGCTGCTGGCTTTTGACATATATTGAAAACATGAGGTGGATACTGATATGATTATCTGTTACTGATTCGGTTTCTCTATCGGATGAAGATTGCCTATGCGGAAAATTATTGTATTATATATAACATTTAAAAATAAATTATCTTGTGTTAGGCACAGAATTTAGTTAATTATTCTATGTCAATTATTAACTAGATAAAAGTAAAAAATATAAATATATTACAGTTTACTATTTTGTCTATCTTTCTATCAATTCTTCATTATTCTCAATATAACTTCGTGTGTACATAAATTGTAAAAAAATGTTATTATTTTTATTTAATAATACGAAATCAAATAACAATTAACTGATAAATTTATCGATCTAAAATAAAAGTAAATATATTAGGTTGGTGCAAAAATAATTGCGGTTTTTGTCATTTTAAGATTGGCGCTGATTTTTCTAGTTACCGTTATATTTTGTTATAGTCTTGTGATACATCATTGTAAACAATAAAATTAGCACTACTGATTTTAGCTTATGTCTATGTTTTTCATTCTTTAGTACTGTTGGATATAACATCTTAAATTACTCATGGAAAAAAGAAAATTCACACGATTTTGTTGTATGAGTATAAATTGGGACGTAAAGCAACAGAAACTGCTCGAAATATTAAATTTGTTTTTGGCGAAGAGTCAATTAGTAAACATACAGCTCAACACTGGTTCTAAAAATTTCTTAATGGAAACGATAGCCTTGATGAGGAGGAGGGTCGTGGACGTCTTTCAGCTATAGACAATAATGATTTAAGAACCATTATCGAAGCGAACCCACGTAAAACACTCGAGGGGTAGCAGAAGAAATCAATTATGACTCAAATTGTTCAACATTAGAGCCTAATTGGAAAAACAAAAAAGGTGGATAAATGAGTATCGTATGAAGGAAACGAACATCAAGCAATTCGGCGATCGAAGTCTGCTCTGCGCTTCTTTTGCTTAACAAAAATGATTCTCTTTTTAATCGCTTTGTCACATGTGATGAAAAGTGGATTCGAGGGCTAATGACTTTAGCTGTCGAAGCGCCCTAAGACCCCAATAACCAACCATCTACTATAATCAGAAATGTTCATCATACTGGCTAGACCGAAGAGAAGCACTAAAACAGTTTCTTAAACAGAAGCTTCATTAAAAAGATTATGGTCACTGTTTTGTGGATGCAAGTGGCATCATTCATTACAACTTTTTAAACCCTGGTGAAACAATAACAGTACAAAAGTATTGTAAGAAAATTAAAAAAATGTATGAGAAGTTGCATCGTTTACGGACAGCAATAGTCAATCGAAGAGGACCAATTCATCTTCATGACAACGCCCGACCACACGTCTCGCAAATGATTTAAAATTAAATTAAAAAAATTAAATGAACTGAGTTATGAACCTTATCTCATCCACCTTATTCTCGGGACCTGTCTCCTACAGATTATCATTTTTTTAAACATTTGAGTATTTTTTCCTACGAGAAGTGGTTTTCCAAAATCAAGCATCAGCTCAAACGCTTTCACTAAATTCGTTAATTTCAGGACTCCAGAATTCTATATTATAGAAATAAAAAAACTTGTTTGACGTTGGGAGAAATGTTCGCAGGCCAATGGTCTTTATTTTGATTAATAAATATAATTTTTAACTTATATATGAGTCTTTATACTCGATACGTAAAAACCGCAATTATTTTTGCATCAACATAATATTATAAGAATTATAAAGGAATCCTTTAATGCTTCTTTAATATCGAAATGTTAGTAAATCTACTTTAATTCCATGAATCTTAATTCCTGTTTCAGTTCTCTTTTATTTCTATTTCTAACTTTTTCGAATTAAATATCATATTTATTTATTCATTCTTTTATTTTCTTGAGTACTTCCGAATTTTATTAAGAACTAAACCATTTCTATATAGGCGTTAATTTTTTTATTAAACATATTAAATATATTTAAATGCACATTATTAGATCATCTCAGTAATTAATGTTTATATATAAAAAATAAAAATTATATTTTCATTAAACCAACTTCATTCATTAATTTGCTAAATATTTAAACCGTTGTGTACTAAGAATGCATTTCTCGTCGAATGATCGACCATCAAACATCAACTGATCAAATTTATTCGTCTGACATGATGTCATTCTGTCGTATTACTAATTTAAAACCCTTATAGATGCTTCTGTTCGTTTTGTTTTCTCAGAAAATATCAATTAAAGCAACGATGTACTAAAAATAATAAGAAGCACGTATTGAACATACGGTATGCTTCTGGAAGAATTTTGCTGCACGTCTCAGTATGAGGTTATAGCTGCATACCAAATGAATCTTTCTCACATATTTAATGAGCGAGTGGATGAATGCATGCGTGGATCACAACTGATATTCGTTCATTTGAATTCGTACAGTGTACTCCCACATAACTCGGTAATGCATTGGTGCTTGTATGGATATATCAAGAATTCGCAACTCAAACGTTCTTTAAAATAATCATGTGTGTGTGTGTTTGAATAAGTATAAATACAAAAAACTTACATGTTTCTTTTAAACGAGTATAAAAATCATTTTTATTCTTCGGAATAAGTTATTTATCATGTCTTTTCAGATGCGTTGGTCATATATTAAATGAAAGTAGCAGGAACAATATATTTTGATAAAATCTCTTAGTAACTAAATTCCAACTAGGTATATGTATGCTCTAATCGTTATGTACACCGTTCGGATAAAAAAAAAACATACTGACACAAGTATTGTAAACTTGTCGAAACAATTAAAAATGATGGATTCAAATTTCTCAGTAGACACTAGTTTTCGATTGATCGCACAATTACTATTCGTGGAAAAGGTGTGCATTGTCACCAGGTAATTGTCATTACCAGTACGAAGGTCGACGAGGACATACATATGAGAAAAAAATATATACACATTGTTACTAGTCATTTATTATTCTGATGCTTTATCAGATTGTTGTTCGACAGAGCAGGTGTGAATTGGAAATTGTATTTGTTCGATATTGAACATTCAATTCGTTTGGCTGATAACACGATTGCTTAATTGGAATATTTCAAAAAAAAGACAACTTAAATAATGTTTTAAATATTACCTGATGATATTTACGATTACAATCAGTATTATTTATGCAACCATTCTGTGGACGGTCGAACGAAACGCAATTTCACGTAAATTACAAAACGTACCACTACATACACATACACACACACATTCGTACAGACTTATGAATATTAAACTTGACCAAATTCTTCAATTGTCTGAACTCTCAAAAACTAATAAACGACTAGAAGATTAATAACATCATTAAAATCTATTCACAAATGCTAAATGTACAAAATTGTAAACATATTTTTTAAAGATTTATTAAATATTTATTTATAAATAATAATAAAAATTAAATTAATTCAATAAACACAACTAAAAAAATATACAAGTTCTTTAAATTTTATTTCTTTTCTAACATTTTTTTCATGTCTTCATTAAAATAGTTTTTTTACACAAATTTTAGATGTAATAAAAAAATCATAAAAATATTGTATTGTTTTTTTTTCATTTCTTTTTACATATTTTTAGAAGAATTCATCAACGATCCTAACAGAGTGACTATAAATAATTTATACACAAAAAACAACACAATAATACTTACTTTTGGCTTATTTTGATTTTAGATTATCGCATGTTGATGAATTCATAAAATACAGATCAATGAAATTTTTTATTATTTTTAATACATTTTCAGTTTGTAACATAATCATATTTTTAATAGCATATATCTTCTCGAGAGTGATTGTAAGAGACTACTTTAATTATGAATATAATATAAGAAAAAAATAATATATTGGGTTGGAACAAAAGTTCGTAGTGTTTTCTAATAGATGTCATTAATTGTAGTTTCGCGCGCAGTTCGATTATACACATAACTCCATATGTTATTTTTACAGGTGATATTCCATTGTTTTTGCCTCTGGTATTTTTTCAAAATTTTTGTGAATTTTAAATCTGTGAAATTTAAAATTGAAAATGGAGGAATATAAGGTGCGTTTTTGTCATTTGATACTGTTTTATTTCTAGAGAGGAAAAAGCACTCTAGAGACAACAAAAAAGATATCTGCCGTTTATGGATATAATTCCATAGCTAACAGTACTGTTCGAAAGTGGTTCGCTCGGTTCAGGGATGGAAAATTCGACGTAGTGGTTTGAGAACGTTCCGTTAGGCCTGCAATTATTGATAATGAAAAAATTGCAACATTTATTGAAAATAATTAACGTTATACGACGTGAGACATCGCAGAGATACTGTGGATATATCACAAGAGTGTTGTGAGGCATTTGAAAACACTTGGATATATGAATCGCTATGATGTTTGGGTGTCTCGTAATTTAAATGAAAGAAATTTAATGAAAGGCAATTCTATCAGTGATTCGCTCCATAAAAGAAACCGAAACGTTCCATTTATGAAACGATTAATCATGGACGATAAAAAATGTATCATCTACAATAATGTGGATCGAAAAAGGAATCGTGGAAAACGAAATGAATCTCCGTTGGTCACTACAAAAGCGGGTCTTTATTCGAAAAGTGACTTTATGTATCTGGAGGGATTGGAACGGTGATGTGTATTACGAGCTTTTCCCAAATAATCAAACGATAAATTCAGAGAAGTATTGAAATCAATTGGACCAATTAAAGGCAGAAATCGATCAAAAAACGTCTAGAATTGGCCAATCGGAAAAGTATCGTTTCCAAAAAGACAACGCTAGACCTTACGTCTCTTTGACGACCCGGTAGAAATTGGTGCAGTTTGGCTGGAACGGCCTACCTCATCCGCAAATATTTACCTGATTTTTCAGATTCAGATTAACATTTGTTCAGGTTCAGATAGAATTCCCTTAGTGGAAAAAACTTCACTTCCTTGAAAGCCTACAGAAGTCATCTGGATCAATTCTTCGCCCAGAAAGATGCCAAGTTTTGGAAGGACGGAATTATGGTGAAAGATGGTAGATAAGAATGCCACATATGTTTCAGAATAATATAAATATATGTACAAATAATTAAACATTGTATTTGAATTTCACCTAAAAATGCTTCTAACTTTTATTATAACCCAATAGAATACTCAGCTAAACAGACAGCTCAACTAATAACGGGTATGAACATATCAAGATGTAGTTATGTGTAATTGTTGTACAGTACTTAATTTTTACAGGTACTTATTTAAAGATGATTATGCTTAATATACATGATTAATTTATTTTTAATTATGATTATATAAAAATTGCGCGAGTATTAAAAAACAACAATGCTATAAAATTGTAGACAGTTTTATTCTACACGTTTAGATATCTTCGAATATTATCTTAAACAGCATTAAGGTAATTACATCCATGCGACTTTAAAAAATGTAAACAATATCAATGCGGAAAAAATGTTTAAACATACATCAGCGGGAAATAACTAAAATTATCGCTATATGTATTAGTGAAAACAATTTCAATTACTGATATTAACGAGACAGATTAAAAAAATGTATCACCAGTTGTTACATTGCACACACAATATCAACATGGTACGAACATAATTAATCGCGTGTAATAAATCCAACGAAATAATTTGTCCTGAAATTGTTGACGCCTCGTCGTTAGCAGTTGGCAATGCGTGTAATTTCGTTACATTATAGATGTTATGGGAGCGAATAAGACGCCACGCTGGGCTCCAAACACGATCACACGGCGGGGGTTAAAGTGGTGTACCCGCGACCTTATATGGTGGTAGTTTGTCTGAGCTGATGAGACACGATCGCACGGGGGGAAACTATTTTCACACATTTTAAAACAATAAATCTTTTTACGGGGAGAATGAAGCCAGTGCAGGTACCTGCTGTGTAACAACACTTGCTCCTGCAGCGCAGATCGACGATGCACTCACGAGAAATTGAATCACTCCAATTATAAACTGAGCAATAACTCCGATTCACTGACGATGGAATTTTTTTTGCAGTCGCCTGATCACGGTCCAATCATCGCGTACAAATAAAATTATTTAAAATTGTTGTATTGTGTCTGCGAAATGAAAACGTAATTGTATAAATGTGGACATGTTTACTTATTCTACGGAGTTAACAGTCATTCAACTACTTTAACGGTTGTTGCTTTTTTTTCTTTGTCATACTTTCTTTACATTCTTTCGAAATAAAATATACTCTAAATGCTATTGAAAGAAATTTGTTTTCGTTATAATATTGTTTTAATAAATAATAAAAGATCCGAATAAATATAGAATTAAATTTCTTGATAATATCTGTGGACAATTCTCAATTCGAAATTAATTTTAAATGAAATTATTTAGCAATGATTTCATTTACCTATCTATTAAGCTAGTAGGAAAATATTTACTTTTTCAACAAAAAATATTTGTTTTTCTGAATTCTAACGTTAATTTTTTTCGCTGAATGTATCATTTCACCGTGTTCATGTTAATATCATTTTAAAGTTCATTTTTTGGTCTGTATTTTGGTAACATCGACTTTAGTTTTATTATTAATTTTGCTTCAAATTGAGCTATCCAATTAAAATGAGGAAAGAAGCAAATAAGAGCAATTTTTTATAAGAGTTCAAAACGGGTGATAAAAAAAGTAGAAACTGCTCGTGAATTAAACAATGCTTTTGGTGTGGATACTGTTAAAGAACGAATGGTGCAATGGTGGTTCCAAAAATTTCATACTAGGGAATAGAGCCGTGAATATAAAAGTTACGAATGTCTTTCTTCAGTTCATATAACGATCAACTGAAGGTGCTAGTTGAATCAAAACCACGCACAATTATTCAACAGCCTGTACAAAAGTTAGATGTTAGTCACTCAATAGTTCTGGACCACTCAAAACCACTTAAAATAACGTATATGAATTTTAAGGCTATAAACCACAATTATTTTTCTATCAACTTAATAATAACTTATTTTTTACATAAAATGAAACCAATAAAAATTTACAAATAATTAGATATTTATTCATTGAATTAAACTTTTTCCTACCTAATACATTGACTTTTGCAAATAAATTTATAAAATGAAATATTATATTTATTTTTGTGTTAATTAAAATCATTTAAATTATTTATATTAAATTTTGAATTTTGTGTATCATATATATGAAATTTATTCTTTTTGGTTCTGCACTATATATAAATTTGAAGACTACAAACCGCAATTATTTTTATACCAACCAAATATATATAGCATTAGTCATCCAACAGTTCTAGACCACTGAAAACACCTAGGAAAATCAAAAAAGAGAAAAATTTATATCAATTTAAAAGACATAAACCGCAATTATTTTTCTACCAACCTAATATATTTTATCTAAAAGTGAAATTCGTGGAGAATAAAAACTTTCCTTGCGTGTCTTTGATTTCATAAAAACGACTGCTCCACATATGAAATTATTAGAGTAATTAAAAATACTATTGGAAATCGAATGAATTTCTATAAAGAGTTAAGTAACTAATATTAATTATTAAGGAAATTTACAGCTAGTTTACTAAGCACGCAATAATTAAAAGTAAATTTTACGAATAGATAATTTGATGCAGGTGTTTTGAAATCTCAAATCGATTTAATAAACGAAACTTATTTTATTTTGTGATGTGAATTGATAATTGATAGATTAATTTCATTTCAAATCATTTATAATAACTAGTGATATTCTGAACATTTTATTTGAAAATATTTAAAGTAATATTCAAAATCTTTTTTAAAAGTTATATATATATATATATATATATATAAATATATATGTAACATTTAAACATATTCACAAAATATTTTTTGATTAATAAGTTGTTCATTTATATTCAATAGTTTATAATATTTTTAATACATTTGTCACTGAGAAAATATATTTTAAGAATGTTTTTTTGTATTAATTTAAATGAATAAACGACATAGATAATTAGAAACTAAATCATTTTGATCTGAATCTGAAAAAATAAGAAATATATGTTGCTTTGAAGTAAATCAATATCTAAGCATTTACTTTTTTTAAAAAAAATTAACAAAGAAAATGCTAAATGTTTAGATGATATGAAATAAATATTATTAATTTATTGTTTAAATAAATGCCACAGCTAAAAATCAATCAGAGATAATGATGGCAAAGCCCCATGGCTTAGAATCCAGAGAATCAAGATCCAATGTTATACGATGAACGAACCTTATTTGCATACTAACAATCTTTTCCAATATGTAATTGTTCGTTGGCTCGGGTGTACATTGCTTTTTTGAACCTTTTTACGTTTTATTTGTCGTCGAAGTTATTATATCCGAGTCGATGTTAGCACGTGCCGTTATCATAGGTCGACCGATCTTACCTACATTCGACACGAATGCACGTACTGTTCTGTTATTGTATTCGTATTTCGACAAAATTGGATTTTATTTTTTCAGAGTTCGACTGTGGATGCTCAATACGTTGCATTATAACTCCCTTATTACAGTCAGTTCTTATTGCTGTGCGTTTAACTGACTAGAAAGAGGAATTTTAAATATTTAAATAAAAGATACACAAGTGTCGTGGGATAAAAAGACTACGTTTAAGCTTTTTTAACATTTCTAAGCTTTTAAAATTATGTGTGGTCATTTTTTGTATTATATTCGAATTAGTACAAAAAATGTATTTTTATAAATAGTTTTAATTTATTACAAAAAATATAATTTGGTAAAATATATAACTATTCTTTTATTATAAAATTTGAGATTTGATTGTACACTACAACAGTTTGTTCATGACAATAGTGAATGAAGAATTTCTCAATATATTAAACCCATATATTGTACAGATATTAAATCAATGAAACAGAGATGAACATATATATATATGTATATGTATGTATGTATATATATATATATATATGTATATATATATATATATATATATGTATGTATGTAGGTATATATATATATATATATGTATATGTATGTATGTATATATATATATATATATGTATATATATATATATATATATATGTATGTATGTAGGTATATATAAAAGAAAGAAAAAGTAGGGGTAAGGAAAAAAATCATCAACAATAGCGATGTCAGTGATATTTTACTTATCATTTATTAAGTATCTCACTAAAGTGTTCAGACAGAGAGTATATCAGATATTTCGTGCCCACAGACCAATTTTTCATCGAAGCCCACGATTGTTACTGATGCTCAATAACAATCCATTATAGTAGACGGTCATCGTTACGTTCAAACGATCGTTTAAGACTGAACAAATCGGCATCACGATCTTTAAAAGTCCAATCAAAATATTTTCGCCCGAGGAATGTCAATATCGTGCTTTTTTCATTCAAAATTAATTATAATAAATCAGCTCGCCACTGTTCGTTAATTATAAGTAAAACACCTGTAAACTACTGTAAACTAACAACATATTTAAATGTTGCACAATAGACGAAAATCGTTTGATATGAAACTGAAGCATCGGCGGCCCGTGCAATATATTACCGCCGTCAGTTCGGACCAATTAAAATATTTCCGAATTAGATTTTTCAATAATATATGCCCTGATCTGGTTTAGATAACGGGCGTTTTATAGAATTCTAATTAAATTGGCACCATTGTCGAAGATTATGCACGAAACATGACTTAATATATATCATATGTAAATGATTCCAACTTCATTTATATGTATATCTGGTAGTATTGTCAGAATAAATATAAATATGGAACAAAATAGTATGGTCAGAAATTATGAAACGATGAATATTAAACAGATGCATGAAAACGGTTGGAGACTTTATTTGCATAAGCTAAGAAATACACATTCTTTATAATGATATATTTCAATCGGTAGGAATATGTTTTGTCAGACATTTGTTACGATGAATGAAATATTTACAACAAAAACAAATTTAAAACAGTTTTAAGAGGGAAAAATATCCATAACAAATGTTAACACACGTATATGTATTAGATCAACGACCCTAAAATTGTTTTAAAAAATTTGTACCGTAACATAACTATGTTTTTTAACAAAATTTTTCGTTAAATATAAGATTGGTAGAAAAATTATTTCTGTTTACGACCTTCCAATTCATGTACATTTTTCTCAGCTAATAATTAACATTATTAATCGAAATAAGCACCATTAGAATCGACATATTTTTACCAATTAAATACAAGTTTATTTATTCCATTTGTGTGAAATTCTGAAGTTGATAAAATTCTAAAATGACCTTTCGGAAGTAGCTTGATTGTTGAAGACATTGCCCTGTAAGAAGTTGTTGAAATGTTTAAATAAATGATAATCTGTTGGCGAGATATCTGATGAGTATAGTGGATGAAGCAATGTTTCACAACCCAATTCATTCAACTTTTGTAGGGTCAATTGTACAACGTGTGGTCATGCATTGACATGCAGTAGGATTAGACTTTTTCGATTGACCAGTGCAGAGACAAGACGTAGCAGTTCTTGGTTCATTTTGTCGATTTCTTTACAATAACTCTCAGCTGTAATGGTTTCGCCAGGAGTGAAAAAAATGTGGATTATACCGAACGCAGACCACCAAAAAGTCACCATCATTTTATTTTGGTGTAATTTTGGTTTTCGAAATACATTGGGGCTTCACTTTTGTCCAAACATTGTGTAGATCGCTTTCTGTTATCGTAAAGGCTCCACTTTTCGTTGCAGGTTACAATATGATCGAGAAATGAATCGCTTCTGTTGAGTGAAAGGAGCATAGAACAAACTTCGTAGCGGCAATTTTTTTGGTTTCCATTCAGTTCTTGTGGCATCCTTTTGTCAAGCTTCTTTGATTTTCTTAACTACTTTTAGTGGTCCAGAGCTGTTGGATGACTAATGTTTAACTTTTGTGTTAGCTCTTGAATTGTTGTACGTGATTCTGTGTCAACTAACACCCTCAGTTGATCGTCATGAACTGAAGAAGGACGTCTGCGACCTTGTTCATCTTCAAGGCTCTCGTCCCCAGCATAACATTTTTGGAACCATCATTGCACCATATGTTCCTTAACAGTACCCACAAAAAAAGGATCTTTTAGTATACGAGTAGGTTCTATTATTTTCCTAACTGTTTTGAACTCATACAAAAATGCTTTTATTCGACTCTAAATTGTAATCTGATCGACTGAAATTCTAAATTATATCAATTAGTATTTTTTTTGAAATTATAAAGAAGAAGAGTTCAAAAGACAAGTAACAAACTATCTGCACCAAAATATACGACAAAGATTTTTCAATTTTAAATCCTCCATATTTATTATTTTCTATTAGATTGATAGAAAAATAATTGCGGTTTATGACCTCCAAATTCATATACATTTTTCTCAGTTGTCTGTTTGAAGTGGTCCAAAACTATTGGATGACTAACGCCTTATTTTTGTGCAAGCTCTCGAATTGTTGTGTATGATTCTGATTCAACTAACACCTTCAGTTGGTCGTTGTGAACTGAAGAAAGACCCCTGCGACTTTCTTTATCTTCAAGGCTCTCATCCATAGCACGAAATTTTTGTAATCGCTGTTGCACCGTACGTTCATTAACAGTACCCACACAAAAATAATCATTTAGTTTACGAGCAGTTTCTGTTGATTTATCATCCATTTTGAACTCATACTAAAAATACTTTTATTTGCTTCTATTACATCCTTAATTTAAGAGCCCAATTTGAGGTAAAATTAATAATAAAACCAAAGTCGATATTACCGAAACATAGACCGAAAAATGCACTTTGAAATAATATTAACATGAACACGATGAAATTTCACTTTCATTGAAAAAAATAAGGTTAGAATTCAGAAAAGAAAAACTGAAATTATTTTCCTACCAACCTAATATCATACACTTAAAAGTATCAAGTTTTAAAATCGCTGAAAAGGAAAGAAATAATCGTTCTATTCGCCAAAAAAAATATTTTCTGTGGATTAAAACCAATTATAAATTAATTATTTCTTTCTTAAAGTATCAATACTATAAATACTTCTTTTAAAACTAAAAATTGATATTTAAAGCTTCTTCGGTTCACATTTAAAGGCTAAAATGAAAAATTAGAATAATTACAATTATAAGAAAATCTCATTCATAGCATCTTAAAAATCGACTTATATTATATCCATGACAATCTGTTTTTATAAATATTCTCCTTCCTTTTTTATACAATCCACTTGTATGTTTGAATAAGGATTGAATAATTGTAAACTACGTCACGGCGACCAGATTTATGAATATGTTGAACGCATCAGGACAAGAATACAACAATGGTCCGAAAACATCAAGATTACTATATCAAATCTCGCACGGTTATGAATGTTGCTCGTCGTTTACTGTGCCGAATGCATTATTTCCAACACTGCAGGCGTTACATCCATTTCTGGAATCGACATTCGTTCTAAATCATCACAGAGGCCATTGATCATGACGCGCGCTTCCTCCCAAACACACTCGCGTATCGACCAGGTGATTAGATTTTAATCGATTCTGTCCCGATACGTTGTTAGTGTAAACAGCCCACAAGCTTGATTGACGATTTATTACTAATTTATGCATCTTTACAATACCATAGAGTCGTCGTTAGTAAGGAACGGAGACGTGTTTATATAGCCTTTCCAAATAAAAATACACGGGGAAATGCGTTTTAGACGTTATACGTTTTATCTTAAGATAAGTAAAAGCACACATACATATACACACACACACACACACATATATATATATATATATATATATATGTATATTTTTATTTTAATTAGAATATATTGCACTTGGATATTTATTCAAACAGTTCTCTGTCTCATACAGACTTTATGCCAATAATTCATTATGAGTTAAACACTTTATTATCTTCCACGTGTGAATTACAAGGCTATGAATAATGCAAACAAATCCAATTAAATTTTGCTAAAATTATACATCATTTAAAAATGTTTATCGGTTTTTATCACAACAAAATGAAATTATAAATTATATTTAAAAACATTCAGAGTTGCTTGGCGCTCTTTTGAATGATATGAGTCTTTTCAAAGTTTTAAACTAAAATATTGTGAAACAATAAATTAATAAATTTACATTTTATTGAAAAGAGTAAATATTGCCAATTTTTAATAGAAAATTTAATATATTATATTTAAGCTGAAAATTTTTTGTTATATTTCCTTGAAAATAAAAAAATGTTCGTTTTAGAGATGAAGAGATAAATTGTACATTTTGGATTATAAATAATTAACTTACGAATTTTAGATTTTTTTCGATTTTGTGACAAAAAATGTGTTCAATTATTAAGTATAATGTAATATTTTTCATTCTGACAGACTATAAGTGCCTACTTCATTAATCGTACGTGTGTATTAACAAATAAAGTATATATTATAACCTGTATACGACTTACTAAGCGAGGTATTTAAGTGTAATTGAACCTTATAAAAATATATTTGATTATAACATCGAATAACTTCGAATTTTATTTCGTGACATACGCTTTTCCATTCGGAGTCGACAGAAACAACTCGAAAATCCGCTAAATTATACATGCAACGAACGTTACAATAATAAATTTGGCGTTTTATTGATATTTATGACGAGATTGTAATTGAATACCACTGTTTAAATATTCAATATTATGAATTGCTAATCGTATGACTTATTACGGGAAACATGATGTATGAAATAAAAGTATTTTTACATTAAATTTTAATTTGGAAAGATTAAGTACGGTAAAAAATAAGTTTACCTTTAGGCTGTTGTACGCTAATTCACTGGTTTTATTTATTAGCTTAGACTTATACTATTAAAATTTGTATAAACACAGTTACGGCCATAAATTTACTAAATATAAGACGATAGAAATAAATGTGCCGAGGGTCAGAGCTCAAATTTTTTCTGATGGTTTAAGTTACTCAAAAATAATAATCCGTCTTTACATTAATAGATATTTCATTCAAAAATCTCTCTTTTATAGTTATTGTAATATATTATTGGTGATAAATTTAAATAAACAAGTTCCAAATTGAAACTTCTTTGTTCGTAAGTCAAGTACTGTTTGTAAATTATTCATGAAATATTAGATTTGTGTACATGTTTACGAGACAGTGTTTTGTATTAGAAATTACGTGAATTGGTATTTAAAATACTATTTCGAATGTTCGTCGTGCGTGTGATTTTAAATATTCATAATTAATGGTGAAAACGTTCAAAAAATTCCTTGGCTTCACACATTTATGTACAATTAAATGTTTCATAATGTTACCATACTTGGAATATACATTAAATGTGTACATTAACAAAGTATTAACAAAGTAGCCAGTAATATCCTCAATAATTTAAATAACTGCTGAAAAGCAATTATAGAAAAATGAAGAAATTATTTTTATATTGGATTAACCAATAATTATATCTGTTTTTTTCGTAAGAGATCATTTCTGTTATTTTTAAAACAAAAAACAATTCGTAACCTATAAAACGCATATACAATCTAAAAGCTGAGACTTGAACTTGCAATTGAAAAAAATCATTATGTTTAGTTAATTTTTTTAGTGTTTCTTTTGATTTGAAGATGAACAACGAGAAGATGTATTTTCATACAATTATGCTTTTTTATTTTCATAAAGATAAAAATGCGGTACAAACAGAAAAAATGATTTTTGATGTGCATGATGATGGTGCTGTAAATGAACGAATGGAATAAAGATAGTTCAAAAAGTTTCTTGATGGAGATTTTAGTCTTATCGAAGATAAACGCCTTGGATGACCTATCAAGATTGATAAAAATGAAATCTCTTGTCTAATTAAAAAGAATTCATATTATAGTATGCGAGAGATTGGTGAAATGTTAAGAATATCGAAATCCAGCATAGAGAACCATATCCATTAACTTGGTATGGATTCCTGATACGATGTTTGGGTTCCGCACAATTTAAGCGAAATAAATTTAGTAGATCGAATTTCGGCTTGCAATTTATTACTAAAATGCAATAATAACGAACCGTTTTCGAAGCGTATTGTTACTGGGGATGAAAAATGACTTGTTTATAATAATGTGACATGAAAAGAATATTGAGTTAACCAGGATCAACCTCGTTTACTTCTCCCAAAGTCAGTTCGCACTGCAAAAAGTCATGTTATGTGTATGATGGAATTAGAAAGGGGTACTGTTTTATGAGTTCCTGCCACTTAATTAAATCATTAATTCTAATAAATACTGTTAAAAATTAGATACACTGAAAAAGAACAGTAAGGAAAAACGACCAGAATTTTCCAATAGGAAAAGTGTAGTCTTTCACCGAGATAACTCGAGGCCACATGTATCTTTACAGACTCTGTAAAAATTACCAGAGCTTAATTTGGATTTTCTTATTCATCCACCATATTCACCAGATTTAACCCCATTAGATTTTTACTTATTTCGTTCTTTTCAAAATTTCCTTAATGGGAAAATTTTTGATTCTTTAGAGGCCCGCGAAATGCATGTTCCAAAATTTTTTTGCTGAAAAACATAATAAATTTTATGAGGATAGTATTATGAAACTACCTACAAGATGCCAAGAAGTCATTGATCATAATAGTTAGTACATTATTTAAAAAAAATTTCTATATAAAAAAAATTACCCAGAAATTTTCCTATAAATCCGACATTATTTATTGGCCAACGCAATAGTATTATGCAGATATGTAAAAAATGGTTTGTGGATAAAACGAAATCGAGAAATATAAAAATAGGATTTTTTAAACATTTGCGTGAGAAATGAAAGATTATCGATAAAAGTAATTCATTTTTTATGGATAAAAGTCTTTTGTAAAGTTTACTTTGAGTAAGGACGAATTGTATAACTGTATACATTAATACACACACACGTATATATGAATATATGTATATAGATTTTTTCTACATAGTGTTAACCTTGTATCAGAAATTTATACAATTATGCACACTTTTATCCATTTCTATGTAAATGAAACTTATGCATAAATTTAAATAAACGCAGTACGGTCACCTAACGTGACATATTATTTCATTTTTGAACAGAGTGCGCGATGCACAAACGGTTCAGTCGATCGATCGACACATATTTACTGGAAATCGGAACCGAAATTAATATTCGCCGTACACCCGCCAAGGTCAATGGAGTCCGTGTCCTTGTGAACGGACAGTTCATCGCCATGTCCTTGCGACTTCGCGCAACCAAATAAATACAAATATATAATCGAACCGTCAAACTGAATCCCTCATCAATATTAATGAGCACGGACACATTGGACCGGAGCTATGTAAAGCGATCGTCATACAGGATAGGAGTCCATAGTTCTGTGAGAGCGCGCATCATAATGTACATCAACATGCTCTTTAATACTTTGAATTGTAAATGACGCGAGTTCGACACCTACACCTAACGTGCAACTTTTACATACACGTTAGATGCAAATAGAATACGTAAATAAAATACGACATGAGCGAGAACATGAGGTCGCAATCAAATACGTGTAAATGTGCGGCGGTTAATGTACCTTGTTTTGCGGAGACAGTATTATTAGTAAATGACTTGAAACACTGTGCTTTGCATATTAATTCGACGCGTTACAAAGGGATTTACTATAATTTTAATAATTCACTATATACAATTAGACTAACAATGGGAACTTATATGAATTTCTCTTTCTCTCCCTCTCTCTCTCTTTATATATATATATATATATATATATATATATATATATATATATACGTGTATATGTATAAACCCACTGGAATATACACACAACTATACATTACAGATAAAATACATACACAATTTAATGTTTTCAAAAAACAACTGGCATTTAAACAGCATTTTAAATGCTCAATATTTTAAAACAAATTAAACATTTTTTGTAAAAAGGTAAATAGATGACTGTGAAAAAAGTATGAATTTAATAAATATTTCACTATTATAAAATAAATGGCGAAAGAGCTTTTGAAATTAGATAAACTAGGTTTTAACTTTCTATTTGAAAGCCCTTCAGTTTTCTTTATTTGAGATTTTGGTCCTGCATCTCTGAATCCTCTATTTTTTCAAGTCTTTAATAACATCATTCTATCATTGTTCTCTTGATGTTTCTTTATTTTCAATATGTACACTGCTATTTTACTTATATCAATATCCTCATGTCGAGATCTTATACGAGGGTGATTTGAAAAGTTCACGGCCTAACATGTAAGTGGCGGTAGTATTTTTAATATTTGTGGCGTATTGCAAAGAAATATTTGTCTTATATATAACCACAAAGTCTATAATGAATGTGTCAAGCAGTTTGTTGCAAACAATTTAAATAAAGCTCCTTTTCTGTCGTTGTTGAAATGGATAAAGTTGAACATCGTGTGGTAATAAAATATTTTATCAATAAAGTTTAACGCCAACCGAAATATTTGAGATGAAAATGTATTAGTTGATAGTGCACCTTTGTATACAACCGTAAAGAAGATAAATAAAAATAAACACTGAATGAAAAGTGAATATTATTGTCTTACAAGATCGGCGATTGAATATGTCTGATGTCGCTAAGGTTGTGGGTGTCTCAGATGAACGTGTGTGTCACATCCTAACTGAAGAGTTAGGTATGAAAAATCGATCGGCAAGACGAGTGCCGCATTTCATGATAACTGATCATAAACGCATTCGAGTACACATTTCCAAAGACTGATTGGACCGATTTAAAAGCAATACTACTGACTTTATTCGGCGATTTCTGAGTACAGATGAGACTTTGATTCAACTTTACACTTCAGAGTCAAAATAACAATTAAAGCAATGGAAGCATGATGATTCGCCACCACCAAAAAAAGCAAAATCCTTTTTATCAGCTGGAAAAATTAAGACTTTCATTTTTTGGGGGCTAAAAGGATCATGGTAATTGACTGCCCTCTAAATGGTCATACAATAACGGAAGTGTATGATGCTAAACTTTAGGATCACATAATTCATGAAGAAAGACCAAGTTTATCAAAGAAAAAAATCATTTTTAATTAGGACAATGCACGTTTCCATACAAGTGTTGTATCCATGACAAAACTCTCTGAATTGAAGTACGATTTGTGTCGTATCCATCCTGTTCTCCAGATTTAGCTCCCTTAGATTTCCATCTGTTCTCAAAACTTACAAAATTCCTTGGTGGTAGGCAATTTTCGTCAGATGAAGAATTGATAACAATAGTGAATCGCTCCAAGAAAAGGAGTTCCGAGACGGCATAAAAGCACTGTAGCATCGCTGGATTAAGTGCATTTAAATTCAAGAAAATCATACTAAAAAATAGAAGTAATTTAAAAATACAATTTATATTCTTTCATAGTTAGGCCGTGAACTTTTCAAATTGCCTCCGTATTTTTTTTGCTTTGTATTAAATTTCAACTTGACTTTTCTAGCTCTATATCTTTGCTCTAGTTGTTTCTTACTTCTTCGGATTAGGTCAATATCATCTATATAAGCTAGGCATTGTATCTTTCTATTATAAATAGTTCAATCTGTATTTACGAGTATTCTTATTTCAGAGTAATGTACTTCAGTGCCCAACACTCAGTGTGCGAAAGTATTATCCTCCACTGAATAGCAACATAGTGATCTTCATGCTTTATTCTTATTTGTCTCGCTATTTTTTCTAATACCAATAATGACGTAATCCTCTTATCTTGTCTCAATCTCTTACTCATATAAAACTATTTAG
>CM068315.1:17239009-17284009 GCA_034766995.1 Acanthacorydalis orientalis | reverse complement strand
AAATACTTTTTAATCTTTTTTGCACCTTAACGCTCTAAAAATCATGCCATCACCATGGAAATGCATATAAACAGTAATTAAAAATAATCAATAATTATTTATTGAATATTTTTATTAGATTTTTTTATTGTTTCTGGGGCGAATAAGGAATTTATTAGTGTAAGTGAATTTAGATCAAGTGTCAGAAGTGTATTGTAATAAATCTATGTTTTTTGTTTATTCATTAAAGCAATGTAAAGAAGATACGTTCTTCTTTACTTCATCGTAATTAACTTTTCTATTTTCAAGAACTTCTTTCTACGTTTATAATTTCTCTATGTTTACTTTACTTTCGAAAACCCGTTGATTTGATAGGAAATTTCATTTTCAAATAAAAGGAACCGACTTGTTTTAAAAAAATAATTTTCCTCTTTGAAAATCTGCTATTTTTTATTAAATATTTCATGTGTTTCTATATTTTTTTGATTAATAGTGTATCAAAATATTTCTGATGCTTTTATATATCTGATTAGCACAATATTTAGAAAATAATCAAACGGGCACGAAGTTACTACATGGAATCAGATCTCAGATAAAAAATAGTATTTTTCGATAAAATTACTTGAATTAAAACATGTCCGTTAAATAAACTATTTCATCCACTCAGTTTTATCTAATACATCTTTTTAGTTTTTTTTTTCAATTATTATGGGTTCTTCAGTATAACTTTTCACTGAATTCATGTTTTTTTTTTGTTACATATATTATCTATCTAATATCAACATACAGACTTGTAAGTGTACTGAACCAATTGCTTAAAATTTGATATTTTTCAGCAAATAGTGGCTTCTTATGTCATAAAAAAACATTCAGTACTATTTTATTTACATTAAAGAATATAATACATTTTACTTCGAATATTTCAAAATTCAAATTGAATCAGAACCCACTGAATAATGTAGAAAGTACGTTATTAATAATTTCGCTTCGAAAATAATATTAAACAAAGAACAATTTATGGCATAAAATAAGACAGTTGTCGAATTTTGCTCCGTGCACGCGTTTTACTTTTATAATTAGGAACCACGAGCGTAAAATTAAAATAATAACATGTATGTATTAGTAAACGATTTTTCGAAACGGTCAGGGTAATTGGTCATTTTAATATCTACGTACAACAAAATTTCTATTAGTTAGAATAAACATTTACATAAATGGCTTTAGACGTTATTATTTATTACATATGTAGCAGGGTAGATTAGTTTAAATTTATTATGCTGGAATTAATTGTTTAGATTGCTATTAAGAGATATGAAAATATAAGTCAAACACACTTGTACACAGTGCGTTGAGTCTACAACTATTATTTGTTTCTTATAATTATATTACAATTTTGAATTTATTTCCTCTCTCTCTCTGTATCTTTGTATATATATATATATCATTAATTGTTTCACTGAAGTATACTTTATGCAAAATATATGTTCATTTAGTGGAATTTTACGAAAATATTTCCATTTTTACCAAAAATATTTTTTTTTTAAAAATTGTTGCTATTACAATAATTAGATAATATTTACTGCTGATATTCTTTATGATTTTTTACTACTTTATTTTAGAAAAACTATGTTTTTAGAATATTATAATCAACTATTTTTTGTAAAAAAAAATAACAATAAATCTTCAATTATGAACGATTTTCGGTTCAAAAAATTGTTTTCTTTTAAATTTTACACAAATTTCAGAAAAATCAAAGAAATTTCAATAATATTTAATGAAAATAAGTCCTTTTTATATGCCTTTATCTAAATCAATCTAAATGAACTCAATTTGAAAATGTGAATCTTATGAAAAAATTGCGTACTGTGAAATAAAGTTAGTCAAAATTTAAAAATTAATTTATTTTTTTAGAAAAATATTTTTATTATGAAATGAATAATTATTTCCAATAAAAACTTGACGATTTTCATAGAGACTTTCATATTTTTTCCGTAATATTAATTTTTACAAATCTACTTCTTTTCAAAAACTAAAAATTGTTTTGAATTTTTTTGTGCATTTTACAAATTTATATGATTGAAATTATTTTTTACTAATCAAAGATACACGGTTGTAGCAAAAATATTTAATTATTTTTTTGAAAAAATAAAGAGTTATTATAAAATTTACTCTTATACACATTTTCGATCCAAAAAAACATTTTCTTCATATTTTAAGCAAAATATCCAAAATGTTTTTTAGAAAAATATTTTTTTTATATATTTATTTATGTCACAATTAGATAAATATCTTATTATTTTTTTTTATGAAATTTAAGATTTTATAAATAGTAGAATTTTTTATTAAAATTTAAAATTTTAAAAATTATTTTTTTTAATATTTTTAGATATTTAAAATTTTGGTATAGTACTAAATTATTTTAAAAATGTGTTTTTGTAAACGAAGGTTTTTTATTAAAAGCAGATTCAGAAAAGCTTAAAGTATAACTAAATTTTCAAATATAAGACTTTTATTTATTTTCCAGTTTCTAGAAAGAAAACTGAGACCAAACGTTCCTTTTGCCCAATTTCTCTGACATAATAATTCTTTTTTTTCCGCCATTTGTTCTCGTATTACTGAATTTAGTATATACGTTCTATATCATCTTTAATATTTCATTATATTATAATCTTAGTGAACATTTAATAATCTCAATTTATTATTTCATGTTTCCTTATTTGTTCGTTGAAAAATCTCAGTAGTAAATTTTGATAGAATTTTTTTTCTTAAAAAAATTAATTTTCATTAAAATTTAATCGTGATCAATTTATCAATGATATAAAACCTAATCCTTACATAGAAAAACAACAAACAAGATACATTAGCAACATATTAATGAAAACGAGTTACACTTCTACTGTTCACATCTTGCACATATGTGTGTGTGTATAAAAAAGATCTGGCATCAAACAATAACAAAATGCAATAAAAAAATTGTTCTATAATATATCTTGTATTTAATTGACCTATTTGTAGAGAAAAGAGCGACTTTCCACACCATACATCAATTTACGTCAGCAGTTGAACGAAATGTATCAGCGGACATACACAAACATATGTGTGTGAATATATATATATATATATATATATATATATATATATATATCAAGAGAAAACTAATTGTTATGTATGTATTATTTTTTACACACGTGGGAATAGAAAACAATAGTGAAATTTTTAATTACTGAATACTTGTTTCGTGATGCAAGATCGAATATTTTGTGTGAATGAAAAACATTAAAAGTAACTATTGAATGAATGAAACCGATGTATACTTTTATTGATCCAGTTTTAGATTTTAGTAGATTATGTGAAATATTTTCTGTGTTTCGATTGTCTTCACAATTATAATAGTTAAATAATAAGAGAAGTTCGAAAAAGCAAGAAGGGCACAAATTATTATTTTGTAAGAAATTATACAAAATTATTTTTACTACTAATTTGCAAAAAGACAGAATAAACTTAACTTCTGTAATATTTTTATAGAAACATTGCGATCAAAAAAATAACAAAGTTTATATATTTATATATATATATATATATATATATATATATATATATATATTATATATATATATATATATCACCATCCACTTCTCTCAATCCACTTTTGAATAAAAGCCTCTTCCATGATTTTCCATTTTGTACGATTGAATGGTTTTCTTTACTACTAATTTCCAACAAAATTTTAATTTCCTTATCTCACCTGTTCATTGGATATATATATATATATATATATATATATATATATATATGTGTGTGTGTGTGTGTGTGTGTGTTGCATGTTATTGAAATCCATTGCCTTTTCAGATCTGTAAAACCTTAAGATTTATAATGTGTTTGTAACACAAAAAGGGGCATTTTATTGTCAAAATATATAAAATCGTAAACGATGATTTAATAGGTAATATGGTCCAGAAAAACTAATTTAATAAACCTAGAATGAAACAATTAAAGATACAAATTAATTCATACATTACGTACTCCCTTTTTAGAATTAAAAAGATTTAGAAATGGCATGCCCATCTAAATTTGCTTAACCAACAAACAGAGATGACTAATAATCAACTATTGACAATTTCAGACTAGGAAATAGTTTTCTAATTTGTGGAAAATTGAAAAATTCATTTGTAAAAGTGAATTTAGTCACAGTAGGAAAAAGTTTGTGCCATCAAAGGACTGAAAGAAACGTGAAAAAAATCTGATTGTTTTAAACATCGAACTATAGTTCTGACACTGTTTAAATTCACTATCACTAATAAATTCTTTTTCACTATACATCCAAAAAATTATTTTTCTGATTAAAAAAGTTTAACAAAATCATTATAGATAATTTCTAATTGTGTAGGATGATTGAATAAACTTCAGCCATTTTTTTCAATAATTTTTAAATAAAATGCTTTTAACTATTTTTGTATAAATTGTTTATTTAACTCGTGGCATTAAGTATAAAAAAGTTATTGGCTAAATGGCAGTCTCTGGCCGCGCTACAAAACGAGCTCTTTCATTTAAATTTTTCATGACTTCTGCACATTTCTGGTGTTATTTGAATGATTTGTTATTGAATGTTGTCCTTAACCTGAATTGTTACTAGCTTGTAAGCGTAGACCATTTTCTTTAAGTAGCTTCAAAGAAAAAAATTTACGCAATCAAATGAGTTGAACCTGGTTGCCAATCGATGTAACCAAATTTTAAAATTACTCGGCCAAAAAATGCATCGCATAAAATTTACATTGCAGCACGAGCTGTGTGCGATGTGGCACCGTTCTGTTGAAACCATATGTACTTACTGTACCTTGTTCATTCATTTCAATCATAAAGAAGATATACAGCATTGGAATACATCGTTCATCAGCGATAGTAACAACATTTCCATTAATATCTTCAAAAAAATGGCAATGATGTCATTAGTCCAAATTGTACACCAAACAGCCACTCTACGAGAGTAAAGAGGTCGTTCATGTATCAGTCTTGGGTTTTCCAATTCCCAGTAATGGCTGTTTTGTTTGTTTACGTATCCAAGTACGTAGAAATTAGATTCGTCATTCATAATTAAATTTTCAAAAAAATGACGATCCATTTTGATGAAATGTTTCAATTATCATAACACTTGATTACAGCGTTAAACTCGTCATAATGAATTGTCTGTATTCGAATTAACCCACTGTTAAATTATAACTGACAGCTATACAAAAAAAAACACACACAAATATGTTCAATCAAGAATAAATAATTAATATTTTCACAAATTAAGACTTGATTTATGAAAATAAACGTTGTAGTTATCCAATACATAAAATAACCAACTTATTTAACATTTTGTTTATTTAAATCTTATTTCTTTAATGAACATGCACTGTCCATGGGATTAATTATATTTTTTCTGTATACAAAAAAATTCATAATATATATATATATATATATATATATATATATATATATATATATATATGTATATATATATATGTCTATATATATATATATATATATATATATATATATATATATATATGTAAATATGTATATATATATGTATATATATATACATATATATATACATATATATATATATGTAAATATGTATATATATATATATATATATATATATATGTATATATATATGTATATATATATACATATATATATATATATACAAATACATATATAATTGAGTGTCTATCTCTCTTTGTAAACCGGAATATAATGATTAGAGTTAAATGACGTTGGTATTTAAAGGCTATTAAGATAATAGTGAACATAAAAACATAAAAATGTATACATAATACTTATCATAATATATACGATATTTAGAAATTTTATGCTTTATTAAGATTTATTACCAGTACAAATTTCGTTCGTATAAATTACATATTCACACAATTAAAAACATACAATGATATCATTATGTAATATCAGATAATAATTGTTGTGTTTTATAATTAGAGAACGTGTCATACGTGTGATAGGAATATTTGGCGATTTCAGTTACTAATATTTAAAAATTTATGTATGGGGATATATGTATAATTAGTAATAAAGAATATAGTATTTTTGGATGGCAATAGTTTTAAAAAGATTTCTAATGAAAAAAATATTTAGTACTCTGTTTTTAAAAAAAGTAATAAACTTTCAAAACAATAAGGAAATATGTAAGTTTCGAAAATCGTGGGTGATTTGAAAAGTTTGCATCCTAACATATGAGTGGCATTAATATTTTAAATAATTGTGGCGCATAAGAAGACTATATCTACCTTATACATAACCTTAAAGTCTATAATTAATGTATTAAACAGTCTTTTTTGCAAATATCAATTTAAATAAGGCTCTTTTTGTGCTGTTGTTGAAATGGATAATGTTGAACATCATTTGGTGATAAATTTTTTATCAAAAAAGGATTAACACCAACAGATATCTTTAATGTGATGAAAAATGTACTGGGCAATAGTGCACCTTCTTATATAACAGTAAAGAAGTGGGCAGCTGAATTTAAATATGGCCGTGCAAGCTTAGAAGATAACCCGCTTAGTGAACGTCCGAAAACAATGACAGAAGAAATCATTTCAAAGTGAACGATATTGTCTTATAGGATCGGTGATTGAAGGTGTCCGAAAGTGCTATGTTGTGGGTGTCTCTGATGAACACGTATCACATTCTAACTAAAGAGTTAGATGTGAGAAAGCTATCGGCAAGATGGGTGCCGCGTTTGCTGACAATTGATCATAAAAACATTTAATTACACATTTCCCAAGACTGTTTGAATTTATTTAAAAGGGATAAGACTGACTTTCTCCGACGATTTGTAACTACAGATGAGACTTGTATTCACCATTACACTTCAGAATCAAAACAACAATCTAAGTAATGGAAGCATGGTGATTCTTCGCCACCAAAATCAGTTTTATTCGCTGGAAAAGTTATGGCTTCAATTATTTAGGGTGCTAAAGGGATCCTGGTAATTGACTACCTTCCAAAGGGTCGAACTTTTCAAATTGTCCTCCTAGTTTAGATATTAAGACTTTTCTGTTCTCTGTCCATACAGCTTTGCAACCGCAACATATTCTTACATACTTTTATAACAAATTAAATTCGAAACTCTATGGTAATTATACATTGTTTCTAAAATGAATTTCTGTTTTAACGAGTGGAACAGAGCGTATATAAATACATTTTTAAACAGCATTTAAATCAAA
Source organism: Acanthacorydalis orientalis (assembly GCA_034766995.1). Classification (NCBI taxonomy): domain Eukaryota; kingdom Metazoa; phylum Arthropoda; class Insecta; order Megaloptera; family Corydalidae; genus Acanthacorydalis; species Acanthacorydalis orientalis. The sequence continues at coordinate 17,276,801 of CM068315.1, read as the reverse complement.
CGTTAGTAAAATGTTTAATTTACATGCTCAAATTTCTTATTTGTTTTTAAATTGTTTAATATTTATTTCAATCGCGAATTGTTACAAGAAATATCTATCAATATTTTAGTTACTTTGATATTTTTAAATTCATAATTAAAAATGTATTAACAGAGCTATCATTTATAATCTTAAAAGGCATTATATGTTTATATCATATATTTATATGTTTATAACAGAAGAGTAAATATTCTATTTTTTATTACAAGGGTTCAATTATCGATTAATATCATATGAAAAAACTGCGCAAGGAAAACAAATTCCTAAACACCCTGAATGATCAAATCAGACTTTTTTTAAATCGGATCGCAGATAATTTTTGCTGTTCGAAATAAAAATAAGTGATATTTAACTCCACCATAAACCACCAAAATGTTCAATAATTGATCAATGAATCATTTTCTGTTGTTTCAGTGCTTTGAAGTTCTTAATCAGACATAAAATGTGATTAGTATAAAATTAAAAATTAATTTGTGAATGTGAATTCAACCAGTGTCAAAAACTATATTGTGGTTAAAAAATATGGTAATTTTTATTTTAATCCATGTAACTGACAGAAAATCAACAAAATTCTATTAAATCTTCTAGAATTTGGATTTTTTTATGATTAAGACTACTCAACAATAAGTTACTAAATAGTTTGATAAGGACATTGTATTTTTTTTATTTTCATAACTCAAATTAGTCATCGATCTACAGATTTGTTTCCTTATATTATGAATTTACATATTTTCATTACGTTTTTTTATTTATAAAATACATAATAAAATTACATGTTTAGATAGAACATCAAATATATATATATATATATATACATTATATAAATGTTAAAAGTTAGTAATTAAGAAAATACCGTGAAAAAATAAAAAAACGCACGATAACTACACAACCCTTCACCTGAAGAATGTACTGAAAAAAGGTTTTCTGTGCTTTGTCTGCTATCTTATTTAAAACAGTGTCAGCCAGTATCTTTATATATTTCTTAAACATCTGATGTTCTGATAGTGAGGTCTGACTAGCGCATGTTTACATTGCCAGAAAACGTCACGACTGTAAATGTACATATATAGTGCAACAAGTCGATCCTTAACGACGTTAAATGTTTGTTATTTTGTTCGAAATTTATTGTTTTTGTATTTAATGCTTTTCGTATGGAAATCAGTTCATATAAGAGACCAATAAAATATGTGTACGAAATGTACGACATGGATGAAAGTGAAATAAAGTCGAGAGTGCGAAAAAATGTTTAATGATTATTGACAAGGCTAAAAATTCTTTGCTCTGAGTGTATACTTGTTTAAAATTTTATTGATGTTCTATTTTACTCAAACGTCGTGATCAGTTGTTAATAAGATTCATTCTATTGAAATTCATGTTCTTACGGTCTCATTTTCTATGGCCAGTTTCAATTTGCATTCAAATAGTCTGTTTAAACTGTTATAGAAAATAAAGATCACGGCGAGAAATTTGAAATCAAGAAGAGTGACTTCCACAAATTTAATGGAAAACTAAAACTCAAGGACACTGGTTTCGAGTATTCTAATAAAATGATTGTTATTAATGAACATACAAGAAAATATAACAATTATTAATTATCCTGTGCGAATCCTGGAAGCCATATACGAGTTTGTTTCTACTACTAGCGGTTTCAAAGATGATAAAAATAACAAAAATCGAGATCAGTCATAGAAGAATCCAACTCATAAGTAATCGCCAGAATTATATATTTAAATCAATATTTTAATGAGATTATAATAAACTTGAATCATATTAAAAATATAATTTCAATATATTTAGATTGAAATATAATTGCAAAGATCTGTTTAATGAAAAGAAAACAAAATCTTAATGCAATTACCACAGTCCAAAAGTTCATGAGAAGATTATTAAACCACTTGTATAAATAAACCTTAAAAGGCCATACCTCGCATTAATTTGCATAGTAATAAATTATCGAGACCATCTTAAACAAATTGAACGACTGACAAGCGACGTATCATACACAAAAACAGTATTTTTAGAATCACCAACGAAATCTATAGCAAAACAACGACATTTAATGGCATTACAATTATTTTTTATAGAAAATGTTTAAAACGTAATTTGGACCACCTGCATCATAAAACAGAAGCTGATTATAACTTTGATATACGTTGTTATTTTTTTACATTAATATAATGCTTATATATTTTTTTTATAGCCGATATTTTGTAATTAAGATTTTTGAACTGGAGTAGGCTTACATAGTGATTTTAAAATTAAGGTTGCTATTAGTGTTCAACCTAAAACAGACTAGTTTGTGGGTGGCAACGTAGGAGGAACAAATAATTCGATTTTTTTTCCATTCATCTATTATTCATAAGGACATAAATGATATCGACTCGGATATTTTTATTGTATAAATATGCAAAAATGCATCCATTTAAAATTAATGCCCGATTATATTAAAATAGTTTTATAACAGATTGTTTGTTATGTTACCCTTTTTAATATTAAATTAGTTTTATTAAATCCAATTGTAATTAAAATAAATTGACTAGCCCATTTTGTATTATTTAACAATTCAACGATGTATTTTACTAATTGAACAATTCTACGTGGCTCAATGTTCACTACACTGAAGCTTGTTGCGTAAACTATTGTTTGCATTATTCATTTCAAATTTCTCATTTCCATATAGTTCTATCTTTTGTTAATTTTATATGAATACACATACACGCATATATATATATATATATATATATATATATATATATATATATATATATATATATATAGTAATAATATTCAATTACATTCCATATTGTTTGCTATAGAAAAATATAAAATTCAGTATGTATAAAAAATTATTATCTTATGTAATCAAAATTGTATTATTCATCAAATTATATTTTATTGAAAACTGAATGTAATTTCTAATGTATTTATTTCAATTTACACTTTCATTTGATATCTTATTAATTTAAAAAATAACTAAATAGATAAAGAGTTTGTATATATATATATATATATAGAGAGAGAGGGGGGGAGAGGAGAGGGAGAGGGAGAGAGAGAAATTCAACTTAGGTTTCCACACAAAAATAATAAAAAAACGCAAAAATGTTTAATTTTTAAAAAATTATTTATTAATTTTTTAAAAAAATTATGGTTAGAATTCAGAAAAGAAAAACCGCAATTATTTTCCTACCAACCTAATAAAATACAATTGAACTAGAATATTAAATGGGGGATAATATGTTATTTTTTTAAAATAACATAATATTCCCCATTTAATTTTGTTATTTTTTTAAAATAACATAATATCCCCCATTTAATATTCTAGTTCAATTGTATTTTATTAGGTGGTAGGAAAATAATTGCGGTTTTTGTTTTCTGAATTCTAACCATTTTTTTGAGTGAAAGTGTCATTTCATCGTGTTTCTTATTAATATCATTTCAAAGCACTTTTTTCGATCTATATAGTGGTAATATGGGCTTTAGTTCTATGATTAATTTTGCTTTAAATTGGCTTATTGAATTAAAAATTGGAAAGCAGCAAATAAGAGCAATTTTAGCACGAGTTCAAAACGGGAGGTAAAGCAGCAGAAACTGCTCGTAACCTAAACAATGCTTTTGGTGTGGGTAACGTTAAGTAATGTACAGTGCAATAGTGGTTGAAGATGAAGAATGTTGCGGGTGTCCTTCTTCAGTTCGTAACGACCAACTGAAGGCGTTACTTAAATCAGAATCACGTATAACAATTCGAGAGCTTGCACAAAAGTTAGGCGTTAGTTATCCAATAGTTCTGGATCACTTAAAATAGCTAAGAAAATAAAAAAAATGTAAATGTTATGAATATGAAAATCATACAGGCAATTATTTTTTGCCAATCTAATAGTATTGAATTAAACTAAAATACTTAATAAAAAATAACATGATTTTCTTCACCCCTGCGCATCTTTTAATACTTCCATGTGGAACCCTTAATTGAATCAATATATATATATATATATATATATATATATATATATATATATATATATATATGTATATATAAGTAAAATTGTTTTTTTAAGAAATATATCTTTAAAAACGATGTACTATATATATATATAATAGTACATCATTTTGAAAGATATATTTCTTAAAAAAAAAACAATTTTACTTACATTTTGTCAAAAGTTTTTCTAATATAATTTGTAAGTATTTATTAGCAAAATACTTCATTAATTTATTAAAATAAATAAAATTTTTATACGAAATTATATGAAAATAAATTCAGTCAATTTATGAAAAGTCCTCAATATATAATAAAAATTTATTCGAGTACTGAATGTTATCTATTTTAACACTAACGACCTGGCACGCCAATTGGCGTCTTAAATAAAATTAGTGTTATCTACCGCGAACGCCAATTGGCGTCCTATATAAAATAATCATATGTCCTTAAATTTTCATTTCAATATTTAAATTACTTCAAAATACACAAAAATTTGAAGAAAACGAACAATGTTTTTCCCATTTTATAAAAATTCCCCCGGTAACACGTCACAGGTTCATAGCAAAATCACACGGTTGATAAAGTGTTAATATTAGAATAAAATATTTTTAATACCATTGATGATGCATTCAATTAATTAATATTCATTACTCAAAAAAATGTGTATTATAAAACAGAAATACTGGAAAAAATATGTTTTTTATCAGGATCTACTAACACGTATTTTTATATTAATCTGATTTACATACAGGAGAGAAAGATAGAATATAATTGAACATTTTAAATAATATAATTTTATTAAAAAAAAAAATTACTCACTTTTACTTACTATATATATTTAATAGATATTTAAATGAAATCAGTCTAGTTTTACAATTTAATTATCAAATATTGATTCTAACACAAGAAAATTTATAATATAATAAAAGTTAAATAAAAATGTTTTATTTAAATGTCAAATGATATAAATATTTACCACACTTTATTTGTTTCTTTTATTCTAATCTAGTTCTCAACGACATCCTAAAACTGAATAAATAAAAATGAGTATAAGGTTATTTCAAAATTTCACATATATTTTTTTTGTATATTTTTACAACTAGTTTTTCTCAATTACCTGTCAATATTTTAATTAGAGAATTTTTATAAAATCATTACAAGAACATTTAGTGAAATCGAATAGGGAACTCAATAGCAAACCATTATATATATACATATATATATATATATATATATATATATATATATATATATATATATATATATAAGAATATAATCATTTGTTTTCGATATAATTAAAAAATCGTTTCAGAAACTAATTATTCGCAATCAGTACACATATGTGAATATGTAAATTAGCGGCATGTTAAATTATTTTCGCAGATCAACAAATCAAAAACTTCGCGCAGGTATTCTACGTTCGTCCGGAATTTTAACTCTAAACGATCTAGATTTTAAAACGAACAATTCTTTCTACTTAACAAGCCTAAAGTAATTTATTCAAGGTCGAGTAATAACTATAATGATGATAGTGATGATATTCACATCAAATAGCTACATTTTCTTGAATCAACAAAAAACTAAATTATCTGTTTGCATCTCTGTCAGTGAAGTATATTTAAGTGGGCAGTTCGAGTAATCAGATGAAAGATGGAAGATAGCGTACGGATATGATTAGTTAATATTAAGTACGTATTAAAACTGAGAATATGAACGTATATTTCGAACATTATAATAATATGTTTGTGGGTAATATACGATGTTACCAGTCTTGGCTTTGGATAGTGGTTTCCCATTGTAATATAGAAGCATTGCCTTCATCAAAGTCTAGTTATGTGGTTGAAAACGACAAGAACTGTAGAGCGGTATATCGAAATCGAACCCAAAGGCTCCTCGGGCTAAACTACCTATGACGAGAGCACGCATCGTGATTGTATTTATCACAGGTGTGTATCAATTGTAATCTTTGAGATAAACACCTATGTACATATATTTGTACAAATTTATATATATATATATATATATATATATATATATAAATTTAATACATTATCAAAAGTAGTTTGAGAACTAACATCGTATACATAATATTTAATAAAATTCTAAGTAATCAATGAATACCTACATACATATTATAATCATAGCTTAAATTTGAAAATACAGCAAAACAAACAACTCTTCTCTATTAATATTTTAAAACAAATATATTTTCTAATTAATATTAAATCTTTTGTTTGAATATTAATATTTTTAATTGATAATTTAGTTTTGAAAAGAGGAACTAAAAATATTTTCAAAAATTAACGAGTTGATAACAAAATTAAAATTGACAATAAAATTGTCCGTCAAAAACGTTTTCTTTTAAAAACTAAAAATAAAATTTTATTGTTACAATAATTAAATAAATTATATAACCCCGAAAGCAGTAAAATATTTAAATAAAAACAAATATCTATGTAAAATGCATATTTATATCTGTAAAAACATTTCTCTTTATAAGTTATTACGGCCATAAATCGATTCTCCGTTTGTTCAAGAGTTTCAAACCGAATTTTCTACTAAGAATTTGTAGATTTAAACTAACACATGGCCTTGTCTCATTTATCTACATTGTCTGTTGTTGTCTGCTGGGACTCATAGATTTTCCCAAACCGAGATTTATTTAAGTTATACAATAAACGAATATAAAATCAAAATAAAATTATAGTCATAAATTAAACTGAACATAGTACAAAAATACGCATTAAAAATAATTTTCTTTGATAAAAATTAAAAATTACCAATAATGAAAATACTTTATATTGTTTTGGATATGATTAATATATAATAATTTAAAAATAATATTTAGAAACAATCAAATGTTTACACAAATACTTCCGTTCAGATTAAACTATTCCCTTAGATAGATACATTTTTATTTACTGATTCTAGAATAATAACAAAAAATAGAAAAAATTATATATCTGGACATGTATATGATTAGAATAAATATGTTTATTACTTTATTAATAAACTGAACGTTATTTTTAATTTCATTCCCTAAATTTGAATATGGTATAAATTAAATAATGACTTTCAAGATAATCGACATCCTTCAAAGAAAAGTACTTGTAGAATTATGGCATAAATTGTCTGTGTTTCTATTGTACAAATATTATCACATTTTTATTACAATCAGGTAAAAAACTAATAAGAAATAAATATATACTACTACGGTTTTATATTTTCATGTGCTCAAAAATTATTATTTCTAAATGAATGAAAACATGAACAATTATATTATTTTATCATTGTCTTCATTTTTTTCCTGATATATATACAATAGATACATATATTAAGTGGATAGAAAAATAATTGCGGTTTATAACGTTTCATATAGAGCTTCATACACTAGCTGTTTCTTTAAGTGAACCAGAACTGTTAGATGACTAACACCTAATATTTGTGCAATCTCTCTAAATGTTGTGCATGGTTCTAATTCCATTAACACCTTCAGCTGTTTGTTATGAACTGAAGAAAGACGCCCGTGACCTTCTTCATCTTTAAGGCTCTCGTCCCCAGTACGAAATTTTTGGAACCATCTTTACTTTATACGTTCCTTAACAGTATTCACACCAAAAACATCGTTTAGGTTACAAGCAGTTTCTACTGCTTTACTACCCGTTTTGTATTCATACAAAAAAATGCTTCATTTCTATCTTTAATTCAATAGCCCAATTTGAAACAAAATTAATAATATAACCAAAGTCGATGTCATCAAAATACAAACCGAAAAATGGACTTTAAAATGATATTAACATAAACACGATGAATTGACACTTTCGCTGAAAAAATTAAGATTAGAATCAGACAACAAAAACCGCAATTATTTTCCTACCAACCTAATATTACTGTATTTTTTATAATGTTTCATTTATCTGAACTATTAATTTAAAAAGCAATCCATCGTTTCTCTAATTAATATTCGTCTTAGAAATTAATTGATAGACACATTGAAACACTTATAATAAATACTTTTTTTATTGTCATTTGATACGGTATTTAAACTACACTTATCTTAATTTGCTGTACTAATTTACGAACAAGTGTTCGAGACGAGCGAAGCCTGATTAAACCAGTCACAATGATCTAAATCACAATTCGAGCCGGTGAATAATCGTGATGCGACGTCTTTTTTCTTAAAAAAAAATATTAATCAATACACACCTGTCCACAGTGGAATGTGCGGAGCGGTTGATTGTTTACGTGGTCGCGCGGAGTGCGGGGGACCTTGTGGTCAGGAAACCACACACTATAATCTGCCTGCAGTTTTGACCCTGATTATGATTAGTCCAAAACAAACAATACAATCTGAACGCGTATTTCAGAAAATCAACAAACCACGCCCCGCCACGGTCTTCTTACCACTAGTGTAACCAAAAAGTTTAAGTAAAAAAGCGAACGAGTAAATCTAGTTATGACGTGTGATGTTTTTTGCACATTGCCAACTGTCCACCTTCATTTTTATCGTAATAATTAACGAAATTGACGAGTGTATTATATTCAAAAAAACAAGTAAATTATTATAGCAAGAGAGTGGATAATTAATACACATAGAAATTTATTTACTCAAAAGAATCTCAATAAATGTTATGTGTGGGATGGACGGACATAAATGTTCGATAATAGTTTATTCGATATTACTGAATATATTTACAGAAACAAAATTATCATCTTTTTTATATTATCTTGTGTTAAATTAAATAAATGTTATTTATTAAATTTCAACACAAACTATTATCCATAGAATGTAATAATTTAACAGTTTACTTATTTCAAAGAATTAAAATATATTTGGAACGTGGGTTGTTTAAACATAAAATGTTTCATAATGGCAAATTTCTAGCATTAGCACAAATATTGTTTCTTTCATCAAAAAGCTGAAAATTATATTATTATCATTTATTCAACACAACTTCTATTAAAATTTTATAACGAACATTTAACATGCTTATTTAAACAATTACTTGCTATGTGTACAATGAATTAAATATTAATTTAGAAATTAGATTTGGAGGATCTTTGATAACAATATTTTACTAGACACTTTTTGAATAAAATATTCAATAAATGATTAAACTATGTAATAACCAGAGGGATATTTCTCTGAATTATCACTCTAAACACGATGAATCATTAAACATTATCAATAATCATCTATTGTATATTTAATCCGAAAAAAAATTGTGATATTCCGTAAGTGAAAATTCATTTTAAAAATAATTTATTAGCTTATTTTTATTTTTTTCTATTTTTATCATTATATATTGTATCTGTACATAAATTCTCTATTTTTTTCATCATATTTTATTTATAAATAATTCTTATATACTTTGCTATTTAAACTTGCTATATAACCAGAAATTTATTCTAAACTAATATAAAATACCGTATTTTGATTTTATCTGTGACTATTCGATTTCTAACAGAATTTATTTTATAGAAATCTTTCCTTGAAACATTCATTTCAAGGTTGTATATATATATATATATATATATATATATATATATATATATATATATATATATATATATATAAACACACATTCTAAAAGGTCAGAATATTTTAACTCTAATGAAGTTTCTTATAAAATATTAGTTGTTAATAGAAATATTCATAAGGTAGTTACATTTGCGGCGTATTTTCAACAAACGATGAATCCCATGAAATAATGATAATAACTTTCAAAGATTAATTATATTTTTATTAATTTCATCGCCATTTCACATCAAATCAGAAATGTAATTAATTTAGATTATATATATATATATATATATATATATATATATGTATATATATATATATATATATATATATGTTTATTTATACACTTTCATAATTTGAATACATATTCATATATATATATATATTTATTTATACACTTTCATAATTTGAATACATATTCATATATACATATTTGTTTATATATATATATATATATATGTGTGTGTGTGTGTGTGTGTGTGTGTGTAAGTAGAATTCATTTCTTGTAATACAAACCTATAAACAATTTTTAATAAATAGAACAAAATTAATCCTTCGATATTTCATAATGTTAAGTATGAAAATGATATTTAATTAATATAACATGAAGTACTATAAGTTATTTTCTATTAGATTTTTAATTAAAAACATTTTCTGAAAGATTCGACATCGTAAAAATCATTTACAACTTACGAACTGTTTGTTAATAATTAGTTCAGTAAAACTTAAAGTTTTATTGAGCTCTATTTATAAGGAAAGCTACCGGTATCGTTATTCTTTGTAATTGTTTATCTTTTTCTACATACTATATTACTTGAATATTGATATTGTATTAAAATAAAATGTTCAGAGTTTTATCAGATTTTAATATTTTGTGAACTTAATCGTCTATCTTAGAATTTTAAAATTATGTTTATATTGATGTTTAAAAATAATTTGATTCTTTTTAAAAAATATACTTATTAATTGATGATTTATTGTATTTTTTTCTTATCTACCTATTCTTCATGATTAATCTGTACTATTTCTATAAATTACATATAAGTTTCTTATAAGACCTGTTTCCATTTTCATAGCCTGAATAGATTTTGAATTCAAAATGAAGAAAGCTCAAATTTTGATCACATTATAAGTTTAATGTCTACATGAAGATGAGGATAGACGAAATCAGCCATAAAACGCATATGTAAACTCTTGAATTAACTCTAAGTGTAATTTTAATATATTGCAGATTAAATTCAATGTCTATTTTACCGTATTATTAGATCAACTATGTTTAATTATCTAGTAAACTGGTATAAAAATTAAGTGTTATCAAATCTATTTTTAATTATTATTAGCTGACAAGATTTTGAATTATTTTTTAAATAAAAAATATAAAATTATTTCAAAGTCAAACGTTAAGTTAAATTATTAATTATTTAATTACTTATTGTAATTATTCAATCTGTGGAAGTGTATGCAATATTCAGAAAATAATTACTTTTCCTTATGCTAATATTTAATTTTATGTAAACTTATGTATATATATATATATATAATGTATGGAAGAACTGAGGAAGTTAGAGTAATTTGTTCCAGTTATTAACCGTATTTTTCAAATGATGAAAATCAGCACATTTCAAAATAAACAAACATATAATTAAAACAGAGTTAAATACATGTTACGTACAAAATTCTAAAATAATAAAACGGACGTCGTACATTCATTTTCAATATTTCGGATACGTCCAAAAAATGTTAATCGTATATATTTCATTCCGAAACATTAAATTAGAGGCAGACACCTGTCGCGTTTCATAAACAGACGTACGTGCGACTAAAATGCAGAGTTAACTCATTTACTCGACTAAACAAACAAGAAATTTTGTTTAGGCACGAACAGCCACCAACATATCATTCATTTTCTGCTTTGTTTCATCAAAACTTAATCGGTCTTGCTTAAAGTATTATTTGCAGCAGGTGGAAAACTCGATAATTTCACGTTATAACATAATTAGAGAGATTTCAACTTATTACAGGATTAAATAATATCGCCTGAGAACATAAGATAGCTTTTCAGTTTTGTTATATACCTGCGATATACTTTCGAAAGTTTGGATACTTTTAAGTGCTCGAGATTAAATCAAATCAGAAACGTTCTCTGTTCACGGAGTTATAAATAGGGACGTGTAAAATAAACAACAATAATAAGAGGATGTAACAAATTATCAGTACGATTGTTATAAACATTTATAGCACATATTTAGAAAAACGTATTGTTTTTTTTTTTGTTCGTCTAATAAAACATAATTTAATTTAAATCTTGTTTGATTTGCTGATATGTTGAACGAACGATGTGTGCTTACTAATTGAATTATAGTCGTCCCAAGTAAACACGTAAATTGATAAAACAAATAATATCATATGAATGAAAGTTTTCTCAAAGCATCGCTACTGGTAATATGTAAATTTCATAGTTTCAACAAGATTCTAGAAAATGTCAAAGAGCGGACGTGATGATAAAATATTTAAATGCGGGAACGTTGTACGTTTAATCGGAAATGTCCACATAGGAAAAAGAAAGCTTTTTAGATTTGAAAAGTTCCACTAAAATATATGAAGTACTTCACTAATAGTTCAGTAAAATATTTCATAAAGTTATTACGTTTATTGTGAATTTTTAATTAATGCATTTCAAATTCAAAATATATATTTTTGAAGAGTTTCTTGTGAATTATATATATATATATATATATATATATATATATATATATATATATATATATATATATATATATAATTTATTTTATAATCGAAAAAATCCTCTGTAGTTGTCTATTTGCATCAACTTCATCGTATCTCATTGTTACTTATTTTATTTTCAGGTTAATAGGTAATCTTCCTCCATCCACCGTATATATATATATATATATATATAAGTTATTTATAATTGTCAATTATCTCATAGAGTCTGTTAATATTATTTTAATCGATAAATACAGAGTTTGAGTATTGCTCCATCTGGTCTGCATATTTCTCTTTCAATAATAAGTCTTACAAAGACTTAATCAAATATTTCAAAATGCATTGAAATGTTCTTAAAACAATATACTCATATTATGGACAAGGTTCAAATTCAATAATCATAAAAATCAAAACGCTTCATTTCCTGAACACACATTTAAAATTAATGTTTTTATTTTTTTAAAAAAAACAGACTAATAAAGTTAATATCAACGTATATACGTGGGTCGTTTGATAAGTCTAGTAAATTTGGATGATATGGCTCCACCATTTATTTGATAACGTCACGGATATCGTCACTTTTCAAACTAGTATAGGCGAAATTTCAAAAAAAGCGAGGCGTTGTTCACATTCTACAGACGTTTGAAGCGATCAGTGTAACAGTTGCGCAAAAATGGAAAAAATGAGCAGGACTTTATGCATCGATTCGTTATCGTGGATGAAACCTGGATCCGCCACTACACACCTGAGTCGAAATAGAAGTTAAAACAATTAATAACAACTGGTAAAAGGGCGCCGAAGAAGGCGAAGACCGTTTTATCGGCTGGGAAGGTGATGGCTACTGTTTTTTGGGATGTCCAGAGAATCATCCTGATCAACTACTTAATGAAGGGGAAAACTATAAAAAGAGCCTTGTATGCAACTATATTGAACCGTTTGAAAAAAAAACTGAAATAAAAACAGCCGACTGGTGCAAAAAATCTGCTCTTTCACCAGAATAACGCACCGTCTCACAAATCGGCCTTCGCAATTGCAAAATTATACGAATTAGGCTTCGAATTTATTTCTCATCTACTCTGTTTTCCGTTTTTGTCCACCTGCGAATTCTTCCTCTTCTCAAACTTGAAAATTTGACTCGAAGGGAAGAAATTTTCGTCGAATATCGACATCATCGCTGTCGTCAATGCGTATTTTACAGACTCGCTATACCGCACTGTATAGGCTCAATGGAAACTATGTTGAGAAATAAAAACGATTTTTTTCAAAAAAACGGTATTTAATTTGCTTTTTTACCATACTTATCAAACGAACCTCATATATATATATATATATATATATATATATATATACACATATATACATATATATACATAAAACAAATTCAGAATGACTAAATGAATTTCTTATTTCGAAAACAAACACTTAATCGCTACTATAAAAGTTTTAAGATTATCCAAAATCAATTAACATTGTTTATAAAATAATACAAATTCTCAAAAAAAAAATAAAAATTGAACCTATATACAATAAATTATAGTTCAATAAACGTCATTCAACACAACCCTATACGTTCGCAAGAACAAAAAGGCCGCCGTGCACAACACCTTTATTGAAAATTAAGCAAAGTTTTACGAGAGCCATGTTTGTTTATTTTTTTCGTCGACTCGTATCCTCATAAATTTTACACACAAGAAATAATCACCTGCTATTTTCTTTTCAACGACTGGCTCTATTATTTTACAGCATAATTTAAATATTATTCCACAGGCTGATTGGTAATGGCAGTATTATACAAGTCCGTTTCGTCCAATGAGCATAAAACATGTTGGAGATGTAGTTGGCGTTCGAATTTTTGTATATTTGTGTAGGGGTTTTATACACACACATACTTGTTAAAACATATATATATATATATATATATATATATATATATATATATATATATATATATATATATATACATACGTTTATATGTTATATGGAGAGATATTGTTCTATTTGTAAGAAAGCAAACACACTTATAAATATACGGATGAGTCGACAATGTTGTTTGTGTATATTGTGGTGTTTCATTGACGTTTTGACATAAATTTTGCACTCGTACATGTATCTATAACAAATTATTATCATATATTCGACGACAAGTGTTAATTCACAAGAGAATTATTAGGTTGTTTACTAATTATACGCAAAGTTTCAATAGGAAATTGTTAATTTATTTACATTTACGTTTCTAGCGTGTAACATTTCAATTTATTGTGTTTTATTTTGTTTCAGTGAAATCTGTTAGTCGAGAAAACACATTCAATAAAACTTCAATGTCATATATAACTAATAATATTAATAAAATGTCTTCCGTCGAAGATGTTTTGAAATTAAAATAAGGTAAATTAATAATATTGAAATATAAATAGTTATAGTTGGTTATATTATTTAATTTAATCGACGTGAATTATTATACAGAAAAAGAACTATTCCTTTTTTTCTAGTATAAATTGAAAGGTTTCGTTTATATGAATATATAAGAAAGTGTTTTGAAAATATAATTCAATGTAAATATTTTTTATATAAGATATTATTTTTAATTGGGATATGAAATAAATAATCTAGTAATATAAAAAGCCATTTTGTCTCAATTATAATATTACCACAGCCTAAATTCACTTTAATAGACTTTTTTGAGTGACTGGAAAGAAGCGAGGCTTCAATTCTTACAAATTCACTCAATTTACTTCTTAAATGATGAAAAAATGAATTATTGAATCATTTCAGAAGTACGAGAGCTTTTATGGAAGATATTTATATCATAAAAATATATTGTATTGATTATATATATATATATATATATATATATATATACATATATACATATATATAATATTAATCTAATACAAATATATAAAAAATATAATGAAGCACAATTTTTTTTATAAATATTTGAATAATTGAAGTTCTGAAAATAGGTCTAGGAAAAAATTATGACATAACTGGCAATATTTATAAACATTGAGCAAGAAAAAACAAATAAATTAGAAATTTTTCTCCAAGAAAATAATAAAATTAAACTAAATTCAAAGCATGAATTATATTTAAAAACCTTTTTTTAAAAAAATCTCTACAGAAAAATTAAAAAATAGAATTATGTAATGTTTGAACATGAAACTTAGTAAATGTTGTTTAAGAAGGTACATTAAGAAACGTTTTATAATAGTTTAATTTTAAATCTACTGTTTTTTGATGGTAAATATAAATAAATTTGTGATAAAAAATTAAAATACAAACTTTGTAAGCTTATATCTTTATACTGTAATCTAGACTGATTATTGACTACACTGAAGACTGCAAATATTGAATCAGTGCAAAAGTCCGTATACGATTTGAAATTGAAACTCAGACGATTATTTTTCACACAAAACACTTTTATTTACCAATTATGTAATCATCATTATTTTCTACAATCATTTTACAACGCTCAGGCTGCTGCTAGAATCTTTGTTCGGAAATGTTGTGCGGTTTTTCGGCAAAAAAAGGCGATGAGGTGCTTTTTGACAACCTCCACGGTGTCAATTTTTTTACCGTTTAAACTGTTCTGCAGTAACCGGAACAAATAATAATCTGGAGGTGCAATGTCTGGAGAACACGGTGGATGTAATATAATGTCCTATTTTTTTCTTCAGTTTTTGCAGTCAGTTTTGCTATATGTGGTTTTGCGTTATCGTGGTGGAAGATAACCTCCTTACGATTACCCAAAATCGGACGTTTTTCTTTAATTGCTTCGTTTAGTTTAGTTAGTTGTTGACAGTACTTCTCCTTAGTAATCGTTTCATTCTGTGGGAACAGCTCAAAATGAACAACACCTTTGAAATCCCACCAAACACACAGCAACACTTTCATCGGATGCAAGATAGCTTTGAAGACGGGTTCTGCCCGTTTATCCGCTTGTTTCCTCGTTCGTCTGCATCGGAGGTTGTTGTACAGGATATATTTTTCATCACTAGTCACCAAGCGATCCAAAAAAGACACTCTGTTCAGGCTATTCAAAGAAACTGCCAAAGAGATGGGATCAAACTTGTTTTTTTTTCAGACAACGAATTCGGCACCCACGTATCGAGCTTCAATGTGAACCCCATCTTCTTCAAATTCCGAAATGCAGTCGATCTGTCAACGTAGAGTGTTTTGGCAACCTCTTCCGTAGTAATTCGTGAGTTATTGCAAATTAAAGCACGCACAATATCGTCGTCGACCTCAGTATGCCATCCAGAGCAGAGTTGACTTCCGAGGTTAAAATCACCAGGTCGAAATTTAGAAAACCATTTCTTTACAGTTGGAAGTAATGGTGCATGGTCCAAATAAATCTCCAGAATATTTTTCGTTGCTACACTAACGGTTATTCCTTTCCGAAACCCGTACAACATTCGTTGTCCATTTTCAAAAAAATTTCTTACACACAAATCGAATCGAAACAAATGCGTCTGATGCTTAAATGCCAGCTGTGACTATCATCTCTAAAAACGATACATAATATGAATACATTCCAATCATGTGCGCCGCCATGTGGCACTCTTAACACCACCTATTGAAACATATAAGAACTTTTGCACTGAACCAATATTATTTGGTTATTTTTTGTACCAATTTAAATATCCTTTAATATAAATAATCTCACTTATTAGATGTGCCTTAATTTCTTAATTTTTATCCAATCAGAGATATTTAAAAACTATTGAATTATGAGGAATCATACATTAATGTAAATAGAATTGTTTCAATGTATTGCTAACGACTAGTGTATTTATCATGTGTTGATACAAAAATAATTAGATGTAAAGCGAAAAGGAGTTTAAACATGTCTCATTGTCTCCGAGTAATTAATCAAACAATAAATAAGTAGTATAAATTCATTACATAGCATTGTTTTTAATCATTACCATTATATTAAATACAATGAATCATAAAAAGTTAATAGACTTGTGACGATTTTCTTCGAAAAGAAAAATGTACGTCGGATGACGAGGCAATATCAATACTGGATCCACATAACATACGGCCGAAGTATTTCGAACGCGTGCACCTTGCATCAATTCGGTGCTCGTTAAATTTTATAAGATATGATTTAGAACAATACCTTTCTTCAAAATTTGTGTTAAAACATGCTGACGTTACATTTATTCCGCCTATTACGGTTTGAAATAATAAACTAGACGCATCTTCGATCCGCCATCGGCCAAAATGAATAATGTAAAATAAATTGGTGTCGGTTATAAAAAGGATCAATCTTTGTTTACTTAGTCTAAAATACACCTGCCTCTGTTTATCAAATAATAAACTTGTAAATTATAGTGGATACGACGGAGCATCCTCCTCAATTAAAATGTTCAAATCGTACATATTATTTGTTGAACACGGGTTTTTATTCTTAGGAGATACAAAGAATGCTATATAAGAATTAAATTTAATAATCATTTATTTCGTTATAAAGGTTTTTTTATTGCTCGTTTTTAATTATCCGCTAATAATATTTGTATACTGGGTGGTATAAAAACATATACTTTTCATTTTTAAATATCGAAAGTGTTTTTTTTCCTTAATGGACAAATGATTATCTTATAATAATAATTTTTCTAGTAAATTATCATACAACTTGTTTCTTATCTTCTCAGCAATAAACTATTAAAAAAATATTTTGTAACTACAGTTTTTAATTACGTGACAACAAACGATTTCATTCAAAGTATTTAAAATTAATAAATATGTCTTTACAAGATATAAACTTTAACTGACTAACTTTAATCATTTTAAAAACATATTCTGCTTCTCTCTTCCTCATATATATATATATATATATATATATATATATATATATATATATATATATATATATATATATGAGTAATATTTAATAAGATATACGTGTTTCGTAACTGTCTCAGGCATTTTTTTAAAAAGAAACTATTACAATATTAAAAACATTTAACACGACAAAACCAATTGTGTTTCCAAATAAGGTAATCTAAATTATGACACCGGTCTTTGAAAATATTTCTCTAGTGAAAGAAGAGTGCATTCCGTGTACGATGAAGCCACGTCTCTGTCTTCTTTTTGTTTCTATATTTATGAATATCCGTTTTTAAAAAGATCCCCAACTGTTTAGGCGTAAGTTTATACATCGAACAAAGCTATAACACGAAATGAATAAGAAGTATAATTGAGATATTACATCCACAAATAATACCGTGCATTTAATAATAAAGGAATGGAGATGAGTTTACAGTTTCTTCTTTCTAATCTATTTGTTTGTGTTGATTTAAATCGTGTTCGTTTCGAAATATAGGTGTTTTTATTTAGAATGTACTTCGTATGAGATGTTTGGTTGAAATAACTAAAGAATTGGATTGTAAAATAGATTACAATTTTAAAAATATAATAAATTTTGTACGGGCATTCATGAGATCTTACTTTGTTTAAACAACTGTATACAAATTTAAAATTTTTGTCCGTGTTTAAAAAAGATATTTTATTTTTAAAATAATAATTTAAAACATGTTACAAAATAGTCTTTGTAAAAAGAAATATAAAGTTGTGGAAATTAACATTTCCCAGGTTGATTAGCAAGGTATCGAGTATAAATTTCAACTATTAGATTAGCAGAAAAAATTGTGATTTTTGTTTTTTGAATTCTAATCTTAATTTTTTTCAATTAAAATGTCGTTTCATCGTGTTAATGTTAATATTATTTTAAAGTGCATTTTTCGGTTTTTATTTTGGTATTATTAATTTGCTTCAAATTTGGCGAATGGATTAAAGATGAAAAAGAAGCAAGTAAGAGCAATTTTTTGTATGAGTTCAACACGAATAGTAAACCAGCAGAAACTGATCGAAAAAGTAAACGATGCTTTTTGTGTGGGTACTGTTAAGGAACGTGTAATGTAATAGTGGTTTCAAAAATTTCGTGCTGAGGACAAAAGCCTCGAAAATGAATAAGGTCACGGGGGTCATTTTTTAGTTCATAACGACTAAATGATTGCGTTAATTGAATCAGAACTAAGCACAACATTTCGAGAGCTTTCATAAAAGTTAGGCATTAATCATCGAACAGTTTTAATCAAAAAGCTGTTAATGTATATAAATTTGAAGATCATAAACCGCAATTATTTTTCTAACAATTTAATACTTCATTCATTAAATTACTAACTAAATTTCTAATAAGAAATTTTTGAGTTATTAATCGATTGTATACATTTTCCATTTTTTATACTTAAATGTATATATATATATATATATATATATATATATATATATATATATATATATACCTTGTGTGTTCAAGTAAATTTGATAAATTATTACTTTATAAGTAGAGAAAAAAACCAACATAGATTCGATAATAATTAAATATTGCTTTTTGGCCGGTTTCCGAAACGATTACCGTATCAATATTAACTCTATTGAACATAACAAACATGCGGACCCTGTAATTACCTATTTTTTTAATTATAAGAAAAGTATATATTGGATTTCATTAAGCAGCGAGTGGAAACAAAATGAATAATAAAACGAAGGTGGTTACGGTGTTCACTCGCGTGACCCAACCCATAAATAATATCAACTTAACTAGGTACGTCACCGTCTCCGGTGCAGCCGACTTGAAGCCAACAAGTACAAAACAAATATGATTTTGATAGAAATATAACCGGTCCTATAGATTATAAACTTGTTAAAATAAATGGTGCATTGATTTACTGCGATTTTTTTCCACAACGCCGCTGATGCATCATTTTTTATGTGCTATTTAGGAATAACAGCGTACGACAATTTTATTTTTAACTTTTCGAAACGATTTTAGGCCTGTGTGTTTTTCATCTAAGGTTCGTCGAAACGGTTTGCGTGTGAAATCTGATCTGCTCTGTAATGAATATATTATGTTTTCCGTTCTAAATATTCGTTTATAATTTATAGTCAGACAATCTTGTCATTTTTAAATACCGTTTGTGGAACGAGTTTACATTTAATTTGTTCCATTTCGTATTAATTTATCTGTCTTTCAGAATTAAGTGACTGGAGTTATTAAGAAGAAAGACCAGTAGTTGTATTTTTGAAACGCCATGCATCTATAAACACGTCTGTATAACGTTATACGTCCGTGCATTTCATATTTGTTTCGTGATTGTGTGACACCGGTTTATTACTTGAGATATAAAAACATTTGGTAAGGAAGAGTCGATTTTTCAACTCCATCGTGTACAAAGGTACGTATTTCGACAAATGAAGTAATTATAATCCGATAGCATCAACATATACAGAAATTAATAATGAGCATTGAACTAATTGAACGCGTGGAATTCCAGAGAATAAATTATTTAAAAATTGGCTTGTCACGCACAGTAATTTATGTGAAACAAGCATATAATTATATATTCGAGAAATTATGATTAATTCGTAACGACGGACCGTTTTCTAATCGAAATTTTATAAAAATAGACGTCAATTCGACAAGCGTGATAACTTATTCTCATAAGCGGAAATTTGCACAAAATTGATAGCTGCTCGATAAACAGGTGATTCGCTAACATATTTTTTCGATTATCGGTAATTATAGGTTACCGGTTACAGCACATACTTCCGTTGATATAGAAATGTAAGCATGATTAATTACAACAAGACTAACATTTATACATCTATATAGTTAAAATTAGTCTGTACGTGCTACCGTATATTGAAAATAAATGTGAACTTGTTCTCTAATAGAATTCGAAGAGTTCACCAAACGAAATTAAACCAAAAAAATATCGGATATTTTTAATAGTTTCTAGGCGTATACTATTTATATTTAATGTGCATTTTTAATTAAAACGATTATCAATAAATATATTTATAAATACAATTTATCAAAATTAGTTAATGGACACTCGAAAAAATAATACTGTTTGCAAAACGTATAATAAAAAATACTCTCTTTGATCGTATCTTATAATTCACAATTTTATAAATTATATTTAATATTTTCATTTATAAAAATTAAATTTTATTAAAGACTATAAAAAGAGGACGCCAAAAATACCAGGTAAGTTTTTTAACCTTCTGGATCCGAGGAGTGGGAAAAGGTAATAAAATTTTTTAACAAATATTTTTCGATTAATTGGACATTTTCAATCGTTAACAAATTAAAAATGCAATTTTTCGGTTACAAGAAGCAATATATTAATTCAGATTATCCATTAGAAATTTCACATCTACCTGATATATCGTGGAAAATCGTTGATAATATTTGGCGAAACCTAAGTTTCTTGATTGAAAACATGTAACTGGAAGCGGAAAAATTGATTACAATTGAACATTTGTAGATATAACATTAGTGTTGAGTGTGAAAAATTTTGAAACAATCAAGTGCACAAAACGATTTCACATCGGTAACATCTTGTACCTAGACGTAGAATCTCAAAATTTTTCATACACTTTCTTCCAATGATGAATTTTTGGAAAAAATATTATTCGACATAACTTTAAAGTTCACAATTTTTATAAGTTTTCAAATGAAAAACCCGTGATTTTTCTGATTTTTGGACGACCGTAATTTTTTCTTAATGAAAGAAACAGTTTTAAATTTAGTCTCATTAGGAAGAAATTAGTGACCTCTAAATATATCATCGAAAAATGTCGCTTTGAGATGATAGATTCTTTGGAAAACATCATTGGATTCCTAGATCCACGCCCAGTTTCAAAAGGTTCAAGATATCAGCAGTTGATAAAAATTCCATTCATAATAAAATTCTGATTCTGTAGATAAATTCACTACCATAAACAAATTATTTTTTCACTCCACAAACAAACATTTTTTTGTTTGAAAAATGTTCAATAAACACTTTTAATTTCTATTTGTATGGCGATAATATTATTTTCAAAAATATAATTTTTCTGTACTTTGGTGCTCTGAAAAGTGTAGCATCGTCATCGAAATTTGCATAAATCAAAATCAAAAATGGTCTATTGGATATTTTTGATCAGAAAATATTTTCCTGCTTGTGAAGTGAAAAAATAATTAATTTGAGACAAAAAAATAATCCATCTCTATAAAAATTCATTGTTGTCAAAAATTTACACTTTAAGTTTTATATCAGAGTATAATAGGTCCTTTTTTAGGTTATTTAACTGCTTTATTCCTATATCAATTCTCATTTTTACTCAAAAACGTCTCATTTCAATCCAGTTTATAGATTTTTCCCATTTAAAACATTTCACAATTTTAAGTAAACAAAATAATCATAGCACAAAACAATATCATTCAATATGTATGTTTTATAAAAACTGTTCCGTACAAGAATATTTGAATGAAAATTATTTAATTAATTTTGAAGATTTAATTATTTTCCATAGAAATTACGTTACATTATATTTCATTATAGAACAAGAAATAAATAATTATAGTGTGTATTTTTTTATAGTCCCGCAAATATCTCCAATATGTTGATTAAAGTAGAGGTCACATTAGAAATAACAATTGGCAATATATATATATATATATATATATATATATATATATATATATATATATATATATATATATATATATATATATATATATAATACTTATAGCCCACGAGACAAACAATGTATAAAACATAACCAATATATAGTGTTATGTAGTACGTTTTATTGAAGCGTATAAATGAAGCTTTCTTGAGATAAAATCGAAATCTACCAAGACAAATGGTTCATCCGTGACTTTGTTAATGGAGGATCATTGCTTTTCTAGCGAAGAGATGGTCACGGCATAGCAACAAAGTCAGACAGAATGATATCGTTGTAAATAACGTCGGATCTGCGTTCTTTTTTTAGCAAACGTTCGATATTGCAGAGCATGTAGTCCATACGAGAGATTCTCAAATATCTTGTGCAGTAAATACGACTATAAATAGTACTCATCTTCATGCTGACAATTATAATGAAGAATAAGTGCTTTATTTGAATATATTAAAGTATGTTCTCATTAACTATGACATTCTTATGCCTTTTGCCGAAGAAGTTATACAACATATATATACACATACAAACATACACAATATACGTATATATATTTATATATATATATTTATATATATATATATATATATATATATATATATATATGTATACCTATATATATATATATACATATATATTTATATTTATGTATATATATATATATATATATATATATATATATATATATATATATTTATTTATACACATATATATATATATTTATTTATTTATATATATATATTTATATATATATATATATATATATATATATATATATATAAAATTATCTGTATATTGATGAATGACAAATCTGTCAGTACGTTTAATTTTTATTTGAGTTTTATTTAAAATACTATCTGATAAATTTACTATATAAAAAATTGCTGTTTTATTACAAGAATAAGAATGAGTTCTTACTTTAATTATCGTAGAACTAATCACTATTATGTTTTTAAAAAATAAAAAAAAATCAAGAAATAAAATTCATATAAAGGCCTTAAAATATATAAATGTAATCAAGTTTTGTCTTACATGATCAAAATCTTTAATCTCTTCTTTTTAAAAATTGAAAATAAAATCATTTTTGAATAACTAGTAATTAATAGGCATTCTATTAAAATGTTATATCAAATAAATATTTATTTAGTAATTAATAGAATTTTAAGATTATAATTTAATATTAAATACACAGATATTTTCACTTTATATTAAATTTTACTTTAAAAGTCTTTTTTTAAAAAATCAAAATAAAAACTGATTCCATATGAGTGATTTATTTACTTCACAAACATTCACTTTGATTGTTATTTTTCCAATGAGTTCTATTGTTATAACTCATGACTCATCTACAAATTATATAAAGATGCCTCAAAAACTGAAAAGAAAAATGTCAGAGAGACTCTTGTGCTTTACAAATAACAACACCATCAGGTAGTTATTTTTATCTTTTTGTAGCCATTTGTACTACATTCATGTAAAAGTCGATTCATTTATTTTTTCCAATTTCATTATAAATGTTTGTTTTTAAGAAATGAACAGGTGATTGGAGAAATACATGCACTTTACATTTTATCGAAACATACTTTTATAAATTAATTTTTCTCACTCCACAAACAAAAAATATTTTTTCTGGTCAAAAATGTTCAATAAATCACTATTGACTCAAAGAAATAGTTGTAAGTTTCGGGTAAAAAAATAATTAATTTGTGAAAGTTAATATTGAAAGTATAAGAAATTTCTATTTTTCAAAGATGGCCACTTAAATATGGAAACCGGAAACAAATATTACCTTCGATCTAATGTTAGTACCTAAAGCGAATGAGGACTTTTTTAATGTCCACTTCAATAATAATTTAAATAGAAATGTATTTATGCTTGGCCACCATTTAAAATTAAATTTATTCTTATATGTATATATATATATATATATACACACACACATACTCGAATAATGTCAAAAAATGCGAAAGACGTTAAGGGCTGCACACTGCATTACGTAATTATGTATAATAATGTGTACTGGCGTAACAGAGCGTAAAGATGTATATTTCAGACAACATATGCATATATGCATGGTCGCCGACGTGGGGAATATTAAAACAGTAGCTCTTAAGAAATCCAATTAGACTATAGACAGATTCACAGTTAGCCGAGATCGTATCAATGTTGTTCAATGGCACAGCTCGTATGATTAACGAACTGTTATTATTAAATAAATAAATAAGCAATTCGTACGGAAATTAATCAGACTCTGTTTGTTCCTATTCACTTATTAAACATACAATTTCTAATTAATTTATATGAACGTTCATCTGCCTGATTAGGAATCGTTTATAATTATTTCTCGTGATCTCATTAACTTTACATAATTACATGTACATATTTATAAGTTTGTTTATTCGTTTGAAAACATTTATACGTACAATAATTGAAACATGATATGTATCTATATATATATATATATATATTTATCTGTGTCCGTGTATTTTTATAAATAATTTTTATAAAAAATGTACAAAATCAATCAATGGGTAAAATAAATATGTATTTTCGATTTATTTATATCTTTATAATACAGATTTCTATTCGTTCAGAGATTTTATATATTCATATATATATATATATATATATATATATATATATATATATATATATATATATAGAGAGAGAGAGAGAGAGAGAGAGAGGGGGGGGGGAACGACAAATTTATAGTTGTATTTTAAAGAAAAAAATATATAATCAACTTAAAATATAAAATATTTTTCATATACAAAACTAAATTAAATAAGAACTGGAAACCTATGAGTAAATATTTTATTTTCAATAAACACCTGGGTACTTAGTGCGAAATAAAATCTTGTCAGAATACAATTCTGCCATTGTGGATAATTTTTAATTCTACAAAATAAAGTGAATCTAAATACCCTTTTTTCATCCTATGAGCAAAAAAAATTTTAAATAGTTTCCTATGCCCATTTCAATGAAAATTGTATCAATTTCAGAGCGACAACGTACAGAAAAATCAAATATTTCTTTATTTTGGTTCACGGAAGTTGATGGTATTGACATCGAAATATGCATAAGTTACATCAATAATAATTTATTGAATATTTACAATAGAAATTGAAGTTTGTAGAATAAAAACGAATTTATTTATAAAACTAAATTTAGTACCAGAAATGAATTATTTTAAAAGTTTCCTAAACAGGCTAATGCTTTTCACATCAACTGTTACTACGAAACTAATATTAACAATATTGTATATTTCGCATTTCAGTGTTAATCAAATTGGTTTTTTTGGTTGGAAACCAATCGATTTTTTACTAGAATTGTAACGAGAAATGGTAAATAAATTCTTTATTCCAATTCCAAACTTATCAGACTTTGAGTTTCATTTAAGGAATCATCAATATCACTATCTAGTCCGAATTTAATATTTGAAATGATTATATTGTGTATTTAATGAGACTAATTTTTTTGCAGTTTGTGAAATGAAAAAAAAGAATTCACTTGTGAATTTAAAATATTACATTTGGGACCATTATTATTATAAATTTAGAAATGAAATATAAAAACTTACATATCAATATATTAATACTTTAAACACTATAGAATATTTTATACGATCAGATAGTGTCTTAATTGAAACATAAATGCTTGTAGCTAGAGATATTCAGTTTAAGATTTTTTTATTAGAACACATTGCTAGACGAATAAATAATCATAAAAAAGGCATCTAAACATTTAATAACATCGTCGATTGTATCATTCATGCAGGCGCCAAAATACACATTCAGAAATAGAACAAATACTAGATGGTGTTACTAAAATTTTAATATATATATATATATATATATATATATATATATATAATAAATTAATTTGCATCAGTGCAACAATCGTTTCTTAGAAGATCATTTAGACAGCATAAGACATGTACTCTTAACCTACATATACTTCTATTTAACATTAATTGACTCTGGAATGTATTAGTCTGTCCTTAATTTTATTTCAGTCCTTGTTGATTTGCAGCTGTCGACTCATACGATTTATTTATACATTCATCCATCTATATACATATATATATATATATATATATACATATACATATACATATATATATATATATATATATATATATATATACTCGTACGATTTATTTATACATTCATCCATATATATATATATAATTTTACAAATTTAAACGGATCTAATTTTCAATAGTAACACATTTACAGCTAAATTAAATTCATCCGAATTAGTGCTGTTTTGCGAAAATTGGTATTCTTTATATATAGATACACATAAATATGTGGATGTGTAGATGGATGAACGTATGTATGTTTATGGACAAGACACTGGACCAATCTGATGCATCGAGTGCACCGGCATACAGCGAATAATATCACTTGATTGGTCGGCTACAGGGCTAGTAGTATGTATGTCCGTATATGTCCGGCTATCTCACTGTCAGACTTGTGTTTTATTTAATACGCACATGCCAGTTTACAAGTTAACATTTTAATGGAGACTTCTTATTTAGTCGACTGACAGCCCGATCCTTTATGAATACGTAATGTTGATTAAGTTAAGTGTTGAGTTTATATTAGAAAATTGTATGTTTACGTTTGCCTCGAACACGATTGATTGAAAAGACAGGATGGGAGTGAAGATGATGTTTACGTGAAATAAGTGGGTTGTAAACATGTTGTACACAAAAATTAAGTGCAGATGGAAATAGTTTTGTTCCTTTTGTTTGTTGTGAATATTTTAATCAAATATGATAATTATAACTGACAACACTCGGTTCACTTTTTTGGTAAGGTTTTTAAATGAAAGAAATGTAACTTTAATCTTGTGTATGTTATTACATTGTGTATTCATTAATATATATACACAGAAATACATATACACACAGTATATACATAGACACAATTATATATAAATATTCTCACACAGATAGTCATAATTAATTTTATGTCATTTTTAAATAACAAATAGAACTTATTTTACACGAAAAAACATTTTTATGATGTTAAGAAAGAACAGTTGCACAATTACAGTTTAACGCTATAACTAATTCAGTCTCAATTGAATCAATACTCAAACTTCATTAATTTCTTTGCAATATGTTCGAGAATTGTTCATTATAAATTAAACGGAATAATCAATATTGAAAAAATAACAATAAGAGTCAGGTTTTTCAATCAATTTAGTTAAAATAAAGTTTCTGTTCAGTTAATGGAACAATCGAACCGTCTTTCTTTATTTTCAAACGCAAAACCTATATGTAATCATGGTAGAAAAACAGATTTACTAGTACTGACTATTAATATTTCATAACACAAGTAAATAGCTATAACTAAAAAGCATGCATACAAATCGATGTTTACTTGATTTATTAACGCACTTGGCTAAATCGATATTAAGATTTGTTTAATTAACTGAATTTCCAGCAATTTAATAGGAAACTTTTTAAACTCGTACCTTATTACGTATATATGTTTATTAAGATATTAATAAACGAAAATAATTATTTTCACAGAGTACAAATGTTTAATGAAGAAAAATAAAAAATTATAATAACCTTATTTACTGAATATCTTTTATAAATATTGAATAAATATTCAAACAACTATTAAACGAGATCCAGTTCATATTATCGCAAATAATTGTTTCTACTCAATTTAAATAATCAATATTAATTTTTTATTCTACTACTAAAGCATAGAAATAAAATATTGCAAAAAAATCTGCACTTTTGCAATCAATACTGGTTTTAAAATGCATAGTAGGAAAGAAATATTAAAACACCTATAATAGATTTGTTTAAACAAGAAGAAAAATAAAAATGCCCAGTTTTCTTTTCAGATTTTCAAACACTACCGTTAAAAATAAATTCTGTAAGATTATATCTCTAGTTTTTCTATTATAAATTATCTATTAATATCAAATTCAACCCACGAATCTCTCGTAATTTTTAAATAAAATATTTATGTGATTAACTTGAAGCTTTAACAGTTAATATTCGATTCAACAATATCAAAAACAATGTATTTGTGAATTTAAATATAATATAAATTTGAACATTCATGATAGATTAATTAGTCCTCCCTTGATAATAAAAAGAGGGAAAAGAAATATTTTCCCTATAAAACATGTTTATAAAAATCATTTTGTACAATCATTAAAAATAAAAATCGTTTGTGAACATAAATAATGAAATATTATTTTTGAAAAAATAAAGATAAAAATAAAAACTTTTAGGTTCGAAAAATATTTGCGGTCTATGACATTCAAATTCATATACATATTTTTAATTTAAATAGTTTTAAATAGTCCAGAACTGTTGGATGACTAACCATTATCTTTAGTGTGAGTTTTCAAATTATTGTGGGTGGTTTTGATTCATTTAACGTCTTGAATTGGTCATTATGAACTGAAGAAGGACACCCGGGACCTTCTTCATCTTCAACGCTCTCGTCTTCAACACAAAATTATAAGAACCACCATTGCACCGTACGTTCCTTAACACTACCCACACTAAAAGCAGTGTTTATTTTACGACCAGATTCTGATGCTTTACCACCCGTTTTGAACTCAACCAAAAAAATTATACTTATTTGCTTCCTTTCAATCTTTAATTCAAGAGTCCAATTTGAAGTAAAGTTAATAATAAAATCAAAGTCGATGTTATCAAAACACAGACAGAAAAATGCAGTTCAAAATGATATTAACATGAACACGATGAAATGACACTTTCATTAAAAAAATATAAGGTTAGGATTCAGAAAACAAAATCTTCAATTATTTTTCTACCACTCTAATACTTTGTTAATCAGAAAAACCCTTTTTTGAGAGTATTTTCTGACGGATCTTTACGTTGTCAAGAAAAGAAATGATTCAGAAATGTGGAACTCAATGAGAGTAGTTTGTCTTCTTGATAGTTTGATGATTCATTCAGTTTTATTTAACTGTATCAGGATAGCAATCATTATATTACAACTGATATACGTTTACTATATTATAACACAATGGACTTTACAACACGTTAACTCGTCCACGTATTAAACACAAAGCCATATATATATATATATATATATATATATATATATATATATATATATATATATATATATATATATATATATATATATATATATATATATAATTGCGTGTCAATGATTCATAAAGCATATTTAAATACGAAAAAAAATGTATCCAGGGAAAAATATACTAAAATTTTATTAGTATCAGAAATAAGATATGTTTTTATAATTTCGAAAAGAAGTCAATTTTAAACATTTATGAAAAACGAGGTAATGTGAGTTTTGATATTATAAATTAACAAGAAAATAGAAGACATTCGTGTATGCAGCAAATACAATTTAGCTTTTCCATCACTTATACATGTGTCTAAATAAATAAAATTTATACAGATATTTTTGAAATATGAAACACTAGAAGTTCTAAATACTTTTATTTTTTTAGCCAAGATATTTATTTAAATTGTAAACATATGATAGTCTGTTGGAAAATATAGAAGTGATATTTTTATATGATCATTATTTAAAAAAATATGTTTTTTTAATCTTATAAATATGAAATAATACCGAAATTCAAGTCTCAAAACAATAAAATTATATCTATTACAAATATATTTCAAATGACTAACAGATTTTTTTATGTAAATATTATAAATATGTCAGTGTATTTTGAAAGAAATTCATTTTGAAATATTATTATTTTAAACGATAAACCCAAAATAATTTCAAAGACATTCTTATAAAAAAAAAACAAGAATATAAAATTAACTTTACTGTCAAATGTTTAAAAAGTATTCATTCAAATACCTACATTCATTTCGTGACGAATTCTATATAAAGAAATAAATAAGGTCATTATATTAAGAAACAACAGTGGCAAATCGATACGAACGGAGTTTTCATCATTCGCGGTGGTCTTCGATAATTACCAGGCATTGTATACTAGAGAGATAGAAGATAATTAGAGGCGAATAAAAGAGAAACATATTTGGTAAGGTGGAAACTGTTTGCACTGCACGACGTTAACAAGACTGTAAAAATAAATGTTTGTAGTTTTTTTTGTTTATATATATATTTCGAAGAAAATGTATTCTTGAAATTACATCATAAATTCAAAATGTAAAAACTGAACAATGATCCAATGGTGTAAGTATGTATATATATTATTTTTAATTTCTTAGAGAAGAATGTGTATAAAATTAAATATGAGAATTACGACAAGGTAAAGCACCTATGCAGATTAAAGAAAATAAATATTAATATACGGTTAATTTCAATTCATTAATTTTATATATTTGTTATTTTTATTAAATTTTCTCAAAACTTTTTTATTCAATTGGTTTTAAGTATATTATTTCTTCATTGAATATATATATATATATTAAATATCATTCTGAAATTTGTCATTGTATTTCAAATATTTTCAAAAAAAATTTTTTTCAAATTAAAACACTTCATAACATGTGTTCACACAAATTAGTAAAAGAATCCAATAAATCAATTACTATGAAAAATTCATAAAAGTTAAGCTTTCAGACAAGGAAGTGGTACTGCTATAAAATATTTATACAAACCATTAATATGAATGCCAACTCGAACTGCATCGATTCACAAGAATGTTAAAGCAGCTCACTCATAATATATCATGCACACAGGAAATTTTAACGTCACGAATACGTCTTCGCTTGTGAACAATTTCAGGAAATTTCAGATCAGGAAATACGTTCAAAATTTCATTAAAACGCATATTAAAATTATAATCAAACACGAGTGTGAATAATTAATTATAACACTGGCAGAAGAATGTTGTCTTCGGTGCTGGAGAGAACAATCGTTTTTAGTAGAATCAGTATAGATGGAATATAATATATAGTTAATGATGTGAATTATTTATAAATATAAATTAATTATCAGATTTTATCTACAAACTTTGGTCATTTGATGTAAAATAAATACAATAATTTCAGTAGTATTTCATTTAATCTGTTTTGGTTATTAAGTTGTTAATTGTTTTCAATTACGAAAAAAATAGTAACGAATAAAAAATATATTCATATTACTACACTTTTTTAAACAAAAGTTTGAAACAGAATTACTTTTAAACCTTGTTTTCTATCACCGAAAATAATGATAAAAATTGAAAATATAATTTAATTTTTGCAAATAATACTGGCACAAAAAATTGTATACATATATATATCTGTGTGTGTGTACTTTTATTCTGTCTCCACTAAGTTTATTAAATTTAAATATTAAACTTGTGTGGTAAAACGCCAATTGAAATATGTATAAATGAACAACTGTATTAAAATTCTAATTGACAAAATTGAATTCTGTTAAATTCAAACGCGTTTATTTATTTATATTTAAAATATAAACCCGCTAAAACAAATCATGCAATACAAAAATGTTTATTTACTTTCGACGCACCATTCGATATCTCGACGATTGGATGGATCGTCGTCAGTGCTTTTTTACATTTTTGAAATTTTCATAAAATATGGCAGTTTTAATTAGCGTACAACGATACAGAATGCATACTCCGTATCCAAAAACCGAATATTTATTAATTATTAACATAATTGTAAAGCATAAATATTGATAAATTGATATTTATTTAATCAAAGAACCTAATTAGTTAATTAAATTGTACGTTGAATCAGATTCAATCTCGTATGCTGATACTAATTACTTCACATGTTTTATTTATGGAAAAGTACAGAGGAGAATTGTTCACGGTCGAAGTAATGAATAAAGTCAGCGCTTTTAAACAGAATAAAGATGTTTTAAGGATATAATGAAAGCTAACTACCAGTAGCACACAAATCTTTTATATCGATTACCCTTAACTGTTACTCTAAAGGAGACGATCTGAGTAGAGTCGAGACTCAACGAATTGATTTGTGATTATTGAAGATGGATAATATTTGGAAATTAGTATATGGGAATATTTACTGTCAACATAGATAATTCTTTGATCGACAATTATATCCTTACTGATATTCCAGCTTTAATTTATATCGCCAAAAAAATGCATTTTTATTTATAAATTAGAAAAATTACACTGTATTTATATTTCGCCAACTCTCTATTTCTCTATTTATATTTACTACTATTATAATAGTAGTAAATTTTACATACAGACATTGATCGTTTTTGAAAATGAAATTAACTACTTTTTAAAAAATCATCATTGCAATTTAATTATTTAAAAATTAAAAATATTAAAATTTGATTAGCTATATGAGCTCTAAATAATTTTATTAATAAATAATTATATATATATATATAAAGTACTATTGCTAAAACTTTAATTGTATTTAAATATTTTATGTATTCATTTCTTTTTAATTAATTTCGAACTCATTTGAGTAATTAATACCATTAAGTTTATAATTTAAAAATTAAATAACAAAAATATTACAAAATGTGGATAGTGAATATTCATTCCCTTATAAAAAAAATAGTAGTATTTGGAATTAACTGTATTTTTTCATACTGAACTCATTGCATTCCTGAGTGAAATTTTTTGAGGAGATTTAAAAAGGAAAATAAATAAAAATTAATATCTTGTCTCTTATCGGTTATTCTCTTATATAAAAACAAATAAAACAGTTATTTTATAAGAGAATAATAGGTTGTTGTTTCCAGCTTTAGTTCACTAGCAAAATAATTTATTCTTGAGACATAATTGATTGTCTAAAACTTGTTATTATAATAAAAAATAACTTAAGTATTGTTCAAGTGATTCAACTCCTAACTGTCACAAATCGATATGTTTTTATCATTATATTTAAAAGTATAATTTCTCAATGTTATAAAAACAACGATGTAAAATAAAAGATCGACACTATGTTTTCAAAAAGTTGACATTTGATAATAAATTGAGCTGTTCTCGACTACATAATCATCGTCGCATTGTACAGGGGTTGAACGTACACAATATCTTTATAAAAACGAGTGACGGTATTATCTTTCTTCAACAGAACAAAGATCAATGGAACGACAAAAAAACTAAGCTCGCGAACTACCCACGATCTGAGCTCTCTCACGAGACAAAAGACCTGTTGCTTGATCGACTGACAGCCAGAAGGCTTCTCGAATTACCGCCGTAGGTAGACGCCACGCGTCCTGTTCTCCCTTAACCCCTCGCTGTGCGTATTATACGCCGGTAATAAAATCGAAAGCGGTGAAAACTTTTTGCTAATTTACACCGTCCAACACACAGGTGCTTCGCAATGATTATAAACTGAGTCAGAACGAGTTGCCTCAATTCGATTTTTACATCCCTGTTAAAGAGAATTTACCATGTGAACTTTTTGTTAAAAGTTCTGTCTTTTGTTTTCTATAATTCAGTTGCAATTACCGAAATTGTCATACTTGTTTATAAATCTTTTTTCCATTCATATTAAACATAATTATAAATGAAATATATATATATATATATATATATATATATAAATTATAATAATCCTTTGAAATACTTAAATTAAATTTAATAAAATATATATTTATATACATATATGTATTTTTTTATTGTTATGTTAGAGTAATATATTTTTACAGAAATTATGATTTTTATATTTAAAAAAAAGTATATATTGTTTGGTAAAATAGTTCTGGGACTGAGAGAATTAAATGAGACCTATTAAAAAAACAAATCTATTGTATTTACTAGTCATATTGATTTATTATTCATAACAATATGTAATCTGTTTAAAAAATCTATAAAAATCGTTTCAAATCTTCACCGCGATCGTTTTGATAGATTTTATTAGGTTAGTAGAAAAATAAGTGCGGTTTATGACCTTCAAATTCATATATATTTTTTAATTTAAGTGTTCTTAAGTGGTCCAGAACTGTTGGATGTCTAACTCCTAACTTTTGTGCAAGCTCTCGAATTGTTATGCGTGATTTTAGTTCAACTAACGCTTTTAGTTGGTCGTTATAAACCGAAGAATGACGCATGCGACCTTCATCTTCAAGGCTCTGGTCCTCAGCACGAAATTTTTGTAACCACCATTGCGCCGCACGTTCCTTAACAGTATCCATATCAAAAGCATCATTTTGTTTACAAGCAGTTTCTGATGCTTTACAAACTATTTTGAACTCGTACAAAAATTTGCACTTATTTGCTTTTTTTCATCTTTAATTCAATATCCTAATTTGAAGCATAATTAATAACAAAACTAAAGTCGATCTTATCAAAATACAGGCCGAAAAATATACTTCAAAATAATATTAATATGAACATGATGAGATGACACTTTTGTTGAAAAAATTAAGGTTAGAAATCAGAAAAGAAAAACCGTAATTATTTTCCTACTAACCTAAAATAAATAAATATATATATATATATATATATATTTATAGAATCAGCTTATCATTTGACATTTGATATTTAGCAATAAAAAAGAGAGTACTAAACACGAGAATTCGTATAATGAACCAAAAAAATTCTTAAACACAGTGCCTTGTTTTATATTAAATAAAACAACAAAATATTGAAGATGTGAGCAGGAGGAGCTCTGTGGTGGAAAAAGCCCTAATCGTTTAATTTGATTAATTCGGACATGACAAATATTATTCCATACCTAATGAGGTCTATTATTTTTAAATAGAAAATTCTATTTACTTTTTGTCCTCCTAAAACAAATTTATAATCAATTATAATGAATAAATGACCTTTCACGTTAAAAAAAGCAGAGTATTATTTTCATGCATAATTTTTGCATGTGAACTTTTGTTGGTCGTAGCTCATCTCAACTAAAACTAAACTGATGTCTGGCATTTTTTTGATGAATCACTTGAAACACCTTGTTTCCTTATTAGTAAGAATATTTCATAAAAGAAATATTCAAGGCATTGACTGTTTTGTTAAAATGACGGAAGAATAACACTTGTTCTTTTATTCAGCAGTGAAGAGAATGAAGAGTGAAACAAACAAAAAATCCTTTTATTTAGGCGCTGATAAATTGTTGAAATGATTTTATAGTTCATATTTAGACATATTTCTATGTTGTTACTTTGTGCTCGCATTACAAAACCAGTAAGAGTATTTTTTGTTAAACGGTGTTTGAGAAATAATTTGAATTTCATCGATAATGTATAAAACTCTCTGGAACTTTAAATTAATTAAATGTACCAGTAAAACGTTCTTGACAGAAAGATGAAATATTCCATAAAATCAGATTCTTCGATTGGTAGAAGATGGTAATGGTCTCGATTTTCAACTACGCTTCCTCATAAAACACCGAACGTGCGTTTGTAATAATCGTACATTTAATTTCCAGCATTTTTCCATCAAACGACAAGAATGTGAGTGAAGAATGTACAAATACTAAAACTGAAGGTATGTTTAAAACGTCGTATTTATTTAACGCGCCATCTAAATGTCGAATTTTTAAATGTTTTCAATCTATTAAGACGGAAACATGTAGCAAACGATCGTAAAATACGGATAAAACTTTTCATTAACATTTTTATTGTTATACGTCCTTATCCCAAACGTAAAACACCATATTGAATTCTAGAAACAAATATAACCATTTTTTAGCATCAGTTACGTCACTCAGCTCGAATCCACATAAAATTTGACATATTTACAAACGGTACTTCAATAATAAAAATGTTCTTCTTTAAAATACCATAGTGTGAGCTCTGAAACATCTGCCCACACTCGGAATGAATCTTAGTCGTCCTTGAAAATGTAATATATATTTTATTGATACGACCTGTTGTCTCGTTAACACAATAATATGCAATCAAATCGTACATGTAGCAATCAAAATCAAATTACTTTTATTTTACTTTTATTGGAATCAAATTTATTCTCTTAACATGAACATTTTAATGGTGGCAAATTAAAAAGTTGTAAAATTAAGCTTGTTTGTTTAGTTACATACGGAATTAGTTGTTGACTATCGAATTGCTTTCTGCCTTAAACAATTTTTAATCGTTTTCGAATGAAATGTTTACTCTGCAAGTTTGTAAGCAGTGATTGAATGAAAAAGATATAACAGTTTTTAAGGAAAGAATTTCATGTAAGTATATAATATTATTAAAAGAATAAATATGTATCTAAGATTTTTTTTGAATTAATATCAACTGTTATATTCCTATATAAATATTAAACGATAATTATATTACTTTAATTGAATGAAATTTCTTTCATGGTATTATTTTTTCACCATTCTTTAAATAATCAAATCGTTTCTTAAAACACAATACAAATTATATAATATCTACTAGTTTCTGTATGACAAGAATGATTCGAATAATTTTCAATTCAAGTATTAAGACAGTTACACAATGTTTTATGGTTAAATTTGAAATCATTTTTTTTTTTTATTGAAACAATCCACACATTTTTATCACTGCGTTGTATAAAAACAAACCAGATTTATATTTTTATTTAATTGTTCGACTAAGACACCAGTGAAGAAAATGTAGAAAATCATGCCTCGCGAGCAGTGGAAAAAATTTAGTACTGATTTATATACGAGATAAGCGAATTGTGAGTCGTAATGGTGGGTAATCAGGAAAAGGAATCAACACCGGTTATAAGTCCCTGCTTCCGTTTACGGAAATAGTTTATGATTGCTACGACGATTACATTTTATTTTATTTTCAATGGTATACTTTTATTATAGTTTTAAACACGTTTCGTCACTTTTGTGAAAATTTCCGTGATTTCGATTATATATTAAATTCGTTTCACACTTTTTTTATGAAGAAATTGTTGTGTTTTATTACTATTTCGAGCACGGAATGAATTATGTACTGTCTTTTTATTATAATTTATTATGAATATATGATATATATATATATATATATATATATATATATACACATGTACATGTTACACAAATTACATTGTTAGTCTTCAGTCAGCATTCTAATAAAATTCAGAGCCAAAGTACTCTAGATGCCATGCATGGGTGTGTAGTGGTGACGGGA
>CM068315.1:17136509-17234009 GCA_034766995.1 Acanthacorydalis orientalis | reverse complement strand
AATTTGTCTGTGATTGAAATATAATGTGTAATAGAGAAGAGAACATGTAGTATAACTTGTTGTGAAATTGAATAAAAATATTTTTTATCGAGTTTATTTTTGATACTTGAATTTTTGCATCAATCAAATAACCGAGATGAAAGTTTGGATGAATAAATTTAATTGAATGACAGATAAGAATTTATCTTCAATTAAATCCATAAAAAAATAATTCTTTCTCTTGTACCAATCGATAGACATTATTATATTAAATAAATCTCGACAGCAAATTAGACAAAGTGAAAAATAATTAATAATAATATAATGTCACTATATTTAAGTGAAAGTAGTAATAATACAATTTATGTTGAAACATCTAGTTTACAGAACTGTCAATATATTTTATTAACAGATTACGAACAATTGTTTCAAATCATAGAATTATCAAATACCTAAAGATTCCTACTTTTTAAACATTTTTCATTTATAATATTTTTAAAAAGTTATTCCGACTTTACTACAATATAAAATTAAGAAACAGTCATTATAAAATTAACATGTATTTAAGAAGTTGACATCATTATTTATAGGACAAATAAAGGTACTACAACTAAATGCT
The DNA here is from genome assembly GCA_034766995.1 of Acanthacorydalis orientalis. Classification (NCBI taxonomy): domain Eukaryota; kingdom Metazoa; phylum Arthropoda; class Insecta; order Megaloptera; family Corydalidae; genus Acanthacorydalis; species Acanthacorydalis orientalis. The sequence goes on along the minus strand of CM068315.1, from coordinate 17,233,411 downwards.
TAGACGTTATTACGTGTTGACAAGGATGAATGACAATATTACGCGTTGTTCCCTGAAAGTCACGCGACTAAGGATTTGCCACGCACAGTGTTGTTTAATTCCAATAGTTCTATTCTAATCGGGCAGAAACACACACTCACAGATATATATATATATATACATACATATATTATATATATATATATATATATATATACATATTATATATATATATATATATATATATATATATATATATATATACGTATATACATTTTATATATATATATATATATATACATATACATATATATATATATACACTTGATATATTTACTTTTAAATAATTAGTTTCAAAATGATCAAAATAATTATTCTTAAAAAATATAAACGTTTCTCTGTATAAATATATTACTAAGATTAATATTTTTTTATTAAACAAATACTATTTTTATATAAACAAATTCCCCAACCACACTAGTATTATTTTAAAAAAATACTTACTCTCTACTAAGCATAACGTCCATTCCGATATTTGTACAAGCTCTATAGCAGCCATTAATATAAAACTTAGAATGCTGTAAGCAAATTTTACTCGTGGGGAATTTAATATGCCTAAAAATATAAAGAATATGTAGCAGAATAAAAATAATATACATTTATACTTATTTATGTTTTTGTATTTGATATATTCGTATGTGTGTGTGTCTAAGTTCTTGTATAATTTCACGATACATTTCTGTCAAAATAATAATACTAAGATTCCAATTAAGATAATGATGAAATTGTTAAATTATATTCGTGAGAAGTAATATTTCTTCATTTATTTTTATTTTATTTTCAAAGATATTCTATTTATGACGTAAATTAGAATCGTAATATATATTTCATATTTTAACTTTATAATATTATATGTACATATATATATATATATATATAATTTTTACACGATTTAAAATAATAATAATAGTAATAATCCTCGAAACATAATATTAAATTTACGAAAAACAATTTATCACAGTGATTAATATAGAAAAAATGATTAATTTCTTATAAACATACAATGAAAAATAATAGATTGAATTTAATTTATGATTTATATAACGGATATAGGATTTATTTTTTTAATATGTATTCATATTGTAAACGATCCGATGATTTAAATTCGTAACACTATTTGAATACAAATAATTTTAGATTATTTATGATTTTTTATAAAATGTGATTGATTGTAACTCTATATATTATTTATAAATTATTTTAATTTTAAATAAGAATTTTTAAAAAAACAATTCTGTTTAATACTTGATACAAACTACTTTCATTCTGTCTAAGAGATGTACAAATAATTGTTTTTATCCTTTAATTTTGTGAAAAATTAAATTCATTTGTCCACATTAAATTAAACATTTTATTGATTTACACTAGCTTACATTCGTGGATCATTTAATAAATATCCAGTTTCATGTAAAATTTATATCCGATATTATATAGAAAAATTCCATCACAATTTTTAATTAGAAATATAAAATTGTAGAAACAATATGAATAATTGTTCGATTGTATAACACAGGTATGAAGTTTGAAATGCATTGCAATCCTGCATCCTAGAATCATTTATTTCTCTGTATCTATCTTTAGGAGCAAAATAAGTATATAACACGCAATAAGTGAAAGTGTTGTTCTCAAAAAAAAAAACGTGCCTTCCAACTAATTTATCTTAGGCAATCATATTGTTACTATTATAATTAAATCATGATTAATTTAAAAATTAATGTATATTAATATGTTCATAAAAATTGAATAAACTGTAATAATATTTAAATATTCGAATAATTGAAATTCGTTTTTAATTTAATATTTAATTACTTTAAATTCAAACAAGACCTAAAATCAAGTTTTGTGATATAAAATAAAATTTATTTTACGAGTGGAATGATTTTCGTGTCAGTCATATTTTGAATATTAGAAAATATAAACCATGGTAAATGCTTATAGAATATTCATAGTGTAACTATTAGAAATAACAAAATATATTCTTTTATTAAAATGAATAAAAAATATTTCATCATAATGAATTCATAAACTTTGTTTTCGTGATAATTTTTATGAAATATAAACATTTTATTACAAAATTGCAGTACTATTTTTTTTCCTTGAGTATCTATCTCCAGAGGAGTCTGATTACCTCCTTCAAAATGCACCTCTATTCATTCCTATTATTCACTTTTTCTCTAGAAATTCATAAGGACCTTACATCCTCTTCTAGTCCCTCCATCTACCTTCTTTTTGGTCTGCTTATGGGTCACTTATGAGTAGGTTTTGTACTGAATATTTTGACTGACCATTCTCGCCATCCATTCGTGTGAGATGTTCTAACCATCTAAGTCGTTAGATTTCGATGGATGATCTAATATTATTTTTGAAAACATTATCCAGTTCAAAATAGTTGCAAATTCTTCATTCACTTCTATCCATTCTCACTGATCCATATATTTTCCGGAGAATTCTCAATTTAAATGTTTGAAGTCTTCGTATGTCCGCCTTACTCAGTAACATGACTTCATCTACATAAATAATAACTGAGCAGTTGATTGTTTAGTAGATTTTACATTTTATTTCTAGTAATATACTACGGGACCGTAACAGATACTGTAGACTTAAATAGGGCTTTGTTCCCTAGCATCACTCTATGCTTAATCTCTTTGTTGTAGTCGGTTTCACGGTTTACAATTGTCCCAAGATAAACGAACTCCTTCACTACTTGGTAGTTATGGTCTTCTACTTCTAGATAAAGATTTAACTTCGACGTAATTCTGTTCACCCCCAGTACATTTGCCTTTCCTTCATTTACTAGAAGCCCTGTGTTTCCATTAAATATATACTAAATTACAATACTTTCATTTTTATTTACAAAATATTTGGAAATTTTTTAAAAATTCTGTTGATGTTGACCCTTAAACGTTTATTTTCTATTACTAATTTCGGTACGAGTGTCATCTTCAAGTAGATGTTGAATATTTTCAACATCTATTTGAGGATGTTATTCTATCTAGTGAAAGAAAATAGAGACTTAGCTGATCCAAAAGGACAAAGACAGTCTGAAAAACATATCGACAGGTCCACAATTATAAAACCATACAATTATAATTTAAACATTTCATTATTGGTCTTATTTACTTGTAGTATTATTATTTACAAAAAATAAAAATAAATGTAGCATTGATTTTTATAAATATCTTTCATTGCATTAAAAAATTAATTCATAGATAAGAAGATAAATAAACTAATTATATTTAAAAAAATCTTTAGATAATTAAGTAATATTATTAACTAGTATCAGTCTATTACTTAATATCAAAAATAAAAAATAGATAGTCGTACGAATCAACATAAATTCCATTACGAATTAATATGATTACGAATTTTTTTCGTTTCTATTGACAAATATAATTTTTTGCTTTATTGTAAGTACATTTATATTTAATGTCAAATTAATTGAACTTTAAATCAACTCTGCGTTTGAATGAAAGAGGCGTCGTCGGATTTCATGAACTCAAAAGTGAACGCTGCAAAGTCTAGACAGAGTATTTATGTGTAAAAGTAGTGTATGAGAAATCTATTACATTTGAATATGTTTTATTACTATATAAAAAGTTTAAAGCAGCGTTTCTCTTTTTATAAATATTAAATAATCTTTTTAATTGTGGAAAATCGTCTTTCTAGTAAATGGTAAGTATTAATTATGTAAGTCATTAAAATATAAATATTTTTTGTAAAAAAGCACATATATATATATATATATATATATATATATATATATATATATAGGCGTGTATGTTGCAGTTCAGTGACATATTACCTGTAGTATTATTCAACAAATGTTAACATATTTACACTGTCACTTTTTTAAATGGCTGGTATTTACTGTGTGCAAACGTTTTTATCGTAGATCATAGAACATACTAGCGCACGGCACCGTCGTATTCTACGATACTGACTATGGTAATTCTTTTACTTGACACCTGTCACATACCACGCTTTTTGGGATATGATCCCGCAGACCTCGGCAATTCAAGCATCATTAATATATTCCTGTGTATCGTACATACGAGATATATCAACGCTTTTATCATGCTACTTCTCAATATGGAATGTTCAAAGGACCAATATCGTAATGATTCTAATCTATCTATGCTATACTGAAATATTTTTAAACGGTATTCTGTTGTGGCTGATATTGGATCCGTTGTATATGTTGTTTTTTTTTCTACAACATTGACACATCGGTACTCTATTGTCAAATGAAATATTAACGAAAAACAATACAATATTATTCATTTAATTGTTATCATTAATACTATCACTATTTATAAAAAAATAAACACACACACACACATATATATATATATATATATATATATATATATATATATATATATATATATATATATATATGTATAAATATATATATATATATATATATATATTTATACATATATATATATATATATATATATATATATATATATATATATATATATATATATATATCCTGGATTAACACCCAGAGTATCTAGAAAAATGAAGTGTTAAATGAAACAGAGGTACATGATATTATTATAATAGTTTTACTATATATAAAAAAATAATTCCATTGTAAAATTTCCACAAAATATATTTTTCTTTCATGTAGATCACCTCCTCGCAACGTCGCTCCCCACTACACTCTACAAGTAGCATGTTAACCATTTCCATTTCCGATATTTCACGAATTGTTGTCATATCCGTCGATTCCAATGAAACAGTATTCGAGCACGGCCAGTTGTACGTTTCTCTCCCGATGTAGCTCTAAGTAGGGTATCATGTTTCAGTGTACAGAAGAACACAAATCAATTACGAATGTGTACAGAAGGTGTGTACACAGAAGGTTTAGAATAAGTTTGTAATAAGTTAAAATAAGTTTTCTTTTCAGTTTCACTATTTTCATGATTTCAATTAAAATCAAAAAATAAACTTCATAACATAATATCTTTATTTTATTTTTCATTTAAAAATTATTAACAATTAACGAGAGAGAGAGAGGGAGCGAAGCGCACTAATTTTTAAAAAATTCAAAACTATTATCTGGGTTTTAATACAAAAAATTTTATTTAAATATAGAAGATCAAATCTGATAAAGTAGATAAAAAAAGTATAATCTGATTTTTAATCAGAGTTTAATTCTAGCGATATCCTTAAATCTATTAACAAATTTTATAGAAAAATGCCGTGAATAAAAGATTTCAATTCTGATTTAAAATTTTAAATCAGACAAGAGGAACTGAAAAAATCTTGTAAATCAAAGAATATTTCAAGCAAAACAAAATAATAATAATAATGAAATTTATATTTTAGAATAAAATATATATCTTATTTTAAAAAATAAACTATTATATCACCACTACAAATTATGATTTTTCCTATTTTTCTTTTTATATAATGGTTTACTATTTTTCAATTGTATGAAAAAAAGTCCGAAACTAATATACCTGTGAATAACTTTTTAAATAAGTATCACACGTCTTTTCCATTTTTTACGTTGTTTTTCTTTGTGATCATTTGTCAGTAGATTGGACATAATTAAATATATGAACTAATTAAAATTCATGCAAACTCTTTTACATTTTTCAAGTTCAAAAAAATTGTCGAAAACATCATCAAGTATATATATAAATAAATGTATGTTTTGATCAAATTCAACATTTTTAACATCAATTTATTTTTGTGTCAAATTGAATAATATTTCCTGATATATTTATCAAAAATTGATTAAAATTGTCAATTAAATAATTATATTTACTTGTATAAAACATAATATAAACAAGAATTTACAATAATCAATAAAATATATTTCATCATCTGATAAGAAAAATAATTAAATTTATTTTAATTAATTTACTGTATGAAACAACTATGTGTTTTCTATGAATGCTTTAAAATGGACTGCTCTTGTTATGATTAACTTAATATAAACCTAAAATCTACTCGATGATTTCATTAACAAAATTCTTTATTTTATGAAAGAAGGTTCAGTTTGAAATTCACTCTCCAACTATAATATTTATTTATATAGTGAGAGTGCTTGTTTATTCAACGAGCACAATTTATTTTCGTCCGCAATGTTTATTTTCGAAATCTGATTTATATTATTTGGAATACCTGACCTGATTTGCATAATCTTTTAAATCGACAACTCCTGTCAGAAATTTTATAGATTTTTCTAACAAATGATAATGTTTTAAAGTAATACTAGTAAAATTAATTTTATTTTTACTTTAATCAGTAAGTCCTTATTAATCGAGTTTCATAACTTATATATTTTTATTAATAGCAAAAAGTATCATAATTAATCGCAAAAAAGATAAGAATTAATGAAAACAAAGTTATCTTTACTTAATTATATTTTACAGCCTTTTAACATTTTAATATAAACCTTATCATAATTGGTATAAACAACTTGATAAAATAATTTCTCGTTTTAAAAGCACTTCAGTTTGATATAGCTGATAAACTGTTTAATCTAAATATATATTTAAAAAAATGTCAATGTTAAAAAATGTATCTAAGTTAGTGGGAATATATTATATTTTTTATGTTCAGTGAAATTAAAATAAGTATTGTTTTAATATATAATAATACAAAGAGTGATATATATATATATATATACATATATATATAGTTTTTTTAATACATGCAGATTATTCTGAATTGCAACTAAATGAACAAAAAAGCATTTGACGATTTTTTAAAGAACTAGCCATCGTAGTCTGCCCAATATAATATTTCAGACATCAAATAAAAATATAAACTTTATCTTATTTTTTTCGACAGATATTTGAAGAAATTCTACATAGAGATGTGAAAAAATAAAGATTTATTGATATCGATTGATATATATATATATATATATATATATATATATATATATATATATATATATGTGTGTGTGTGTGTGTGTGTGTTTGTATATATTAATACACAAATATGTAAAAACATGTGAAATAAACTTTGTTTTCATTCACATCATCAAATTGTGTCGGGAATCTTGAATACCAAGTTCGATGCCGACGACACTTGAACTAAAATCTCTTTCAATTTAAACTTGTTGATAATCGGCTACGTATAGTCCACTCAATTAAACACATGGCGCTGACAACAAAGTAAATACACCCACACCTCGAACATTTCCCATTAAAACACATTGAATATTCCATTAGAAGCGCATTGACTATTTTAGAACGTTGCGAATCGTCCATGGCGGGCGATCGATTCCCGCAACAATTAATATTCACGAGACACGCGCGATCCGATGCACTGTAACCGAACAAATAAAACTTCCTATAGCTTAAATACTACCTAGCACTGTTCCAATAGAACTGAATAAACGCTATTGATTTTTTTAACACGGAAACTTAATTAATTAATTACTTCGTCGAAATTAAATTTCAGATTTGGATTGTTTGTTTTAACATTTTACCGTTATGTTTTCGCTACAAGTGGTTTCAGTTATTAGTTTTTGAAAGTTGATTAAATTTTCTATTTTATGAACTGTTTGAAACATACGGCTCGGTGTTCATTTATGAACGCGTTAGCTTAATATGTATTAAATTAAACATAATTTAATATTTTACGAATATTTATATTTAAATATTCATTTCGGAGCTGAAGACTGTTTCCTTGCGAATTATAGAATAAAATAAGCGTTGTTCCCATGGTATTATCCTGTTTTAATTATTTCAAAGCCGGATATTTCTATCGAGTAAGTAAATAGCAATATATCATAATAAAATTAACAGATATTACCCTTTATATTTTATGAAATACTATCGAAAAAATTTTTGTAATTTTCTTGATATTAATTATTTAAATTTTTTTAAATTTGAAAAAAATACTTTGATGATCAGTCTATATTTTTATTATTTTTTAATAAATATTATTTATTTATTTAAAAAATACATACCTTTAAACGACTGTAAGGTTAATCAACATACCACCATGAAAATCAGCCTTCATGACCTGAAAAGAGATAATTTGTTAATATAAATTATATATTCAGTGTATATATATATATATATATATATATATATATATATATATATATATATATATATATATATATATATATATATAGTCTACAAAAACTATAAATTTAATATTTATTCAAACATTTTTTAATTAATCTAGATTACAGTTTAAAATCGAACACTTACAGTAAATAATGTTTTATAATTAAATGGTCATATAAATCAATTAATTAAATTATCAAATAATTTGAAACTTTTCAATGAAAATTCCATATATTATTTTTTGATATATTTAATTTATAAAAACTGGAGTAATTTAAAAAAATATATACAGTTCTCGCACTGTGGTTAAATTCACTTTCACAGATAAATTCTTCTGTACTCCACAAAATATTTTTTTCTGATTAAAAGTGTATAACAAATCAATATTAATCATTTTTTTATGCTTATGCTCATTTTTATTGCAATTCCATCATATTCAAAGCATCAAGGTATAAAATGATTTTTTATGGTTTGTCGGATAAAAAGAGAATTTATGAAATTCAAAAAAAATTTTCACGCACAAATCTGAAATACGAATTTAATTGTAAAATGTGCTCATAGATTCAACGTTTTGTAAAAATTAACTTCATCTTTACATTGACAATTTATTAGGAAACAAGTGATTAATATTTGGTTGGTAGAAAAATGATTACCGACTTATGACCTTCAGATTCATATACAGGTTCATACACTAGCTGTTTTATCTGGTCGAGAACTGTTGGATGACTAACGTCTAACTTTCGTGCAAGCTCTCGAATTGTTGAACGTGATTTTAATTCAACTAAAGCCTTTAATTTGTTGTTATGAACTGAAAAAGGACACTCGATTTTCTTTATCTTCCAGGATATCATTTCCAGCACAATTTTTTTTCTACCATTGCACCATACATTCCTTAACAGTGCCCACACCAAAAGCATCGTTTAGTTTACAAGGAGTTTCTACTGCATAACCAACCGTTTTGAACTCATACAAAAATGCTCTTATTTGATTCTTTTCTATCTTTATTTCAATAGCTCAATTTAAAGCAAAGTTATTAATTAAACCAAAGTTGATGTTACCAAAATACAGACCGAAAAATTCATTTTAAAATAATATTAATATGAACACGATGAAATGATACTTTCATTGAAAAAAATAAGGTTACTAGTCAGAAAACAAAAACAATGAAATAGTTTTATTACAAAATCACTTCCTGAAAAAAAATTTATACTGACCAGTGCAATAGTAATAATATTTATGCCTAAAATAATTTAACCAGACAGTAGTGACTTTCTACTGCACAAAACTTAAACATGTTGGTTATTATTTGTTTCAGTGTTTTACTAAAAGCTTATAAAAAAGAATGAATTGGCCCCAGAATACAAGTTCATATCTAATTTTAAAATAGATTATTTACACACTGATTATTTTATCTCCACTCCTCTGACAGAATAAAATAAATTAATAAAATTAGTTTTAATTAAAAATCAAATGAGATTTTTTGAATGAATTCAATCCCATGCCATTTATTTTTAGTTTATCTGAGAAACCTTCTTAAAGTTTTTGTGTTATGAAATTCAGCAAACATTATTAATACATTACACAGTCATCCTCAATGTGTCTTATTTTTGATGTAATTACATTGGGCAGATCAATAATAAATATTAGAGAACCAATTACATTGCCCTTTGCACCCTATCTAAACTAATATTTGACTTAAAAAATAATATTTTTTTCTTCGATGCAAAAAGTAATAATTCATCAAACTATTTTATTTAAATTTTAATACAATATAATTTATTTACGATAATGCTATGCATAACTTCATCAAACGGTTTAAAAGAATTCAAGAAGAGCATTTGTTTCTCCGTCGACCTCAAATTCAATAAACATGACATATTTTGAATTAAATATGTAAGTGAATTTGATAATAATACGAGGGTAGCGCCAAATATTCTTGGGATAACATATTTGCGCATGCGCGTGCATGGCGAATCTATGTAGTTCGGTAGATTCATGTTTTAGTAGCGTTCGGTAAAAAGTTCGATTATATCTTGATCACTCGTACAGTGACAGAGATAAATGTAACCATTGACTTAGGTTATAAAAGTAAGACTTATTCTTAACAATGTCACAAATAACCATAATCGAATATTGTGCGGTAATAAAGTTTCTGACAAAAGAAGGGGTTACACACTACCAAATAAAATAACTATTAGATGTCGTATACGTGGAGCTTCCCCTTTATGCTCCATGGCAAAACAATGAGTTAAAGAATTTCAGATAGCAGAATTGTCACTGGAAGATGAATCGCGCCCCGGTCGCCCTGTGGAAGTGTTTACTCCCTATTCTGTTCCACTTGTCGAAGACTTGGTGTTTAGTGACAGAGAGTTTAAAGGGAAGGAATTGTCAGTAATAAAATCTTTCACAACCATTTGCCGAATTCTCTATAATAATTTTAGTATGAAAAAGGTCGGTGGAATGTGAGTGTCTAAAATTTTTTCGGGCATTCAACGTCAACGTACACTATAATCTCAACCACGTTTATTTTTAGAGCTCTGTGAATCAGATCCTAATGCACGAGTCTATTGTAACAAGAATTGAAATAATGGTCTTTAACTTGAATCCTCTGTTTAAAAGAAAATACATGGAATGGCGGCGAGAAGATTAAATACGTCCAAGAAAAGTCAGTGTCTCAATCCATAAAAAAGAATATGGTCATAATTTTTAAGATTGAAAGGGAATTTTATTAATAGAATTTAAGGAGCGAAATACCAAATCTTAATGACCTGTATTATGCAACATGGTTGCATAAATTGCAGGATAATATTCGCAAAAAACGGTCTTGGAAACTAACAAAACGGAGTGCACTTGTTGAACAACATTGCACTGTTTACACCACTATTGTCTCTCAAGCCGCTATTCGGGAGTGTGTCTTCCAAGAATTTGATCATCCACCGTACAGCCCGGACATGGCCCCTAGAGATTATTACCATTTTGGTAATTAGAAGAAAATATTTACTTGGGAAGCGTTTTAATGACAACAATGAGTGAAACACTGGTAACTGCCACTTTAATACGAAAGTGGAAAATTATTTTTATAAAGGTATAGAATTGTGAATTAAGAGCTGTAAAAGAGGAGTTAAAGGGTATTATATAGAAAAATAGTAAAATTAGTTTTTTATTTAAATTCCTTCCTATCTACACCTAGAATATTTGGGTGCTACCTTCGTACTTTTCTATAGTCATATTTTTTTATAGAATATATTTTGAAGATAGAACTGTTTTCTTATAAAATTGCTCACTTTGTGCCTCATTATATATATATATATATATACATATATTTATATATATACATATATATATATATATACATATATATATATATATACATATATATATATATACTTATTTATCTTTCTTTGATTTTATGCTCTAATAGATTTTATATGTAATGAAATATTTGACTTCTTTGTTGATTAACATTCCACAACAAACACTGGCTATAAGACATAAATGAAAAGAGTTATCACGTGTTAAAACTCATGATAACTTTTTTGATGATTTTATATATATATATATATATATATATATATATATGTATATTTGTGTACAACAATTTAATGTTTAAAATGCCACACATATGTTTCTTCTTTGGATAGTGGCCAGGTTTTATCACATTGAAACTGTTTGAGCAAAATCAATGTCTGGCTAGGATTGACGGTGCGAACTTTTAATGTACATAACTAGTAATGAAACACACGAGGACTGTCTTGTGCACTTTTACACAACTAGAACGCGGTGTTGCGTGAGATCCTTTGATGAGAGCAATTATTATTTTTTATTAGTCTTCGAGTCTGAAGAATAACATGCAATATGTTTCATGTCTGCTTCCGTTTGTTGTCTCACCGTTGTAAAATGAAAATATATAGTTCCTATTTTTGTTTCACTTCTCTACTCGACTAAATAAAATAGAGAATAATTTAACAACATAAAAATATGGAATGACGTAGTGTCTGTTAGCGAATAACATTAGATTTCTTTTGATTTCTTTTTCTTATTTACATTATATTTTCAAAGGTTTGATTGTCTGTTAATAAATATTTAAAATAAGCACACAATATGCCAAGTGGCAATATTTGACAATAGGCAGAATCAAGTTAAAAATAAAGTGAGTATAAATAAAAAAATATATTTGGTATTTTCTGACTTCTTTACAATTTATAAAATTTTTATTTAACTTTTATGTTAGTTTATATTTTCTCGGAATCTTGCTTTTATCTCACTGCAAGCTATTTCAGAAGTAAAATAGAGAAATTCCAACTAGTAATATAAACCGCTTCTATTCTTATATCTTGTATGAAAGTTGTTAGTTTTATTGTTCATATTAGACCATAGCTTTACTACTTACAGTAAAAATTTTCATTGATATTTATGTGGTTATTAAAGTTTTCAACTTATTTTTCCAAGAACACGTTAATTATTAATAATACCATGTTTAAATCTCGGTTCAGAACAATACATGTTTTCATAATTCATATTTTTTTCACATTCTTGTATATTTTCCTATATAATATTTTTCAAATAAAGAATGTAGAAGAAATGATAAATATTTTGTGTTGGAAAATATTTTTAAAATTTAAATAAAATAATATCAGTCAGCATTACTAAATTTATTTCAAACGTTTATGAATTATTTTCATTTCTTTATATAAACATTCTAATACACTCTTTACAGTAACGTTCACTTTTAAATTTTTATATGAATAATTTATTAAAATCTAAAATTAATAATTGAAAAAATATAAAAAATATTTTGCGATTTTATGAAAGTCAAACAATCGATTATAATTTTCATTTCAAACAGATATAAAAATAATTAAAACAACATATATCCCTAGACGTATTTATCAAAAAAGAAGAAGTGTTTTTCATATATTCTTTTTCCATATATTTTTTTTCAAACGCAGCGATCTAGTCGAATTGTCTCAAACACTGAATAGATGACATATTGCAGATTTTTTATTATAAGAACTATCGTTTATGAACAATTCAACTCGTGACAAAAGATATATTCTAGCAACTAAATTGCATTCCTCTTTTATTTATACAGATGTTACAACGAATGAGATGAAATATGAACTCTTTTTAAAGTAGCTTCTCGTAAAAATTAAATTTTAATTGCCGAGATTGTAACAGAAACTTGTTTAATTATTCTTTTTATGTCAAACATTTCGAAAAGAATACATTCTTTCGCTATTTAATTCTTACCAGACTTCAATAAAATACGTTTTATAAAGTTCACATATTTAAAGAATGGAAAATTGATGTTCACTAGATATATTTATAACAGAAATATTATCTCTAATATTTTTATTTTAAAAAATTAATTTAATAAGATGATGGATAAAAGAAAGAATCATTATTAAAAAAAAGTATTCAAGTATTTTTGGTAATGTTTTATAAAATATTTTCATTGAAATGGCGTTCAATGAAAATATTTTATTACGTTCGTTTTCTATAATTAAATAGATTTTAAATTTATCATTTACCAATTATAATTTTTTTTTATATGTTGACACGTTTAATAAGATTTAAACAGAATAATATTAAAATATATTCATTATGATCCAGGAAATGAATAATTAAAGAAATATCGAAATAAAATATGTCACTTATTTTTATTTTAATGGCAAATATTGTCATTGAAAATGACCAACGAATTCTAAAAAAAGTTATTAACTTTATTTATTAAAAACAGACAGGAGTTCACAAAAAAAACCTTTCAAAAATAATTTCAAAAAAAAGATAAAAGGCCAGATTTATTAAAACATTAAGTGAGTTCACGAAAAGTAACGGTCGACAACCCTAATTCTAGCAGAAATATGATTAACCTCCATCCTCGTACAACTAATAACGTTTCAACAACAATCCAGTACTGACATAATTCATTTGAAATGAAGATGAGCAAAACATAAAGGGCTGTGAGCATCTGTACAATGAAACTCGATGTTGAAATTTTAAGTAGATTATACGACTATGTATTAACTACATATTCAGTTGCATGTGTGCGATCCACTGACTGAATTCATGACATTTGAAAATTCTTATTGGGATGAGGTTTATATATTTGCGGTTCGGGTACGTTACGACCTCGATGACCTACATGAAATACCATACGGACAATTTTGCGCTTGTGTAAGACACATCATATATATATATATATATATATATATATATATATATATATATATATATATATACATATACATATAAGTAAAATATCCTTCATTCGTTGATTTTAAATTATTATTCAAAAAATACGTTTATTTTTTTAACATTTCTTTAATATTTTTACTCTCATCTTAATATTTCCTTCTTTATTTTATATCCAGATAAGAATGTTCTACTGTATTTAAATATTTACACAAACTTTTTTTTAAAAAAAATTGAATATTTTTTTCAACTATATAAATATTTTTACAGTCAATGTTTATTATTTACAATTAATTAATTATGAAATATGTTAAGTCTTTACCACGATAGTTCTCAGTATTTATATATATATATATATATATATATATATATATATATATATACACATACAACAACAACTTTTAATGTAGACATTAACACTAAATTGTAAATTATCTGTTGCTTGATAAAAGCAATGAACTTTTCAATTAATTCGTGACACTATAATAGAAATATTGTTTTGTATGAAATACCAGGCAGTTTATTCTCATCTAATATTTGTTTCTTTACTTTTCTCGTAACGATGTTTACATTCATAACAAGTACTGTTGACATTTATGTTAGATTCTTTTACATCTATTACAAATGTTTATTATTTCTTATTTCGAAACGGATTGTATGTTTTTGTTAAAGAATGTAAGTACGATTTTTTTTTGTTTTAAAGTAACGAAGTTTAATCTAAAAATGATTTGAAATATTTTCTAAATTAAACAATGTACCACAACTGTCCAGTATAAAAAATACACATACATACAATTAATTTTTATTGGTTAATATTCGAAATATATTTCATGTACCATTTACTTAATACAACGATCAAATAATTGTGTTTTTCGAAATATTACCGAAAGATTTCCTAAATGAATTCTTTTTTTACTCTAAAAAATATAAAAAAACTTTTTGTAAAAAACGCTGAATCCACATTGCTTATGTATTAGATTGGTAGGAAAATAATTGCGGTTTTCGTTCGACTTTCAACCTTAATTTCAATGAAAGTCTCATTTCATCCTGTTCATGTTAATATCATTTTAAAGTACATTTTTCGGTCCGCATTTTGGTAACATCGACTTTGGTTTTATTATTAACTTTGCTCCAAAATGGGCTATTGAATTAAAGATGAAAAAGAAGAAAGTAAGACATTTTTTTGTATGATTTCAAAACCGGCGGTAAAATATCAAAAACTGCTCATAAACTCAACGTTGATTTTGCTGTGGGTACTGTTAAAGAACGTACGGTGCAATAATGGTTACAAAAATGTCATGTTGCGGACGAAGAAAGTCGCTGGTGTACTTATTCAGTTCATAACGACCAACTGAATGCGTTAGTTGAATCAGAACCACGCACAACAATTCGAGAGCTTGCTCAAAAGTTAGAAGTTAGTCATCGAAAAGTTCTGGACCACTTAAAGTAATCAATCGAGAAGGTCCAATCCTGCTTCACGACAATGCACGACTACACGTCGCGCGATTAACTCTCTAAAAGTTGAATGATTTGGGCTATGAAGCATTGCCTCATCCACCATACTCAGCATACATCTCACCAATAGATTATAACTTGTTTAAATATTTCGACTTCTTGCAGGGTAGAGTCTTTAACAACCAAGCTGTTGCCGAAAGAGCATTGCGAAATTTCATCAACTTCAGAATTTCGGAATTTTACACCACCGAAATAAATAAACTTGTAATTAATTGGTAAAAATGTTTTGATCTAATGGTGCTTATTCAGATTAATAAAGATAATTACTAGCTGAGAAAAATATACATGAATTTGAAGGTCATAAACAACAGTTATTTTCTACCAACATAATACATTTCAATGGTGCTCTGTCATCCAGAGTGAAATACGAATGAATAAAATCAATAATGATTTATTGTAATTTTTGAACAGAAAAAAGTTTGTGGTTTGAAAAAAAGAATTCATTTGTGAAAGTAAGTTTAGCCAATGTCAGAACTGTATTGTGATTACCGAAAGTCCTTTTAGCAATTGTTTCCAAGAAATCGTTTATAGCTTAGGAAACAAAAAATAGCCATACATTGACAAACTATTTAACGAAGATAATTCAAAACCATGAGATATTTGGTGTGAGCCTAAAAATTGGCATGCGATAGTGACGAAGTATCTTTTTTCGATAACCATTTGAAATTCTTATCAATAAATATGTCAATTATTTTAAGTGCTAGTTGATGTTATCACCTGTATTCTAGGAAAAAAACTTCTTATAAATAATGACATTAAAATCAAAAGAAGTGTTTATAAAAATCAATCCGTAAATAATGTCAATAAAAATTATTTCTTGAAATGTAATTTTGAATTATATTTGTAAAATAACAGTAATGTTTTCAATTTTTTCGATTAATCTTTCGCAGTAATAATTCTTAGTCCAATCTTAATAAAATTAAAAGTGCCAATGTTACTGTAACTGAAAACAAATAAAATACAGGAAATATTTTTTTTTAATTTATTCTCACAATTGACAATGATACAAAGTATAACTTTGTTAATTTCATTTCGTTATGAATAAAAACATTTGTTGTTGATTTGCAGAAAAATGATTTATTTTACAGTGTATTTCCAACATACATATATTACATATTTTATTATATACTCGCGTACACATATTTCTGAAAAGAATAAATAAATGTACTTATTGGCAGATGATTATGAGCAAGCTTAGTTTATTACGCTGTGAACATATCACGTCTTCGCGATGAAAGTCATATCCATATGTAAACGTGAAACCCAATCATGACGATGAAAGGAGTTATTCATCCATCAATAACACTGCACACAATAAGACATTACAGCTGACATTTTAACGTATAAAGACAGCTAAGTTAGACCTAGAATAAGTGTCAATAAGATGGAACGAATTCGATCCCGGCGCACGGCATGACAATAATATGGCAAGTGCATTGGCGACGATTTCTCACGCCATCCGCTCTTATCGCAGAATAACTCACATTTCATCGTGGCAGCTTGATATATTCGCTATTTGCCTCTACATGCGCCTGTTTATAAATCAGAACTCTGCTATGATACACTTAAAAAGTGAGCGAACAAATTCTGTACAAGAGGGTGAGTGCAATTTACGTGGCAGGCTCATACGTCTGTTCTGTTCGCGTGTCACTGCAATTCTGGCGGTAACGCAAAAGGGGTAGATTTAATGCATAAACGAACCCCGCGTTGCACGCGAACATTTCATTGTCGGTCGTTGCATTTAAATAGGGAAACAATAAAAACCTAATAAAATAATAAATTGCGAAATGTTTTAATGAATAAATTGTGTTTTTCATTTAGTGTTTATTAACGTACATAGTTGCTGTAAATATTTTAACGGCAACGATTTAAAAACTAGTATTCTTATTACATGTATGTGTCACATTTATCAGAAATGCGTTCTTTATCGTACACGTTATGCACTTCGTAATTTTTTCACATATTTGTTTTCACATTTATTGTTTCAATACATACATTACATTATTAAGGACTCACATATCAGAGCATAAATCGCAAAAGACAAAGCACGCTTTCAATTCCGTGTAAAAGTACGTCGATTTAAAATATCTAGAAAAATCATTTACATGTATTACTCCAATCAATTAAGCTGTTATTATGATAACCAAAACCAATATATTTGGTTACCTGAAAACGATTTATATCTTTCTTTTAATTAATTACAGATCGAAAAGGTTTCTGAAAACAAACATTCGTTTTTTAGACACAGAAGTTAACTCACAAAAAGGTTAACTGAATAAGATATAAATAAAATTGAAATTAAATATAATTAAGGATCATGGAAAAACTAAAATCATAATACAGTTCTGACACTATGTTTAAATGCACTTTCATGAATGACTTGTTTTTTAAAATCACTTTTTTCTGATCAAAAAATTATTATTACTCATTTTTTACTGTTACTTATGCGGATTCCAATGATAATACCATCATTTTCAGAAAAAAGACGATAAACATTTTTAACCAAAAAAATTGTCATTTGTGAAATTAAATTTAAATGTTATATAAGAAAAAAAACAACTGTAATAGCAAATGAACGAATTTGAATTCATCCATTAAAAATATCTTTTTTGTTAAAGTAAGTTTAATTTTTAAAATTAAGATTGATAATAGTTCTCGTCAAAAATACTGTCAAGGTTATAGATAAGAATTATAACAGATTTCAGTCTGTAATAGTAACAACGTACAGGACACTATTTCAAAAATATAAATAAAACAAAAAAATGTGTAACATATACAATTACACAAAACTCGTGTTGTTCTTTGAAACACTACATATTTTTTATTTTCCGTGTTTAAGTTCTTTAATAGTTCTGTAGCCAAGTAATTCAATCAGATAAATTTCCAAACGCAACAAGAGTATTCTTTTCCTAGCTACTTATTCAATCCTCGATATATTTCATAGTTACAGCGACTAAAAGACAATCCAACAACGTTTCAACTATTTATATGTAATGTTACACATCCCACACTTTCTTAATTCAACAATAAAACACCTATTGTTCTGACTATACAGAAATTGAACAATGAGGAAATAAAAATAAAATTGGCTTGTTAGTTACAACATATTGTCACATTAATTGAGAGTACGCGACACACAACACAATATTAAAATGTCATGGTATGTCTGAAGAGTAACGAATGTACGTGTTGTTGTATTGAATACACCAGTCATAAATCTTAGATGCAATTGATTGTGTGGATGTTCGTTTTAGTTTGGGGAGACGTTTGTAATCAGCTCTGTGATTGCTTTCCTGAGTATTCGAGGTTAGTTAAATACTTTATTAACGAATTTAATATGCAAGATGGGATTATTAAATGTACTTGAAACACAAATTAATAGTTAGAGTCAAAAGTTTTATTCGAACAGATTTTTTAACAAATCAAATCTATGTATAAATGTGAAATGAATTAAAAAATATTATATTCCACCGAATCTATTAATTTTCCGCACAAGACAAATACGAATCGTTGAATAGGGCGGGAGATGTAAAAAATGACTTGATGAATTTAAATTACATTAAACTGATTCGTGTAATTTCGGAAATACGAGTTTCCGTGCTCCGTTATAAAAGTGATAATATAGATCGGCGCCTGTGATATTTGATGTATGAAATCGATAGAGCCGACCAGAGTCGACCTAACTTTAAACGACCTGACCACTGCTCTTTACAGGTCAGTTGACATTCTTTGATACATTAACAGTGTAATGCTTTGTTTGTAAATGCGGAAATAATGATCATATGCTGTAAAATGTGATTAACTTTCTTCAAAGTTCTTCAGATAAATATATCAGGTTAATATTAAATCATATTTTGTATGTCAAGAATATTCATTTATATCAAAGTTTTTTCACTATCATCGCTTCAAATTTATACAAATATAAGAAAAATCGAACAATAAACAAGCTTTAGATTTCAGTTTAACAAAAAAATAACTATTCTTAAATTATAATTATATATATATATATATAACAAATTATAATTTTCTTAATATTATTGAAACTCTGCAGCTAAAATATTTATTACTAAATTTAAGTCTATATTCAACAATCATTGAGTTTTTTTTCTGAAACTGAGATAGAAAATTTCGATATGAAATACATTATCTACAAAAAAAGTTATATTTATTAAAAATACTCGTTAAATAAAAATAATTTTATTGATATTCCCGTGAAGATATTTATTACATTTTATTAAGAATATGTAAAAAAAATATTAAAAGCAATTTTAAATTAAAAACATTTCATACATCAAACATATGCTCCGTGTATTTTACATGTGTTATAATAATCCAAGAATAACTCTGATATAATACTGATATATAAAAAAATATTAATGATGTATCAATTCCATGATTTCGTAAGGGTTATAAAATGTGACAAAAGAGATTATTTACAGCAGAAAAAAACGCTATTGAAATACCCATACATAACGGCATCAATACCAATGACAAATTGATGCCATCATCAACGTATAATGCAAATAAATAACTTGAAATTTGTATCTCATTGATAGAAATTAAACCTTTTGTGAAAAAGTTCAAACGAAATTGAACCAAACAAGATTCTTTGTAACATTCTTTCAGACGAAGATTAATCAAAAGAGAGGGAAAAATACGTTCGGCGTCACCTTTGCGTGAAAATTATTTATATATTTTTCACTGGCACATCGCCACGTTTCACTTCGGGAGACTCGGATTCTAACTACTTGTTAATTTATAGCGATTGTCATCTTGATTCACATGTGATTGTTGCACCTGTAGCGCGGTTTTACCGACCGCTATTATAGCACTGGTTCATTAATCTTGTGTCACACGGGATCGCCGACGTGGAATACTTCTTGTATTACAAGAAGGAATAATTAGTTCGAGATGAATTATTACACGTATAACGTGAAATATGTGTTTATAGTATTTATGTTTCTTTTTTATTAGTATTATTAAAAATTAATAAAGTGGTGATGTGTGAGATTGTTACTTAAGTCAAGAATTGGCTTCATTAATAATTGTTCTTTTAATGAGAATTTCTAAAATGTTGACTTCATATTCATTAGACTGATAAACACTGATTCATTCTTAATGATCTTCAAAAACATTTGTTCATAATTTCGCATCAAAAATAATCTAAGTATTTAAAAAAGACAATCTATTAATAAATAATCTGATATCAAATTCTAGTATTGATTTTATTATTAACAACAGTTGTAATAAATTTACAGACTTTTTAACACGAGAGAAAGAAAATTCTGTCAATTGTGAATATTCAAAGTTTAATCTGATTGATTAAACTGTCTCTCTAAGATGAGAAAAAAATATCAAAATATTTTAAAATAGTTGAGTTTCAAATTTCAGATTTAAAATAATAAAATAATTTTAAAACTAAAGCAATAACAATCACATTTTTTTAATATTTTATATGTAAATATACATCTTTGTACTAAATTCTGTGAAAGATATCCGAAATGTTGAATAAAATTATAATTTTTAATTCAAGTTCTGGTTTTAAAAATAGTACAACAAAAACAATACTTTAATTCAGTTTACTTGTTTATTTAAAATAATATTCAATTTAAAAGGAGGAACATTTCAAACAGAAAAACATTGTAATAAAAATATCTTAATCAAGACTGTAAATTTTCTAAAATGTGAATAAAGAAAATATTCAATGTTATTTCATCTTATCAAACGATTCGGCTTATTATCAATTCCTCTTTGTAATTCTATACCGTCTTTTATTGAAAAATGTGGACGTCAAAATCATGTGTGAAAAATTATAAACCAGAATTAACACTAATTAATTTTAACTTCATACTACTTGTCTTATGTACTTATATATAATATATATATATATATATATATATATATATATATATATATATATATACATATATATGTGTGTGTGTGTTTGTAGGTATATAAATATTTGAAACCGGTTTCCATGGATAAGTCCCAATTTCCACAATAAAAAATCGATTCACATCAATGTCAGGATGTACGAGTGGTCATAACTAAACGATTGAAAATCTTAAAGCAAACACATTTGTAGAATAGAATCTAATAAAATAGCGTACAATATAGCGACGTGTTCGAAGCTCTCCACCATAATGTATTTCAGTAGTATTGGTATGTAACGTATGTGTTGAGATTAAGTCGATGATAACGTTTGAAACAATGTACGAAGATAAATATTTCACGTACGAAAGACAAATGGTTAGTTATTTATTTGGAATTTATAAGTGTAAAACAATTATTGTTTTAAATGGTCGGTATTAATCAGTAGGAAACAATTCTACATAAGTGTTGATGCTTATTTGAATTTATGAACACGTTTTATATTATTTATTGACAAATCTCTCAACAGTAAATATAACAGTTGGCTGATATAAACATTGTGTTTCGAATCGAAAACTATTATCAAAACCTGTTTTTTGTGTAACTTGTGTTTTATATGTAAATCAAATTAAAATATTATTCACTACGCATACACAGTCCGCGACAATCTACGAACTAATTTTCAATAGGGCAACGTTGTACAACCACACAGTTTATAATTTATATATATATATATACATACAAGAAATGTTTATAAATATATATATACAATTTTCAGAAAAAAAATAGTTTTACAAATTAAATCCGATAAAAAAAGTTAGATATTGAAACAATACATACATACATATATATGTACATATATATGTACATATAGAAATATATATATATATATATATATATATATATATATTAGTTTTGTTGGAAATAAATTAAATAAAAATAAATCAAATCATTATATATATAATAGAAACCACTGAATTATTATTATTACATTTGTGTTTTATCCTCTAGAATTCTATAAAGTATAATGTTAATTTAAAGTCGTTTGAGTTTTAATTATGTTATCACTACATTACACTTTTGTACTTAAATGAATAAAAACTATTTTATTTCTAGTTAATAAAATTAAAGAACTATATGGATTCGAGTTAAATTTATGAATTCGTTAATCATTTTTATGTATACTTTCTGAAACATACCAATAGATTTTATGATAACATTTTATGAATTTTAATTAATTCTTTTATGATTATGAATTTTTTAATTTATTACATTAAATATTTAAGTAAATTTGTTCTAAATAAAAACTAACAGACTATAATAAACATGAATTTCGGTTTATTTACTTGTGTAATATTCTACAAACTGATAAAAAAATATATGTAATAAAAATTAATTAAAAATTATACAGTCAAATAAACATATTTAATTTAGATATATATATATATATATATATATATATATAATATGTATGTGTGTGTTAGTGTGAGGAGGTGTGGATGTGTGTGTATAAAAATTTGTAATAACACTTCAGTCACGTCGTCGAAGACCATACCGATACATGTGTTTTCTGTAACCGATGAAAAGAGCGTACGCCACGCTTTAACCACCGAACAATCGAGAGAGCATACCGGGCTTTCGTCTACTCTAAATTTTTTTTGCTTCCTTTTATGTCCGTTTACGTCCATGTATCCTTCACACGTCTGTCAAATAATCAATGTGTGCAATGTAAGCGAGACACGAAGTATCTTACCGAAGTATTTTACAGAGTTCGGACCACCTTGCACTCGTGCTACTGTTCTGTAACGGATTAGTGGTAAACCTTTTATTTGTTACATAGTGCGTTATTCGTAATATAAAACATGTTTTTGTTTCATTTATCATTTTAAATTTCATTAGCATGGAGCAGGTGGCGAGATGGTCAAGAGTTTTGGTCCAAAACACCAATTTAATTATAATAGTGTAACACAAGGTATAGTCATTTTTTTATTATAAATATTTTTATTATCTAACTGGACAAGTATTTACAGGTAAGATGTACACAGTTGAAAATTATTTCATAGATTATCATAGTAAGATTTTTACATTTTAACTAAACGGAAAGTCATTTGGATATTTTTTAAAAAATCATTCTTTTCAGAAATAAATTTTCATTTCAACAAACAAGTATTTTTTCAGCTAAAATATTCATTAATTTATTATTAAAAATATTGACTATTATTAATGCTCATTTTTATGGCAATCGCATCAATTTGACAATCTATATTTCAGGAAATTAAGATTTTTTAATCTTGCCCTAGAAAAATTAATTTTGTATAAATAATGATGAATTTTACTCAATTGAATCTACGAAATGCTCTTGCATTATTTTACAACTATGCAGATCAAAATTTATATGTTTGAAAAATGATGTTTTGAATATATCTGAAAAATCTTTTCACTATTTTGCTGAATGCACTAAAAGAAAAATAGCTGACCAGTGTACCAAACGAATTAATATCCAGGAAACCAGAGGAATGTAAAAGTTTATTCAATAACCTAAAAAGAAGATAATATAATCTGATAGGATGAATTTTAAAATACAAAGAGATGATAAAGACAATACTTGAAAGAAATGTAAAAGGGAGTAACGAGTTTAAAACAGGTTTTGAATATGTAAAGTAGATTAAGAAAGAGATAGATTTTTCTGTATATTGAGACTAAATTGATGTCATTGAAAAGTGCGTGTAAGTAACAATTTATTAAACATTTTTGACTAGAAAAATTTTTTGTGGTTTATAGGATGAGACAAGAATTCATTTGAGAAAAAAATATATCAAATGTATAGTAATTAAGAACTAGAGTTGAAAATAGAAATAAGGAAAAATATAGAATAGTACAAATCAAATTAAATTGTTTGACTATAAAAATAATTCAGTTTAATCTAAATCTTATTACGAGTATGAATTTTTAATTCTGTTGAATGAAAATGTACGTTATATAAGAAATATATTTCAATGAGTTTATTTGAAATAAAATATTGAAATTCAGTATGAAATATTGTTTACAATGCTATTAGAAAATTAATTGTGAATTCTTAACAATTATCAATATGTTTTCTTTTGTGCTAAAATAGATTTTCAAGAGAAACATTCTTTTGATAAACTACATCAAGTGTTGATTCAAGTCCCTGTTAATAGAAACACTGTTCGATTTTATTATTTTGTTCTCGATTCGATTATTTCGCAGAAAGTTGTTCGAAAAAAAATGAGTCAGTACAGTGTTGGAACCCTTTTTATAATCGAATAGATGTCCGTGCCAGCACACCCCATCTAAATTCGACGATTCGTCACTTCATTGTTCCAGCACATAAATGCAAGACTAATCGGTACCGTCACATCACGACAGTGTGTCACGCTGTTACAAAAGACTACCGGCAGCAGACAGACATTTGATTGGCTGTCGTCGCATACAGAGAGTACGCTCCGATCGGACACGCTGGTCGCGTGAGAATCGACCTTGTTCAAGCCTGAGGATCGGTCGGTCTATTCCATTTCGCTCCGGCGACAATCAAATTTGACTGATACATACGGACGTTTTCGTCGGTCGGTTTGATTAATTATTTATACGAATGATTTTTCATCCAGACCGGAGACTTTTCGTACATCAAACCGTATTCGGCCATACCGAAATTTGGTCTATTATATTTAACCGGACTTTATTTTTTATTGACTAATTGTTCAGAAGTTAAGGGCGCGTATAATCCTAAACTAATAGCTTTGAAAATCAATTTAATAAAAACCTTTTATTAGAGTTATTTTTTTTAAAAAAAATATTAAATCAGTGTTCAGAACCAATAACCAATGAAAGTAAAAATCTTAAATATTAAATACAAAAACAACAATTTAGCATACCATCTGTGACTTAACTGAAACTATTCGAGCCGCAACTTGAATTCTCAATTCTAATTTTCATAATATCCTTGGTTAAATTCAATAATTTATATAAGTAATAATATATAAATAGTGTTTTAATTGAACTATATTTGAATTATTAGACTGTAATCATAATATCATTGTTATTTTATACCAGTGCTCTTCAAATTGTGTTCCGCAGAACCCTGTGGTTCCGATCAACCTCTTCAAGGGTTCCGTGAGTTAAAATTCGAAAGATTTTTCGAAGAAAACCCCAAAAAGCTACAAATTCAAAATAGTTAATTCATAATAATTTCTTTTATTTTTGTAAAGACCTATTGTTATGCAGTAAAATTATATTTATACCTATTATGTAGCAAAACTATATTTATGACTATACATTACGACCCCACTCAATCAGATATAAATAATAAAATTTTGTCATGTAAGGTGGCTGATTTTCAAAACTTGTAGGTCACGCATCTTAAGTTTTCTGGGGATGATAGGGGTTCTGCAAAAAAACTATAATCTTAAGGGTTCCGCTACTCGACAAAGTTTAAAGATCATTGTTCTATACGAATCCCTTGTTCTAGCGATTGAAGTGAATCCTCCTAGCTGTAAATATAGAATATTTTTTTGAAATATTTATTTCCTGGTATACTCTATTTTACCAGGAAACAATACTCTTTTTATATATTAAGTATAAATATAAAATTTATGCTATGGGTTCTGTTAGAGCGACAATTTGGATTTGCCGCCTTGCAATACGAGCGTTGTATTTGTTAGATACTGTACTGAATAAATACAGTGTTCGACAATGAGATTTAAATGTGGCATGATGCAGTCATTATCGAACAGTTTATTATCAGTTGTCGATATACTTTTCCGTTGTACACTACATTTTTAAGTTGTTCTCAGTATACCACAACACACATGATGTTAATATACTGCAGATGTTATGTCCACAGAATTCTGCCTATATTTAACTGGTTCTCCATCATCATAATTTAAAAATAAAAAATTGGCTTGTGATAGATTAAATATATAAAAAAGTACACGCAGTTCTACACATCATACTACACAACACCCCCACCACACTCCTATACGTACCAATACTCTAGTTTTGTGACAAAATTTTGTTTCACAACGATTCGACTCGTGCCTACCGTGCTCAAAGAAGTTTAACTTCAAAAAACGAACTCACATGTGACTTACAGTATTCGAATACAACAAATAACAACAGGTACACAGAATAACAATACAATTAAAATAATATTATTGAACACAATTTGATATAAATTATCTGCTTTCATTTCATATCAATAATAAATACGCTATTAAATAATAAAATATATTTCATTATTCTGTAAACTAATATTTTTATTACGTATTTCGTGTATCATTCTAAAACAAATATAAGATATAAATACAGATCTAATAACAAAGTTTCGATCAAATAGTAAATAAAGAAAAAACAAAGAATAAAGTATCTTAAAATAGAATCAAATAAACAAAGATCTGATAATGGATTCACAGACATCTAAGTAAAAACACATTAAAATAAGCTCTCAGATTTAACATGTAAGACGACATTACATGTTGACATGCCCAGATTAGCAATATGAAAATAAAGAAATGGTTCTACACGACATTAAAAGGATCATTTATTAAAACATTAATTCAGTTCGGAAAGCAGAGAATTCTTTCCACTGAAAAACAATTTGATTAAGAAAATTATAAGAATACTTCGTACAATGAATGAACATTTATTCAATTACAAGTATACTATCTGCTTTCAATCAAGTGAATATTACGTGGATTTATCAACAATGGATTATATTTTTAATACAAGAATATTAAATATATATTAATGACTATGAATATTTCAATAACAATTAAATAAATATTCATAACAAATTTATTAAATTTTATTAATATATGAAGTATTTTTTGCAATTAAAATCGCAATTAAATCCTATTTTTTAATTAGTAGTAATGCTGATGTTCGTTTTCGAATAATTTTATTATTACAAGCAATATAAATAAATATTCAATCGTATATGTAAAAAAAGGAATCACGGATTTGGATTCATATTTCATTTGGCACAGTCAGTTATGAATCATAAATTATATATATATATATATATATATATATATATATATATATGTCAATCTATTACTCATTTAAAATATTACATATTATTCAAATTTAATAATACTCCAATCAATTAATAAACAATGGATATATATATATATATATATATATATATATATATATATATATATATACATATGTGTATATGTATACATATGTGTTGAGTATGGATTGATATATGTAATATTTGGTCACTATCTCTCTTGCTCAAAAATATTCATATCATATTTTAATGAATATATTATAGAAATAATAAAGTAGATATTTAAAAATAGTAATAAATCACAAAATTATATAATATTTACATCACACTATAATAAATATATACAAAGTTATTAAAGAAACTCAAAATATTTAAAAAATTATACTTTACATTCTGAACTCTGTTACTCAATTAATACTATTTGAAATGAAATTTCGAAATTTTTAGTTCTAAATTGTTTTTTTTTTTAATTTAATAAATGAGTAATGATATTCTCATAAATATACATACATGTGTATGTATATATATATATATATATATATATATATATATATATGTATGTATATATATACATACATGTGTATGTATATATATATATATGTATATATATATATATATTAGTTTTCTTATTAATATACTTATAAAATGAAGAAAAATATGTTTTATATTTTAAAATAAATAATTAGGTACAGTTTATGCGATAAAATTACTGTTGTATATATTTTAACTATATTTAGGATTTATAAGATAAATGATAACACATTTTGTTTACAGATTTTGATCTTAATACAACATAAGTATTCAGTTTTTGATTTTTGAAATTAAAATATTTCTTTTTAATTTTAAATATTTATTAAATATTTTTTTATATACTACAGTACAGTTCTGACACTGTTGATACATTGATTTTCACCAATGAATTCTTTTCATCCCACACAGTACAAAAAAATTCTGAATAAAATTTTTCAATAAATTGTTTTTAATTGTTGCTTATACGACGATATCGTCATCTTCAAATCACCAATGTACAGAAAAAAATGATTTTTGAACATTTAGAATAAGCAACGATCAAGAATTGTCTATAATAATTGACTGAATATTTTTAATTTTTTAATGATTTGTAGAGTGAAAAGAGAATTCAATTTGCCAGTTTAATATGCTAATTTAGGTTTTCTTTTTAATTTTATCTATTAGTACGTACTTGTTTAATAATAGATGCACGAAATGTTAGAATATATACGTTACAATTAATTAACTATAATTTTACTAATTTTTTAATTAGATTCTCAATCAATTAGAAAGTAATATGAAAAAATACTCAATATTTTTTGTAAGATTCACTCTTAAATTGAAAATTGTTTAAATTTTATTTATTTCTGAGAATAAAGCAATTGTACAAATATATCTGATTCAAAAGTATAAAAAAATTCAGAACAATTATAATAATTATTATGCGTGTGCATATGTATATATAGACACCGACTACAAATGCAAATCTAAAACACTATTATAACTACTTTATAGGTTATTATTGAGCAAATGTTTACTTAATTTGTATGTATTCATTTCGATGATTTTTTTTATGTTGTGAATGTTACCATAAAATACCTTCGTGCATACGTACAGGTGGCGCAAAAAGAACGAAGGAGTTTGAATTGTTAATAAATTTTTTTTAAATATTTTTTTACTTCTTTCAGAATTTTGTAAATAAAACTTGGCAAATGGAATGGTACATAATGGAATAACATACCGAAATAACTGATTTTTATTTTGAAAAACAGTTCATTTATTTTGACGTAGAGAGCATATCATCGTTATTTTAACGATCGAACAGGACCATCAGAGTTAATGATTAATCGTTTGGTTGAAAGTTTTCGACAACAAGAAGCAGTTAGTGATTGTCCAGGATCTGGAAAACATTGTTCGGTTCCAAATGAGGAAAATATTCAACTTGTCCAAGAGAGTATTAGCAAAGTCCTGAAACGTCAAGTGAAGACGTTCAACCCAATTTGGAATATCTAAGAAGTCACTGGAAAGAATTTTGGTCGTATTAAAAATGTTCCATACAAAGTAAAATAGCTAAAGTAAACATATAATCAGCATCGTCTTAACTATGCAATTCGTTTTCACCAACAAGCATACAATAATAATGAATTTATTCACAATTTGATGAGTGATGAATCTCATTCACATTTAAATGACTTCGTGA
The DNA here is from genome assembly GCA_034766995.1 of Acanthacorydalis orientalis. NCBI lineage: Eukaryota > Metazoa > Arthropoda > Insecta > Megaloptera > Corydalidae > Acanthacorydalis > Acanthacorydalis orientalis. The sequence continues at coordinate 17,203,503 of CM068315.1, read as the reverse complement.
ACAGGCAAAACTCTAGAATATGGGCTACACAAGAGCACTTCATCCGCGACAATTAAACCTACTTGAATGTGAATTTTTGACGAACGCAAAACAGCGATTTTAATTGGCCTGCGCATTTACCTGACTTGAGCCGACCCGATTTTTATTTGCAACTACTTAAAAGAACGTGTATACGTCAATAAGTCAAAAACAATCTTGCAGTTAAAGAACAATATACGAAAAGAAATTCCAGCGTTAAATGCAGAAATCCTGAGAGGAGTGATGGAAAATGCCTTAGAAAGGGATCGACATTGTGAAGCCGAAAATGGGAATTACTTGCGTGATGATATTTTTCATGTCTAATCAGGAAAAAATCCATATATATATATATAAATACACTATATTTAGGGAAATAAAAAAGATGATATATATATATATATATATATATATATATAAAGTACACAAAATCAATAACGAGTATCATTCTTATATATGAAACATAAATAAAAAAATATTTAAAAATCTCAATTTGTAAGCTGTTTAAAAACTATAAATATTCTCTGCTAACATCTTGTAAATTAAAAGTATCTCGTGCAATATTTATTCTAAGAGGATAATGAGGTCGGATAATAGAATTAAACACTGAAATGTGTTGAGACTTATTTTGCACCTGAATTGTGTATTTTATACAGTGTAAGAAGAAAGAAGCAACAAGCATTCGCGTAACAGGATGAAATCGTATTATACTTTCAGTCAATTCTGCGTTTTTATATTCAAAGTTTCTACAAAGCATTTTTTTCTGAAATATATAATACAATTTAAGATTGTCAAGAAAATACTATAATCAGATTTATAATACGTCAAGAAAAAATAAGAACTTAATATCAGTTTTCATCAACAATGTACACAATACAATAAAACATTTTGAAAGTATCATAAAATAAGTTAATTTTCAATAAAATATTTAGAGTTTATTGAAATATGAAAAGATGTTATATATTCTTCTTTGGACGCTATTAGTTATTGTTGCTTTTACATAATGTTCCAGTTAGAAATAGTTAAAATTTACAAACATACTTATCAACTAAAATATTTCGTACAAGAACTAATGAGCAGTATATTATTCAAAAAGTTTTAATCCGTTGATTTCAAACGTTTACGTAATTTAAAACTCTATATAGTTCATTATTTTTAACAAATATTTAGGTAATTGGTACAATATATATATATATATATATATATGTATATGTATATGTATATGTATGTATTGTGTCAATTAAAACAAAACAAATATAACATTTGGCAAATGAATTTTAAATCAGATTTAATCGATATAAATACAATGAATATCTTAAAATATGGTAAAATATAAAAGAAAAACAGATAATCGAGACACAATTAATTCATTAGGAAAACATTTATAAAATAAAAGGGATCAGAAAGTAAGGTTTCGTTTTTTTTAAATTCTAAATATAAACAAATTTTAATAAATTATACATGAGTTTCATGTAGATACTCAGTACACTTTTTGATGTGCATACAATGTCTATTGAAGCATTTTTCTTAAAAAAAGTTAAGAACAAGTTGTGATTTTTCGATTATAATCCATAAAGTGAATCAGATTCAGTATTTCATTCTTCTTGGATAAAAAATCTAAACAAATGACAAGTCCTGGAGTGAATACAGTAAAATTTCTTTTGGAACATGTACGGTGCGTTTTTAGGATGAGGATGAGAGTTTCATTTCAATGTTACGATTGATTTAATTTGTTATCAGACCACGCATTTGTCACAGATGTCCCCATTTTTTTTCAGGTATCCATGAAAAAGTGTCAGCGTTTATATCCTCTAGTGTTAATTTAGCAATTTGATTTTTCTGTACCTTGATATTCTGAGGATGATGTCATAGCCATCTAAATGTGCATACGAAAGAATCAAAAATGACCAATCATCTTTTATTAGAAAATGTTTTGTAGTTTATAGAGTGAAATAATAATTCATTTGTAAATTTTAGCAGTTGTTTATAAACTTATCTGCTCCAGATTTTCCAGTATACTACATTCAATAATCTCGTGAATAATATCTCAAATTATATCATTTGAAAAATAAAATCGCTGTTTCAATTACATTACAGAGGAGAATATCTATTTTTCTGTAACACATAGGTATCAATAATATATCAAATAAGAAACACTTCCAAACAATAAAGGTGTCTAAGAGCAGGACAAATGATAGATACAATTTCAAGTGATCTTTGTATCTACATTCTCTCTATCAGTCTAAGTGCATTATGTGTTTTAATAAAGAATGAGCATATCAAGAAATAGATGAAATGTGGTTTTATAAATCTCAGGTATTATTGCACTTGTATTAAATATTGTAAAATATGGAATTTAACTTTCTGACTTTGTTTGGTAATATATTTTTAGTGAAAAAATATATTTTAATTTTATAAAAAGAATACGCTTTAAAAAAAATTAATGGCTTATTAGCAAAAAAATAAAAAAATATATTGTTATTAATTTATAAAAAAGTTAACAATCATTAAAACGTTAATGAAACTTAAAAACTCCACACACTTTTTCATGTTTGCAACACAAAGTATTTACTCGCAATTAACCAACAATAAGAGATCATTTTATTGTTTTTGATACAAGAAAAAAAGCATTTACACTAATGATGTATTAAACGCACTTTATAAGAAACGAACGATTCAAAAAACGTATTTCACTCACATAATTTCGGTTTACGAAATCTGAACGGAACAATCAACGTTGAGTCAAATAAACGTATACGACAATATCCAAATATAATAATTTATAAAATAAACAAACCAATTAAAATAACAAGAAAATGACTAGATCATCCGTGGAACGCGATATTCGTTTAGAGGGCATGCTGCTAGTTATAAAGTGAGTTAGTACCGTAATATGAGAGAGTTCGTTGTTGCTTTAATACGGCTACAATGTATAGGTAAGGCCGTTACATGACTGATTGGATAATAATAATGACAATGTATGTTATTATGTGCATATCACATTGTTGTACAAGTGTATATAGGAGTATAAGTATGTGTGTACATGCATATATATATATATATATATATATATATATATATATATATATATATATATATATATATTTATACGTTGTGCAAAGTACCGGAAAATGATGTTAACTAAATATTGCGTGTCTATATTTTTTTTATCGATTAACGTATTATTTTAAAAAGCAATGTGAATATTTCTATATTTGTAACTTTAATACGATATTGACCCCAATTTTTCTTTTTATTAAAACTTTAAATATAATCATACATATTTATATACACCCACGCCCATTCAATAATGTAACAATCACAAAAATTTATATTGGTCTGGTGCAAAAATAATTTCGGTTTTTATCATTTTAAGTTGGGCACTGATTGCTCAAGTTACCGTTATCTTTTATTATAGTCATGTGATACATTATTGTAAGCAATGAAATCATCACTAATGATTTGAGCTAAAAAATTATAGTCACTGTTTGGTGGTCGGCCACTGCCATATTTCACTACAAATTCTTACATCCTGGTGAAACAATAACAGCAGAAAAATATTGTCAGGAAATTGAAAAAATGAATGAGAAGTAGCATCATTTACGGCCAGAATTAGTCAATATAAAATGATTAATTCTTTTTCATGACAACACCCGACCACACGTCTCACAAATGACTTTAAAAAATTAAATTAATTGGGTTATGAAACCTTACCTCACCCACCTTATTCTCGAGACTTGTCTCCGACAGATTATCATTTTTTTACACATTTGAGTAATTTCCTACGAGAAAAGGTTTTCAAAGATCAAGCATCAGCTCAAAGCGCTTTCTATGAATTCGTTAATTCCAGAATTCTATCTTGTAGGAATAAACAAACTTGTTTGCCGTTGGAAGAAATGTGTGCAAGCCAATGGTCTTTACTTTGATTAATAAATACAAATTTTAACTGATTTATCCGTCTTATTCTCAATACAAAAAACCGTAATTATTTTTATACCAACCTAATAAATATATAGTAATAAACTTAATTTTTTTTTAAACGAGCTTCATTACTGTATGTTTTATTTGATTCAAAATAATATTCTCTAGATGCTATAAATGTATTTCAGTGTTTCTACCACTTTCGAAACCAATAAAGTATTGAGCTATTACACAACGAAGTTAAGTTTTCATATTATTTTTAATGGTAAAAACATTGTATTTTCTTCGTAACACTTATTTTTGATTTTAAGAAACAGAAAAAAAATCATACTGAACGAGATTGTGCGAATAAGGAGGATGCGGTATTACAGAAATGTGCTTCTAACAAGATTCTTGAATATAGATAGTAAAAAGTAAAGAAGCCTTTTCAGAATACAAAAAATCAATAATTTTTCCACATCTTGCGTTAGCTTAACATTAAATTTGCCTTCATCCGAGTTAAGTCATTTATAAAATCGTTGATTGACTAGTCATTAGGAATAAATTTTAGATGAGCAAATACCTCAGTTATTACAAATCTAGATATATTTCTATCTTTTCAATTGAACAACACTGGTTCGTCTTTTCAAATACCGAAATAACGATGACTTCAACTAGATTGACTGTCATTTAATGAGTCGCAACAACATATCCATGTCTTGTCACCAGTACTAAAGTTGTTGAAATTAGGATCAATTTCCAGAATTCTTCGTGGACCTTACACAATTTTTAATAGTGAAACTTTCAATAAGTTTATAATTTAGGAATAATTTTTTCTGCAAGCCAAGGCTGAAATAAACGATAAGTTATAAAACTTTTGTTCAGATCGTAAATATATATATATATATATATATATATATATATATATATATATATATATAATTTCATATCTATGTGCTAATAAATTATAAAACCCTTATAATTATTTTTGTAAACAATAGAGATTTGATAAGCTCGAATTACATTATATAATAATGTTTATACAATTCAAAATTTATCAATAACTTGTAAATTTGTTAATTATATTCTAAGAATAGAATATAGCAAATAATCTGATAATTAAAATATACAATTATTCATTATAGATACTTGAAAACTTTATCTTCATTATGTATAAATAATTATAAACACTTGAAGACAAAATTATTTAATTGTTATTTAATACAATTGATTTTCATACAACTGAATATTAAATTCATGTTGACGATTGTAATATTAAAAGAGGAAGATGATATATCTGTCTATATAAATTATAAAGATATCTTTTTTCCTAGTTACAATTTAATCTTAAAATTATAAAACTAAAAATATAACTTTTTTCATCCTTTAACATATATAAGAGAAGATAAATTATCGAGTTTATTAAAAAAATAATTATATATTGTGTATATATATATATATAAACATAAATCATTAATAATGAAATATAATAATAATAAATGTTTCAATAGAGTATTAAGAAAGATATCAATCAAGGTATACCTAATATAAAAATAAATATAATAACAGGTATTGACTAAGCAAACAGAATTACAGTTTTATCTGAAATCGTATTTTTTATGAGAAAAAGAACAGATAATAGTTCACAGATGACTAATATTACATAAATACAAATCTAACATTGTTCAGATTATTGCGAAAAACATTCTTACAGAAAGAATATGTTTTGAGAAAGGCAGATTTTGCGCAAAGAAATTCCTTTCTAAATATATTATATTCTTATATATATATATATATATATATATATATATATATATATATATATATATATATATATATATCTATAAACAAATATATATATATATATCTATATATATCTAAATATATATATATATATATATATATCTATATATATATACACATCTATATATATATATATATATATATATATATATATATATATATATATATAAGATACTTTAAATTTAAAACTATAGACAAAGGTACTTAGTTATAAGAGTCTCCTTCGATAAGAAATGACTTTGTAGTTTAAAATATTTTTATAATTGAATAAAATCAGCTCTTTATACAATATTGAGATATAAAATCATTACGTTTTGTCTTAAAGGTTTCAGTATGAATATTTCGATTTGTCATAGAACTTGGATGGAAAATTTTAGAAAAAAAAAGAAAACTAGTAACTTTAATATACTTAATTTTTTTAAAAAGTATTTAGTATGAAAGGAATTTAATCAAAGACCAAATTTTTACTTTAAAGAAAAAGTGGCTATTTACTATATTTATACATGTTTGAATCATTGTTTATTCTAATTTTTTAAAAATTAATTGTGGAGGTGAATCGAATAAAAATAAGTCTTGTTTCTTATTTAAACATTATTTCATCAAATTTATTAACGTAAACAGTAGTTACAATTTAGTTTAGGTTTGTGTGGTTTGTGACGGAGTGAAAAAATAATTTACAAAACTAAATAGGTTTGTTTATAATTATTATAATTTTTACGTTATCTCAAGTATTTTGTCTATGTTTTAGACTATTCTGAGTAAACTAGAACTGTTTTAAAGAAAACTAAATATTAATTTCTCTTAACTCTACTGAAACAGATTAGCTATTATAAAGATTTTTATTAATTGCCAAAGCATATTTTTTATTTAAAATATATTAAAGTACCATTAAAATTTTTATTAAACAATTAACAAATCGATATAAATGTTCAATAACTAATTTATACTACTTTAGTATTATTTTTTAATGGGACATTATTACAAGAAAAAAATTTAAGTTATGATTTTAAATTGTTTTTACTGCATTATATAATACCGTACACGACTCTTTCAACACTACTATCAAAATACACACGAAACCTTAAAAAAAGGCATTTATGATAATTTTGTGTAAATAATGTGCTTTAGAAAAAAACATAAATGAATATATGCGTGTGAAGCTCATATATACAATCGATGATTATCTCATTTACAGGACTCGAGTGCAACACAGCTTATTATAATGAATATTACATTTAAGTATATAGAAATGATCATTTCATTAATATTAAAAACTCTGTTTCGTCTATAAAACATATCCAATAGCAATAACAATAAAATGAAAAGTACGTTAATGTATTTCGGAAACATTTTTAAGCGTTCGTTTCGACTGCATAGCTACAAATAAAAATTGAAATACTACGAATAATCACATTAATATAATAACCACACGACTTAATACGTAATGAACATGCTATAGTACATATTAATGACATTTGAATGGAATGTACATATATGAAACGACTTTTGTTGTTCTGTGTTACAAGCACATAAATATTTTTTATGTGTTCACCATATTTAAAATAATAAAAAGGAATACATTTTTACGGGCTTAACAGCGGGTCTGCTTTTTGCAATATATGTGTATTTTAATTTAATGGGTTTGTACATCTATGTGTATTTATATATATATATATATACACATATATATATATATATATATACATACAATGACACAAATCTTTTAAAACCAATTTATTCTGTTTAATAGTTTATAAGTTTAATTTATTAGGAAGTATAATACATGTTGATAACTGTAAACACTTATAAAGATAAATAATAACTATGTGTACATTTGATATACACTTCATACCTTAGCCAATAAGAAGAATGTGTTTATTATAATTTAGAGACAAATAAAATTTTCCTAATAAATTTATTTATTTACTATTTTTGGATAAGGGAAATAAAACTTCGTCTCTTATTTAATCACTATTTTATAGCAGAAATATCAAATTTTACTGGAGATAAAATTATGAACTAAATTTATTATTCATTAGAACCAAAAATTAAAAAAATATTATACTGAAGTTTTATTTTTTCAAACTAAATTATTTATTTAACTCTTTCGCTGCTTTAAGCGTCTTTAGGCGCTCAATTCATATCGCCTGTACAGTGCTGTAGAGGTGCCTTTAGACCCTCAATTGATATTATCGAGATGGTGCTGTTGACGCGTAAAAGCGTATATTTATTATTTAACATGTTGATTGAATACAAATTAATGGCTATCAGCTTTATTATATCTCCAGTTCTCTCTTAGAGCGAATGTCTGCCTTCTACTGGGTGCGCTCTGGATTATATTTTGCCACAGCTAAAGGGTTAAATAACAATGAATGCATTTTAAAAGTTGTTTATTTTTTAAATAAACAACAGATGCATGTTTCTGTACTAAAATATAATATTATTTCTAATAAGACTTTTTTGCGATAAAAACTGATATTCAAATATTAGTGTTTTTAAATAAAGCATTCAATTTAGTCTCCCAAAGTATTTTCAAAGTATTAAAAAAAACGGAAAAAATCATATTATTTTTATTTATTATTTTATTTCAATTCAATACAATTATGTATAAAAAATTATATCGTTTAAATGGCCGCCGCGGCTCCTGCGGCATGACGTAATATGTCCATCATAATTTTCGATTACATCGAGGCACAACGATATAATTTTTTATATCGTTGTAGTTAGTTTATTATAAGAACAGACTAACAAACTGGCTCTGTGTCAGCTATTTTGCGTCGTATTTCTGTTTCAGCTCTGAAATCATGTTAGTTAGTTTGTTCTCGTAATTTCTACTTTTTAAATAACCCCAAAGAAAAAATCTAAAGGAGTTAAATCGCATGATCTCGGCGATCAATTGATGTCGCCGTTTTGTGAGAACACACGGACTTCAAATTTTGTGCACAGTAGCGCGATTGTTTCTGCTGCTGCGTGACTGATGGCGCCGTCTTGTTGAAACCAGAGATCCTCGATGTTCATATCTTCCAATTGGTCTCAAAAAAAGTTTGTTATCATGCTCCGTCAGCGAACGGCATTGACTACACTAGCGTTTTCCTCATCATCTTCAAACCACAAGCCACACCAAACAGTGAATTTTCAGTCTTTTAAATATCTGCTGGATTTTTTAATTCCCAAATTCGGACATTTTGCTTGTTTACGAATCCATTGAGATGAAAATGCGTCTCATCACGAAATACGATTTTCTATGAAATATCCACTCTTTGTTCACGTATCTATTCAGTAAACTAATGACGCTGTTGATGGTCTTTAGACTTTAAATCTCGTGTTCTTTGAATCTTGTAATAGTGTAAATGCAAATACTTTATCAAAATTCGATGCGTACTGGAATACGAAAGACTCAATTGCCTGCGATCAACATGCCTGGTTCCTTGACCATACTTTCTCAAAACATGGCATCCGAGACCTGCGGTGTTTTGATGTTCGTTATTGATCCAGTTTGTTCGAATTTCTTAATCAAATTTTAAATTATGAGCACAGAAGCTCAATTTTTATACTAAAATATTCACATAGAGTGCAGTGTGCACTTTTCCTCGAAAACCCATTTTCATAATAGGCTACGATAATTTTAACGCGTTGTTCCGTCATGTAATGCTTTATGATTAATTTTGATCACGTTTATACTCCAAAAAAACACTAACTTTGATAAATACTTTGACGTTTAAGAAATATTCACCATTGTCATATGGAAACTTACCTTGAATCACCTTTTATTATTTGAAAATTTCATAATCGAATTAAATTGTTATTAAAATATAATTCATATTCTTAATAATGCTAATGTTTATAAAATTGTTACATGAAGTATTCCGGATTCCGGGAAATATTCGAAAAGAAAAACTTCATTAGAAAACCATTTACTGCTCCTTAAAACTACATTTAATTCGCTGTCTTGAAATAGTATACAATTAAAAAGTTTTAATTGTTAATGTTAAATTTTGAAAAAAATATTCTTAATTTGGATATTGTTATATAGACGAACGATAATTATACATCATTTTTTTAAAAAAGTTTCGAAGAAAGTTTCTGAGTACATTCTATAAATATAATATCCTTTTAAACATTTCTTTACAACAAATTAATTTTTCTAGTTGCTCCTCGTTTCATTAATATTTCAACTTTTGAATATCGAAATAAAATCGATACCTTTTTAAAAGAACAATACATAAATCATTGAAAGTTTATACCGTCTCACATTGAAACGTAAAAAAAGTCAAGCCAAAAAAAGAGAATTGAAATCGATCTGAAATCTCGCAACAACAAAGTCTTTTGACTAGCGGCACTGAAGTTCATGTTCACTTGCTACGTGACAGAATTAACAGACTATTATAAAACATTTAAGAAGGTATGACCAGTTTTTCATTTTTTTGAAACCCGTACTTAATCCCCTTTTGTCTTCACTACCGGTGCGAGGCATAAACAATGACAATTGTATCTCGGACGAATGTTTGTATCGCTTTGTTAGTCACGCATGTTTGTCAGACAGAGATATCAACTCGCGACGAGAGCGAGTGTTGACCGGTTTTATTAATAATTAGCTTGCATAACGCAATATCAAGCTGAAATGTTAAATGGAACTTAAATGTTATTATTCTTTTTACTACGCGTATTGAATTTCAATCATTTTTATGACAATGGTTTTCATAACTACAGTGAGACTGTTATTTATGGTATTTCTTTTTTACTTACTCACTAATGTTAGAATGTACTGAAAACATTGTCTATTTAATTGCTTTGTTTCATTTACATGTTCATTCTTTCTCTATTTTTGTGATTGTGTTTAGTATTATTAAATTGAAAAAATGCTTTTTAATATATTTTTAAAAATTATTCGTATATATTACAAATTTTATTTTAAAACGTTTTTATAATATGATAATAAAATGTTCTAATTAAACAATATTAATTTTACTTTACAAAACCAAAAATTAGTTATATATTGTTTATACGCTACTTATAAATACAATATGTTTAAAAAATACATATTAATATATTATAACTATTCGTTTAAAATAAAATCCCTTTTTAGCAAATGCATTTCTCACTCTCCTATAAAAACCTAAAAGGCCGGAATAGCTTAGTTTCGGAAAAAGAAGATTTCTTGTAAAGCTAGAATACTTTTTTAAATCATTCAGTGCGTATTTAAAAACATAAAAATTTCATTAAAATCAATTAGTATATAAAAATGATCCTCGATTTAAAATTAAAAAGTAATCTAAAAAATATATTGATAAATATTCAATTTTTAACATGGCCGTAAGAGACTCGAAAGAATTGCGCTCTTTGATTCTGAAAACATTTAGTTCTTTTACATCTACGTCTAGTGAATAAGAGATAGTTAATATGATTTTTTTCGAAAAAAAAGATGACACCGAGATAATTTATGTTAAGAAAAAGTATTATTAATACTAAATATTAATAGAAATTAATTAGTTCTTGTTTACAAATAAAATTCAACAGAGAAAGCTTCTTGTAAACTAATATAATTTCGTAGTTAATAGTTACAAAAAAATAAAATTAATTAAAACATTTAAGAAATTTTGATCTTGAAAAAAATACGGGATTAAATTATTTTAATAGTAATAGGACAAATTAATTTAGAAGTTGAATTTTGATGAATTTTATAAACTTACTTCACGAAATGTAATAATATTTTATTATATTTATTATTACTTAATTTTATTAATATTTTTACAATGACATATTGTTCTCGTATTATATTTATTTGTGAATATTTTCGTGTAATAAAATTTTCAATAAGACAATAAATAATTCAAAAGACACTCTTTGAAAAGCATTCTTTTCTGAAAAGGTATATCGCTAATGAGTGTCCGAACCGCATACACAATGAACTACTTTATCAAACTGTACAAAGAACAATTGACCGTGCATAGTTGAACATTAGTAATTATTTCGAAAAATCAATAGTACAATAATTATTAAAGCGTAATTGCCATTTGTCCAGTGTACCACACGTTCACGCGTTTGAATACAAGAGTGGACGTGCGTTTGATACAGAGCCTCGACTGGGCTATACGCTCTACTTAGCAGGCAATTAAGCTATTGGACTCACTGAAGCATTTCAATGAACGAAACCGAAGTACGAGCGCAACGTGTAATCGACAAAAAGTAGCATTAGGTGTAATCAATAATGATACGACCGTCCTCCCGAAATAGTCAAATAAAAAAAAATCTATTAGACGCCTTTACTTTTGAACATGAGAAAAAGTTAATTAATTGTTCTTAGATTAATTTATCAGTGTAGTATAGGCCCGATCCATGTTATTCTTCAATTCGAAACCTTTTTGTTCGCATTAACGTCATTTTATGACCTCTGAGTATAATTGATATTAAGTATCTCCCAGACTCCACGTTTAATTTGTTGATTTGTTTTTGATTGTTGTTGAAATTAAGCATTAGTCGATAATAAATGTTTTTCTTTTACTACAGTTATACGCACACCACACAAATTTAATGACTGTCTAGAAAAATAATCACAAACTTCTTACAAAATCTGCATCGAATTCTTTTGTTAACTTATTAACATATAATACAAACTTTTTACATACATTAATTTCAAAAAAATATTATTTAAAAAAAGTTAAGTTCAATATACGTATAAAATAACTGCATTTTTAAAATACATTCGACATTTAAAACTTGCAGTCTCATAAAAAAGACAGGTACTAACAATAAGTATTAAAAAAATATATAAAGAAATATTATTTACATTACTGTTTCAATTAACTATGATTAACTGATATTTTATTTCTATCCATATATATATATATATATATATATATATATATATATATATATATATATATATATATATATCATGTATTTAATAATATAAACACGTTTCCATAAATTATTATTGAAATAAACATTTGGATAGAAATCCCACACAAGTATATATATTATACGAACAACAGAATATTATAAAATTGAATAAATTGAAAATATATTAATTGATTTCCATAAACGAAATCAAAATCCACTGTCTATAATTAAATTTTCAATTTATTAGTTTTTTACTTTCGTGTATTTTTAATTATTCATTTATTTTAATGTATATCCATTTCGGATACAATGAATATGTTAAAATATAATTCTCTTAATGCTTGTTTCACTTTTATACAATTTCAATAATTACTTAGAATAAAACATCTACAGCCTCACACTGGATTGATAAATTGAAGAATAGCTCTCCTCTGAGTTTGTTTTTTTTATTCATTGAAATATTTGGTATGGAAATTTAAATAAATTTAATTTGAATACACTTCAAATTTTGTTTAAAAAATTAATCTGAAAGTAACCTTGTGTTGTGCTGTAAGAATTATATCACTATCTGTAATATTTTTTAATTAATTTACGATTCCTTTTTTTATTGAATCGTTCGACGAAAGAATAACACACGATGTGCTTCAAAGATTCTATTTAACAGTAATCAAATAAAATTATGCACTGTCACTTGACACTGAGTATTTGGACTGAAACTTTAAGCGTGGTTTTAATTTAAATATAAAATACAAATTTAATTAAAAACTGATAATAAATAAAATAACTCACAATATATAATTTTATGTAATATTACACTTAGATTACATGTGAAAAATTCCTAAAAAAGGAACTCGTATTGTATTTTATTAATTAATATTCATATTAGTATACATTTATTTATCATATTCAGTTTTATATTTAACATATGGTGTATGTAAAACACATACAGTTATATATATATATATATATATATATTATTTATTAAATGTCCATGTATATGTTTAACCAAACATGATATTTATATAATTATATAGTCTATTGGTCTTTTTATCTACGTATATTGCTTATTTATTTATATAAAATGCTCACTTAATATTATAATTCAAGCTTGGGGCCATGTCAAGTCGGATCAGGCAATAATCGATTAACGTTGATTGTTATTGTTAATTAAATTTATGATGCTATAAAAAAAGAGTGTGTTAAAAATGTACCTGTTATTAGGACGAAACAAGACAAAAAAAGTTTGTCATAAATAATGGGAAATGAGTATGCTTGTGGAATTTATTGCCGGTGTTTTCTTTCGGGGTGGTCTGGCGCAGTTAAGAGTTAAGTACTCGTTATAAATAAGTCGGTTATTGTAACAAAATCGTAGAAAAGCATTACATTTTTATAATATTTATTTGTGTTTAATAAATTATAATTAATTGAGTGATTGTAACTGTGTATGGGTTTAATGAGAAATATTTTTTATTATTATACGATTTTTATTGTAGTGTAGAGTAACTTTGAAAAATTTAGTTTTGTAGTTATAAATAATTATGTATTTTTTTGTGTAGAAATGTTTGGAGTTATTTAGTAAGTATGATATAAATTTATGAGTTTATTATTCAATAAAACTATTAAATAAAAATAAAATTTATGAATTAAATAAAAAAATTAAACTATACGAATTTAATTTCTATACTACATTATTTATCAGCCTATAAAAATAAATCTCTAATCAACATTTTTCTGTAAACAAAATATACGATTATTATTTCAAATATAGTAACCCTTAGATTTAACCGATTTCTGATTAATGGACGATCTTGTTTAGACTTTCCTGGTTATTCTCTAATTACCGTATAGATATTTTTTTATAATAATGAAAATACGATCTTGAATTTGCTAGAAAATTTTGGCTAGAAGAAAACGGATATGAGTCTGAATATTAAGTGATTGAAGAAAGATAAATATGCGAAGAAAGTATGGCTAAGTTATAAAATATGCGACGAATCGATGATAATGAAGTAAAAGAAAATAGAATGGAATTGCTAAATCAAACCTCAGAGAACTTGAATATTGTTTATCAAGTCATCTTCTGATACTAACGTTCAATCGTATTATTCTAATTTCTGAGACTTCAAAGAGATTATTGTTTGTAATTATCAAACTTTCAATACACGATTAAAAGTAAATCCCTTTTTCAAGCTGTATAACTTCAACATCTTCACCAAATTGTATTGATTTCTCGAAAAGACTGGCAATAAATACAGAAGAGAGGAAAATAAGTTCCTATTCTGATTAGATTATCGTATACTTGGATAATTTTCTTTTTAAAAGAAGAATAATGTTATAATTTGATACTTCATGATATGTAAATTATAACGCAAAATTTGTTGTTTCTTATGTAAATATAGGCTGTATTGTAAATCGAACTAGATATTATTTATTATTTAATAGATTTGGATGACCAACAGAAAGTATTTTACAAACGTTTACATTTAAACGAGTCGACAATAAGAAACTTTTTATTCAAACTCTGATAGTTTAAGGACATACTCTAACATTTTTCCTTATTGTACTAGTATATGAAAACTTTAATCGTGCTTACATCTTACCAATCTAAAGGCTTCTCATTTTGAAATCTAACAAATATTCAAACTAGACACAATTCTAATCAATGAAATGTAAACAATTCATGTTTCAACACTTCATGTTTAACATTCAGCTACAATTAAGCTGCATCGTAAGAAGCAACATAATGGTTTATCATAATGTCGTATTTTATTAGATTGTCAAGAAAATAATTGCAGTTTTGGTTTTCTGAATTTATAACTTTTTTTTTAATGAAAATATCATTTCATTGTGTTCATGTTAATACCATTTTAAAGTGCATTTTCAGTCTGTATTTTAGTAACATAGAATTTGGTTATATTATTAACTTTGCTTCAAATTACGCTATTGAATTAAAAATGGAAAAGGAGCAAATAAGAACAATTTTTGTACGAGTTCAAAATGGGTAGTAAAGCAGCTGAAACTGTTCGTAAACTAAATGATGAATTTGATGTATGTACTGTTAAGGAACGTACCGTACAATGGTGGTTCCAAAAATTTCTTGCTGGGGACGAGAGCTTTGATGACGAAGAAGGTCGAGGGCGTCCTTCGTCTGTTCATAACGACCAACTGAAGGCGTTAGTTAAATCAGAACCACGCATAACAATTCGAGAGCTTGTACCAAAATTAGGCATTAGTTATCCAACAGTTCTGAACCACAAATAAAAAATGTATATGTATTTAAAGGTGATAAACCGCAATTATTTTCTATCAATTTAATAAATGTGAAAAATGATATATTGTTTTATAAATGCTTGTTTTCATTTACGTACACATTATTTTTTGTTTTATATTTATAATTATTTAAATAATAGTCTTTTCCTAAAATATATTTCAAAAAATTTAGTGTAAAAATAAAAACATTACGTTATTTCAATTTAATGTATCCTAAAAAGAAAACAGACGTACAAGAGTGAAATTTGAAATATAAATAAAAAGATTAATTCATCATTCATATCAATCCAACGAGAAAGACCTTCAGATTAAGAAGTATTTTATAAATTTCACCATAGTAGATAAAACAGAATGAAATTTTAAGCTTCTCGCATAAAATAAAATTTACGTGTCGGAATCAAGCGTGAAATACAAATAAATAATCCGAGAATATAATTTTATTAAAAAAATACCGAACGTTTCGGTGATTAGATTAAGGGAAAAATAATACTGAACGCATGCCGCATTACAGTAAACCCACTTAATTATTGTCATTTGCATACATAGAAAATAAATTAGGCCAATAGATAAAGTGAAAGCCGACACCTTACATTATAATATAAAAGTAATGTGCGCAAATAAAGAAATTATAACACACAGTTTGAGAACGGAAACGGTTTTATAAGAGCACGCTACAAGTTTATTACAAACACACACACAAACACATGTGTTCGTTCGCATTGTGTATTGTGTGCGAGCGCAAAGTATATATCCCGGACCTATACTATTATCAGCTGTCGTGACCCGACGATACCACAATTAGGCTAATAAGCTGCCATTGCTTCGTGTGTACCAGAGTCCCTGCCTGATACCCCTGACAAGCCACGCGGCTCGGACTTGACCGTCCGATAAACGCAAGACGATAGCTTTCTGCAAGATATGCTAACATTTATACAGATGTTCTCTGGCAAAATTACCATCAACTATTATCAACTTGGTATGGTCTAAAGATCAAAATAAGGTGTTTCGAAATTAAGTACATTGATCAAAATAAATAACAACACAGAAGAAAAATCTTATATAAATATTTTAAAAAACACTCGTTTTTAAATCGTTTTTCTTCAATAAGAAAAAAATTCTAGTATATTAAGCTGTTTATTCAAAAATCAATATTTTTACTTTATAATGAACTTGTTTAATAATTAAATATAAATTATTATTTAAAATTAACGTTCGATCTTGTAATTAATTACTAAATTTCAGATCTGAAAAAATCTTGATCTTTCGTATACAAAACAAATTTATTTTTATTTTAAAATATTTTCGTACCAAATAATTAACAATTATTTATAATAAATGTTGCATATCAGTAAAAATTATTTATTTCTAATGGAAACTTAACTAGAGATAAAAAAACGATATATTTAAGTTTTATTTTTTAGAAGTCATTTTTACAAAAATAAATTCTTTGGATTTAATAATTTATTTTTCAATATAAAAATATTGTTTTCGTTGAAAATAACTATTTTTAATGTGAATGCATTAATAAAAAAAAAATATATATTTTCGACTTTTAAAATTTTCAAATTTTTGACAAAAATCTCAAATTTTGAAAACTAAATTATGAAAAGAAAATTCAAATACTATATTTTTTGACACCGAATCGTAGATTTATTCCAAAGCGTACATAATATTGGTATTGTTTATTTCTTTTTAAATATTAAAAGACAACTATTGTTTTCATTATAAACTTTAATAAAAATAGCGATTTTTTTTCTAATCATGATCATAAAATGAATATCTCGACAATTTCCAAAAGATTTTTTTTTAGATAGAACAATAATAAAAATTCAATTTATCACACTACAAATAGAAAAATTTTCAAGTATTGAAGATAATATGAAATTAATTGTTTAAGCCGAAGATTTTACAAGAAAATAATATAACTTTCCTAAATTTGAATTTTCTCCATAAAATATTAATAGTGAATACTTCTGCTAGATTTTTATAAATAAATGAATATTTTTGACGTCAATAATAATTAATGGTTAAGAAATTTCATATATTCCAATTTTTTAAATTTCGAAATGTTTGGCAAAAAAAATAGGAAATAAAAACTTATGTAAGACTCACAATTTTAATAATCATTTTTCTGTTATAAAACAAAGAATTGTTTAAAACACATAAATAACATTAATAAAAACTTTATTTTCAAAAAGATTTATTTTTAGACTAAAATCTATTATTTTATGTACAATTTTCACTAAAATTCATCATTTTTATAATTTGGATTCTAACTTTAAACTTTTCAATTTTTTCAATATTGAACAATATTTTCAGTTAGAAAAATATCATGTCTACTAAAATTTTAATTTGCTAAAGTGTTAAAGTTAATATTTTCAGTTTAAAGTCTTGGAAATGTAAAGAAATACCGTTCAAAATTCAATTTATCCGCGCAACAGTTATTTGTCAATAAATAAACTATTTATTGTTTTTTATATTGTTAATCGATTTATAAAAAAAAGTTTATATTTTTTATATTTTAACAATTTGATATTCTGAACCTCTAAAAACTATTATCTACGATACAAAAAATATAAAAAAATTGATGTTTTATAAAATTCTAAGATTGAGATTCAATATTCTAAAACTTATCGAAATTCCAGTTTCCAAACTAAAAAACTTCATTTATTTCTATTATATAATATCGTTTAAATAACTATAAGTTTAAAAATAAAAAAGAACAATATGTATAAATCTATCATAAAATAAATTTTAAAAAATTAGAGATGTTTCTTAGTATGTATTTCTGTCTATACCTTCTCGGTTCCCTATCGACTCCGTTAAGTACACATTATAATGTTAAAAACAAATACTGATAGATATCGATGCATGTGTTCTATGCCAAACTTTTATAAAACCTGTAATTTAAATTTCATTTTTTTTCTGAATAAAATTATAATTTAAGATTTAAAAATGTGATCCGATACGTAACAGATATGCAGCACAAAACGCTACGGTTTTGAATTCTATATTTGACCTCACACCGAGCGGAATCGCAACACACGTATAATTTGATTCTTTACTGTGAGTGGAATACGTTATTGCATATATATTTATATATATATATATATATATATATATATATATATATATATATATATATACGTACATATACATTTTTTCTTGTGTGTTGATCATCTGCGAATCGGATTACAACCGGTGTTCTAATATTAATATACGTTCGTTTTATTAACTTCACATATAAGAATCAGTTCTGATTTGCAGTGATACATGTTAGATAAATCATAAATTTTATAGTGTTTTTTTCAGTCATATAATTTATACATTATATTGATATTTAACATATTTTCAGACCAAGTACTTTTAAAAAAGTAATATATGTTTTTGTTCTGAAGGTATGAAAATATTTAGAAATTGATGATTTTTTTATATTTTTTGTAGTTGCTTGTGTAAACATTGTAGAAAGTTGAAAATATTTCAAGAAGTTGATTTTATTCACTGTCAATAACTTTTAGATATGAAAAATGACTTAAATCAAAACATGTTAAGTAGTTGAAATTTCATATTGTGAAAATAAGTTACTGTTTTTCACTTAATAAGTGATTGGTTGCGTTATATTTACAGTTCATTGTAAGGTTTTATGTTTGAAAATTGAATTACATGTTAATTTTCATCTCAATTATTTATTATCAGTTTTATTTATTTCTAGATTATTTATTCCCTTGAATTGTTTTTTTGAATAAAAATTTTCTTGTAGTTTATTCTTGTCTCATCAATGAATAAATTAGTAGGAGATTTTTTTCAAAAAGTAATTCAGTGAAATAAATTGTCTAAAAATAAAAATAACTGGTTTTAGAAAGGCATTTCTTCAGAGACTCTCTGGTAACTAGGAAGACTTGGAAATATCAATTCCTGTTCGTCTACTCAACTTAAAATTTTAGATTTTACCATAAATGTTGACTCAATTTTAATTCCGTACTAATTTAATGTTTAAGCATAATAGACATTAGTATATTTTTAAATGTAACTACAACATTTTCGTAAGAATTTTTATTAAACTAAATATCCATGCCTGAGGATTCTCTTTCTTTAAATCAGTTGAATTGTCTACTAGTTTTGCTACGTGTTCAATCTTCAAGTGGGTTTTGAAAACTCATTTATAAAAGAACTGATTATAAATAAAAAAATAATTTTCAAAATCCACCTAAATATAGTACACTTAACGCAACCGGTTCTGGGAAACTGATATTTAGTTGACGTTAAGCAAAAATGACACTCAGAACAATATGCTAATGAAATCAGAGGTATAAAATATCAAAATTATAATTTAAACAAATCTAGTTTTAAATATTATCTATCGTGAAATATTATTAGGTTGGTAGGAAAATAATTCCGGTTTTTGTTTTCCGAATTCTACCCTTTTTTTAATGAAAGTGTCATTTCATCGTGTTTATGTTAATATCATTTTAAAATGCATTTTTCGATCTGTATTTTGGTAACATCGACTTTGGTTTCATTATTAATTTTGCTTTAAATTGAATTATTGAATTAAAGATGGAAAAGAATCAAATAAGAATTTTTGTATGAGTTCAAAACGGGTGATAAAACAATAGAACCTGCTCGTTTACTAAAAGATTCCTTTGTTGTGGATACTGTTAAGGAACAAACGGTACAATGATTGGTACAAAAATGTAATAGTAGGGACGAGAGCCGTGAAGATTAAGAAGGTCGCGAACATCCTTTTTCAATTCATAACGACCAACTGATAGCATTAGTTGTATCAAAACAACGCACAACAATTCGAGAGCTTGTACAAAAGTTAGGTCTTAGTTATCAAACAATTCTGAACCAATTAAACAGCTAGAAAATTCAAGAAAGCTTTAAATGTCTATGAATTTGAAGATCTCAAAGTGCAATTATTTGTCTATCAACCCAACAGTAAATAAATTATTAATTTTTATGTTATTATAAGAATATAAAATTAAAATTATTTAAAGATAAATTAATCTTGATCATTAAAATGTAAACGTTTTCAAACTTCAATTCTTCAAAGCTTAATTATTTGATTAGTTCTTTCTAAAAATTCATTCCTTTCTAATTAAAATTTAACTGCACCTTCCATATTTTTAAAAAAACACAATTCAGAATACTTTTTTACATTATTTTTGATAAAAAAATCATTTAATTTTTATAACTTAATTTCATTTTATATTTCAAGCGATTGAAAATGTTTAGGAAACAGAATGTTACCTTGATATTTGAACTATTAATATAGTATCATATATATATATATATATATATATATATATATATATATATATATATATATCCATTCTCTTTTTATCTCGCCTGAAATATTAATTGAATATAAATTTAACAAGCGTTCAAATAACAATGTAATTTCAAACAATCTACATTCACAACGATTATTATTACATTTACCGATGTAATATCTCAACGATGGTCATTCTAATTCAATTTTCTTGTCTTGATCAACGCAAATGAATTCCCGAGAATATGTTGTAACTGTATTGATTTATTGACCAATTAAGATATTTCTAAAAAAAATTCGTTACACAGTAATTACTAGTTTTGGTCTATACACACAGATGGTTTACGTTTTTTAATTAAATAACCTGTAGAAAATATACGTTTATATTATTTTGTATATCGACAAAAAATAAACGATCTGTGATATATGAATTACTGTACAGAAATAAACAGAGAATGGGAATTTGATAATACGTGTAACTATTATTACATGTTTAATGTTCATTAATCGTTTTTCTCTTTTAATAGATTCATCGATTTGATTAATAATTGTTCAATAGTCTGTATATTTTTTACTTTAGTCTTTTACAACATTATTGTTTTAATGATCAACCAGGAAAGATATCTGTATCGAACAACAGTATTAATTATAGAAACATTAATCATTACCTTAATGACCGAGATTTTCGTAACCATTGGACTCAATCAATTCAAACTCATGACCAATTAGTCCTTCAACGAACGAGATATTAATCAACGTAAGTAAACATATTAATGAAGACAAATTAACAATAGAGAGATCAATACAATAACGTATTATACTAAATATTTGATCGAACCGAAATCGATTACGATTATAATTTATAATAACACTGACCAATATCGTGATTAAGATATTATAATAGACCATTGAATGGGTGTATCAACTTCGTTAATAAACAATGTAATTTCCGTACATCGCGGACCGTGAAATTTCCCTATTATTTCACATGGCTCATTAAATTTGTCTGGACTGAGAAGACCATTATTTTATGGTTTAATAAGACCTTAAAGGCCAGCCACCAAAGAAGACGCAAATTTATCAGAATACCAAACGGATAAATTGCCTTGTTACCTGGCGACTTATTTAATAAGGGTGTCGTAAAACTATATATTATAAATGGAATAAACATTGTTGGAAAGGCGTAGTCTATATATGAACATATTACACAGGGAAGGAAGACACGTTGTTTATTATCTATTTTTAAGTAGGAACTAAGTTGTTTATTTTTCAAATTGAAGCCAAATGTAATCATTTAAATACAAAAAGATGAAATTACATTAAAACTTAATTTCTTTTCAGAAAATTTTCATATTTAAATTATATTATTATAGAGTTAACATTTATAGAGTTTGAATTGTTTATTGATATGCTTCTATAATTATTAATTTCAGTTTCTTATACCATGATTATTGAAAAACGATTACACAAATTAAAAAAATATATTGTATAAAGAAATATTACAGTTCTAATAACTTGTCGAAATTTGATCTGTACATTTGTACAATCACACTTGAGTGAATACAATTTAGTAATATTATATGACATAATAAAAACTACAAAACGCTGTTTTATAATGTAAAATAATAAATGAATATCTAACAATTGTACATTTTTGTCAAATAAATATGGATGAATAGTTTATATTCAGTAAAAAAATTTATTAAGGATACATGGAACAGTGTAAAAAAGACTAATAAGATAAAAAATCACAACTTTTTTTCTATTTTGAAACTATTATATCATCTTTTTCAAATACATTTTGAACTATTTCAGTTCAAAATAACTGAAGTACCTGAAGATACATGTGATACCAAGGATTCTAGCAGGACAATCCATTGAACTAAAATGATCACTAGAAAAGAAAAATTTCTGAATTTAAATTTAACCTCCAAATTTGATTATCATTTAGTTCTGATTATTATTTTATCCAAAATTCTAATTATCATTTTTGTCGATTTCAGTTCATTTTGCAATTCACAATGTAAATTTTGGCTACTATTGTCTGATTCTATTATTATGTGTCAAATACGTCTTCAAATTCAGTTTTATATAACATTGTTTTTTAATAAAATGGCTTAATATATAATATTGATTTAAGTACTGTAAAGTTCATATCCAAAACATTTTAAATTTTTTGAAAAATTTTCATAAATGATACATTTTTAATGATAATTAAACTTATACTATCATTGAAAATGATAAGAAAAGGGGCAAAGAGGGCTCGCAGGACAAAATCTTTTCTTATAATAAAACTATTAGGTTGGTAAAAAAAATGTGGCTTATGACCTTCAAATTCATATAACCAAACTTTCGTACTTGTTCTCAAATTTTGCGTGGTTCTGATTTAACTAACGCCTTCAGTTGATCGTTATGAACTGAAAAAGGACGCTCATGACCTTCATCTTAAAGATTCTTGTCTCCAGCATGAAATTTTTGGAACCACTATTGCACCCTCGTTTAGTTTACGAGCAGTTTCTATTGCTTTACCCGTTTTGAACTCATACAAAAAATTGGTCTTATTTCCTTTTTTTCCAATTTTAATTCAGTAATCCAATTTGAAGCAAAATTAACAATAAAACCAAAATCGATGTTACCAAAATACAGACCGAAAATGCACTTAAAAATGATATTAACATGAACACGATGAAATGACACTTTCATTGAAAAAAATGAAGGTTAGAATTCAGAAAATAAAAACCGAAATTATTTTCCTACCACCCTAATACTTATGTATATGAGGATGGGATGAAAATTTTTGACCTAGCTGATAAATGGCTAAAATTGTCATGATTGTATATGATTTTATGCAGTGTCATCATTGATTAATTTGACTTTGAAATTTCATGAAGTTATGTCGAGCAGTTTATATATGACAGTCTGTTAAAGTGAAGAATTTTTGTATTTTGTAAACAATGGAAAAACTAAGCTACGCGCAGTGAAAATATACTTCAATGTTAAAGGTTTATGTCCAACCTAAATAAAAGCTGAACTGTATTCTACTTTAGGTGAATCTATTCCATCATTTTCAAGTGTTAAAGTATGGGTCGTGGACTTTAAACGTGACCGTACGAGCACTAAGCGTGCACAACGTTCAGGCAAGCTAAAAACAGTTTCTTCTAAGAAAAAATACACAAAATTGTATCGAATGAGCGTTGATTAAAGCTGGTCAAGGTATCTGTGGCTATGGCAATATGGAAAGAGCGAGCATATCCCATATTATGCAAAGTTTTGGACATGAGAAAGTTATCCGTGCGGTCAGTGCCGCGATTGTACACAGAACAAAAACTCAATCGTATGATCATCTTCGAACAGTTTTTGGCCTTGTTCAAGTGCAATCCAACAGAATGTTTGCGTTAATTCATTACCATAGACAAGACTTGAATTAACCATTACATTCCGGAAAATAGAAAATAATCAAAACATTGGGCAGAAAGAGTCGAACTAGCTCCGAAGAAGGTGAAAGCAGTTCATCGGGTGGAAAGACTATGGCATCGGTATTTTGGAATGCGAAAGATATTCTTTTGGTCGATTATCTTGAAAAAGGTAAGACAATAAATATTAAATACTACGTCAACTTACTTGACTAATAGTATCAGAAAGTTCGCGAAAAACGGTCCGTATTAGCGAAAAAAAGTTTTTTTCCATCAAAATAATACGTTTTGTCACAAGTCTGTTATTGCGATAACTAAATTCATTAATTTGGCCTCGAATTGCTGCCTCATGCAGACTACTCACCAGATTTGGCTCCGTCAGACTTTAGTTTGTTTCCGAATCTGAAAGTTTCATGCTAGTAAAAAAAAAAGCCTGGGATTTCGAATTGATTGCCACTACATGTGACTATTTTGAAGAGTTTGATGAATCGGCCTATAATGATGATAAAGTCTCTTCAATATCGCTAAAATAAGTGTATTGAGTTAAAAGGAGACATTGTCGAAAAATAAAATCATGTTCCACTCAATATTTTGTTGTTTTCCTTCCTAGACAGAAAACTTTCATTCCACCCTCGTAAATCGTAAAATATATCATATATATATATATATATATATATATATATATATATATATATATCATAAGATATTTGTCAAGAACATTTAAATTTAGACTTATGACATATAAACACTACTGTAAAAGTCAAAAAAACATTTATTAATATTTACACTGTTCTGTTTGGTTATCGATTTACTAGAATTATACAGATATATAAATTTAAAGAGAAAATAAAAGAAAAAATATATAAACACGTATAAATTTAAACGTATGACTCAAAATCGCTTTCAATCCATACTTTTTCTTTTCATTACCAATGTTTCTTAAGACACAAACATTAATAAAAAAATATTATATATTTTAAAATATACTAGTCAAACGCAATTAACTCAATAAATCGACACATCTCTATTTGAAGATATTACTCATCGTTCATCTTTAAACTAATTGAAATTAACATTCCGTGTATGCCTAATATATGTAATTAACAAATAGACAAAATAAACAAACGTACTAGCGCTAAATTCTATTTAACACGCGACCGTCTAAAACTACTTTCACGGATTCAAGTTACAATGTTACCACACAACGGAATCGACATTATACTACACAAGTTTTCTGCTAATTCAATAAAATCCACAAGAAATTCGACCGGCGTATAAATAATTATCATTCAAAGTTGAAATATACGAACTGTTTATTTCGTACAAGTGGTATCAGCTGATTTATAATACGAACTTTCGACAGTTAATTTATAAAAACTCGCACGAGACATATTTGTCTCAAGGAACTATCGAGAGTCACGTAACAAATGAATAAATTATGTAAAACACTTAATGGAACTGGCTGAAGAGCGAGGCTACCTGCGTTCCACGTGAAAAATGTTTTGATATTATTTATAAAATTACAAATAGCGTTTTAAAATATTTACATAAATGGTGAGAGGTTGAAGCTTGTGTATTGAACCACTCTGTTAATATTTCCGCGACAAAATATTTATTTAGTTAGATAAATTGTTTAAATATATTTTGGAATTAAAAAATGTATTTATTTAAGAGTTATGATGATAAATAATTGAGATTGAAAATATTAACATAATTTAAGAGAAATAAAACGGTTTTCTATTTAAATTACAAATTAAATAAATGCTATTTTTATTTATAACTTAATTTTTAATTTTATATTATATAACTGTATATATA
This sequence comes from Acanthacorydalis orientalis, assembly GCA_034766995.1. Classification (NCBI taxonomy): domain Eukaryota; kingdom Metazoa; phylum Arthropoda; class Insecta; order Megaloptera; family Corydalidae; genus Acanthacorydalis; species Acanthacorydalis orientalis. The sequence goes on along the minus strand of CM068315.1, from coordinate 17,177,169 downwards.
TGGAATTTATCCGAAATATACAAATAAAAAAAACAAATCATTTAATACGAACACCTGTTTTTATTTAAAATAAAATTAATTTAATTATTTTCTATCTTAATATCCATCTCAAGTCTATACACTTAAAAAAGGTATATAGCTTTAAATATTAAAACTTTACTTTTGTTTAAAAATCTATAATTAATTCAAAAATAGTATAACCAGTAAAAACCGTAAAAATTTATATTTTTTCTTAAAAAGATGGTTCTTTTTTGAAGTTTTCTATTTGACAAGTATTGTGTGTTTCTTATCTCTAATCATCTCAAGTTCATAATGATTATTAAATCTATTTTAACATAAATGCCGAAAATTTATAAATTTAAAAAAATAATTCTAATGAATAAATATTATAAAATTTTAAATATTCCCTATTTATAAAATAAAATCGATATTATTTTTAAATCACTACATTTATCTCTGAGATATAATTCTAAATACAATTATATTTCATTCCGTGAGCATTGCAGTGAAATCAAAGAATTAAAATTGTATATGTGAAAGTATTAGGTTGGTAGAAAAATAATTGCGATTCATGATCTTCAAATTCATATACATCTTTTAATTTAAGTGGTTTTAATTGATCAAGAACTGCTGGATGACTAATTCCTAACTTCTGTGCAACTTCTCGAATTGTTGTGCGTTGTTCTGATTTAACGCCTTCAGTTGGTCGTTATGAACTGAACAAGGATGCTCGAGACTTTTTTCGTCTTCAAGGCTCTCATACTCAGCACGAACTTTTTGGAACCACCATTGCACTGCACGTTCTTTAATAGTACCTACACCAAAAGCGTTGTTTAGTTTATGAAAAGTTTCCACTGTTTCACCACTCATTTGAACTCGTACCAAAATTGCTTTATTTACTTCTTTTCCATCTTTAATTCAATAGCACAATTTGAAGCCAATTAATAATAAAACCAAAGTCGATATTAGCAAAATACTGACCGAAAATGCACTTTACAATAATATTAATATGAACAGCTGAAATGGCACTTTCATTGAAAATAATTAAACTTAGAAATCAGAAAACAAAAACCGCAATTATTTACCTACGAACCTAATATAAACTACCTTATTCTTCTAAGTAATTGATTTATAAAAAACAAAGTTTGAAAATAATTACATTATCATAACAAACGTTCATATTTAGAAAAATTGTCTTTTTTCGGCATCAATATAAAGCGTAATAAATTACAATTTAAATACTGTCATGATATTACATTGTTGCAAATGTATGCAGCATACATGCATATTTTCTTTTCAATTACATTAATAATGTACAATTGTTACTGGAAGAGGAAACGGAAAGTATTAAATTGTCTTATGAGATGGATAATTCAGAGTTCCCATACTTATTTTATTTGTACTATGAATTAGATATCATTGTTTTCATATATAGTTTTTCCATTGAAAAGTTTTTAAATATATAAATAGCAGACACATATTTCTTTCTATCAGTACTAAAAACAAATTAAACACGTGAATTTAAAATTTATTCAATTAACAGGTATGCATTCTTCATTTAAATTCATTACATATTGCTAATAATTCTAATCGATTATTTCCAGTGTTTAAAATCGATTTTTTTATTAAATCAACAAACAAATATCTACTGACAACTAACACATTTTATTAATATTTGCTTCATTTATAATTAAAACATGATAATTATAATCAATGTACCGAATTAATAATAATTGACAATAGATCAACCTGAACAAGAATTCAAAGAATTTGTTTTTTCAAATTAAACAAGATTAAACATTTTTCCAAAGAAGTACTACTGAGGTATTCAAAAAAGTACATATTTAAAATTAAGATGCGATTATCGCCAAACAAATCCCTGTAACCCCATGCAGACGGGTGAAAATTGTTTTCGACATTATTGATAAACGATGTAGTTATATACAGTGCAGTCAGTAGAATAAATAGTTCTATTATTGTTAATCCGATGAGGTATTATCTAGACAGAGTCAACAGATTCAGACTACGTTGTCGGATAAAGAAACATAGCAAATGAGATTTTAATATGAATGAGAATTTCGAAATATTATTACAGCGCTTTAACTTGATGTATTGCCGGAATTTGTTACAGAGAAATTTTAGAATTTATAAGTATGTCTAATTCACACACGTATGTCTCTCTATGCATTTATATAGTACGATTAAAAATATCATTTTGAATTGAAGACTTTTTTACAGAAATTTTAATTAATTTCATTAAATATTTATTTGAATTACAAACATATCTTCTCTTAATTAAAGGCACGTAGTCATTTATTTCAATAGACACGCAAGATTTTAAAATACCTTTTAAAAATTTTCCGAATTAGTTTTGGTTTCGTTTAAAAATGAACATTTTCCTTTGTAACATTTAACATAATATGAGTAACATTTTTTTAAAAATTTATACTATAATATTTTGTTAATACTTAAATATTAAACTTCAGTAAAATATTTATAAATATCTGATCTTTTTAAAGGATTGACATATTGTAAGAAAACAAAAAATCAATCTTTTAATTTATACAACTAATTACATTGTACTTCTTTCTCTGTCTCTCTCTCTTTATATATATATATATATATATATATATATATATATATATATATATATACACCAATTAATGTATTATTTTTGTCAGTGCATCCACATCATACAAAATGGATAGGAGTAACTCAATTTGATTAAGTACATTTTTCCATACACATTCACTCAATCTAAGCGAATGATTCATGAAATAACTCTAGTATATCATGTTTATAGAGGCAAAAATATATCAATTGAAACTATCCATTACAGTAAAGCATTTCGAATCCTCTCTGTATAGAGAAAAATATGTGCATTGAGCTGCCATGTGCACAATTATATTCAAAAAAATACATGTAAACATACGAGTATATATATATATACACATATATACATACATACATATATATATATATATATATATATATATATATATATATATATTATATTATAGGGGAAACTAGTCTATCTTATCTGTTTATAGGAAACGGTGCAATCTCCCGAAAACGAAATGTTATTGTAATGTTGATGATAAAATCAAATGTTTTCTATATAGAGAAATATGAAATTCTGAATTCAGTTCAATCATCTTTTCAATTTTTTTATATGAGTCATTTTTATGTTTACAGAGTTATTTCCAATTTAATTTGTTTTATTTTGACACATAATAGGTACAACTTTGCAAAATATTTTCTGGTGTTAACTAAATAAAATTATAACTTGTTTTATTCTTTATATCATATACATTTGATTTTAAATATAACTAAATCAATTTCAGTAATAAAGTAATAAATTAAATGACGATATTGTAACCAATCAAATGTAACTGAGGTATAATTACTGCTAATTGAAAACTTATTATGTCGTTGCTAAGATTAAACTGAAATTAATACAGAATTATTTTTTAGTACTCATAGTAATACTTTGGTAGAAAAATAATTGCGGTTTATGATCTTCAAATTCATATACATTTTTTTAATTTAAGTGGTTTTAAGTGGTCCAGGACTGTTGGATAATTAACGCCTAACTTTTGTGCAAGCTCTCGAATTGTGCGAGGTTCTGATTCAAATAACGCCTTCAGTTGGTTGTTATGAACTGAAGAAGAATACCCGGGATCTTCTTCATCTTCAAGGCTCTCGTTGTTAGCATAAAATTTTTGAAACCACCATGCGTTACGTTCCTTAACAAACCCACACCAAAAATATCGTTTAGTTTAGAAACAGTTTCTGTTGCCTTACCACTTGTTTTCGACTCATACAAAAAATTGTTTTATTTGCTTCTTTTCCATCTTTAATTCAATATCCCAATTTGAAATAAATTTAATAATAAAACCAAAGTCGATGTTACCAAAATACAATCCCAAATATTCACTTTAAAATGATATTAACATGAAGATGAAATGACACTTTCATTGAAATGTTATAATTCAGAAAATAAGAACCGCAATTATTTTACTAACAACCTAATAGTTTATACATTTACAAAAATTCAAAAGGAAAAATTGTATTCTCAGGGAAAAAAATCAGTTTTATTCGATTTTAAACAATTTAATTGACTTTCAGTAATGACTTCTTCTTTATCCCACACACTAAAAAAAAATAATCAAAAGTACTCAATAAATCATTATTGACTATTTTTCTTGTTACTTATACGCGTTTCGATCATTTTCATAACTTTAAGCAATAGAAAAATCTAACAGAAGTAAAAAAATAAGATTTTTCTCTAAGTTGATATTTTATATATGACAGAATCGCTATAGATAACATAAAAGTTAGATAGAAAATCTGTTTCACAAATGATTTTTTTTCACCCCATATACTACAAACTTTTTTTTATCAAAAGTGTTAAGTAATAATTGATAATTTTTTATTATCGCTTATGTGAATTTTAGAAGAATCTGAATTTTCTATAAATGCTCAATATTCGCTTATTGAAAAAATTTTACTAAAAATTTTTGTGAAAAAAAGAACTCATGAGAAAATCTACTACTTTCATACTTATTACATCTATCTGCATAACAAAAGAAAAGTAAGATGAATGGATAGAATAACAAATGATTTAATATGTAGGAAAGCAAGAGAATATAAAAGTTTACTGAATATCCTGAAGAGAACAAGCAGTACTCTAATAGAACACTTTTTAAAATAAAATGAGTTATTAAAGACGACATTTGAAAGACAGGTAGAAAAAATATATAGAGATTAAGAGCAGGTTTTGAATATATAAAACAATTACTGGAGGAGATATTTTTTTCTAAAACTTGGTGTACTGAAGATTACCACTCATCGCCATTAAACAAAATGTATAGCAACAATCAAAAATGATTTATTGAATATTTTTGACCTAGATTTTTTTTGTAGTATGTAGAATGAAAAAAATATTGTGCAAACGATTTTAATCACAATATTAGAACTATAATGAGAATCATAATGAGAATCAAACTACCTTTACAATTTTATTAATATATTAGTTTTGTAAACTACTACTTGTAGATTTCTCAATATAATAATATACACTGTGAAAAATTGTTTCCATTGATAATTCACATATTGCATTTTTTTATTTATATCACTTTTTTCTGTTCTATTGATATACAAACAAATTTTAAATAATCTAAACCACAGTGTTGATGTTAGTACAATATTTAATATTTTATTAATTAAACTTTTTTTGAGAATTATCAATAGCATAAAATAAAAAGGATATATTAAATTGTTTAATTTATAAAATATTTTACAAATGCTTCCTATATACAATATTTATACAAAAACAGTGTATATAAGTATGTTTATGTGTACACAATGAGTACAAGCGAACATGTCGACCAACAATAATACACGAGACTCACTAGAAAAAGACAAGTGTGATGGGTATCATACAATTTCGATTCAATCGCGGATAATATTTCATGCGAGTGTAGTATATTATGATTGGGAATATTGCAATTTTCTAAAATGCACAACATACGCCGCCACAGAGCATCAAATGGTAGCAGTGTAGTAGACGGCGGGCCTTTTGAAATTTTCCAATAGACTGCACAGTGAATGCACCCGTTTCAGCGGTCAATGTATGAAAGGCTCCTGTACTATTGACGTTATCAGCGAGAAAAGATCTCCCCTAACGTAACACGCCCCTCGTACGCTCAACACCACCTTTATATTTTTTTGGGTGGTTCTGATTTGTATTACGATGTGATGTAGATATAAGAGAAATTATTTTTTTCTATTGAAAACAATTATAAATTCATTCAACATTCACAAAAAATACAAGAACACACATACATATATATATATATATATATACATATATATATATATATATATATATATATATATATACATACTTATGTATGTATTCAATTAAAACAGCAAGGGAGGAGGCATTATGTCGTCGTATTTCCCTCGAATAAGTGATACAGCAATTCAAACACATTGATCATAATCTATTAGACAAAATAAGTCCAACTTATTAAAGAGCTATCAAAAACATGCATGACTTTTATTTGAGTGCTCAGATAAGAATTCGTTATTTTCTGCATGGATAGCGTTATTCAACTGCAGGCAAAACTGATTCGATTCTGATTATTAAATGTACTTTAATAATAAGCATAACGTACTAAACATTTTAAGATTTCTATATTTCCGATTATTTATTTATAAATATATATATATATATAAATATATATATATATATATATATATATATATGTATATATATATATGAACATTTTCATAACTAATTAATATACGAACATTCCTGACAATGTGGTGCAATTCTAGTGAAAATTAAATATGAAGTAAATATATAACACATTCATTTCGGTAATGCTGTGGGGTCCAGTTGGTGTACTGAAATGGAGAAGAACAAACAGACGGCAGACATGAAGACATGTGCGTTCAGCGAAGCGTGACCGGAGAATGACATTACGGACATGAGATTCTGACACGCAGTGGACAGATCTGGCGGCATGCCGTACACTGATATGATTGACATGTCATATGTGAGAGGTTGCGAACGTAACAGCCACCGGAAAATATAACATGGGTCTCACTCTCGGATAAATATGTTGTCATAAGGAATTCGCACCGAAGATTAATAGATATAAATTTAACGAGCAGAAAAAGAACGAGTATCGACTTTTTCGTTTCGTTGACGCTGACTAATAAGTATGAAAGTAATATATTTCCTCATGAGTTCATTTTTTCACAAAAAGTATTTTTAGTCAAAAATTTTCAATAAGCGATTATTGAGTATTTACAGAAAATTCAGATTATTCTAAAATACACATAAGCTACAATAAAAAATGATCAATAATTACTTATTTAACATTTTTGACAAGAAAAAAATGTTTGTAATCTATGGAGTGAAAAAATCATTTTTGAAACAAATTTTCTATCTAAATGTTATGTTATTGAATCAGTTTATATTATATATAAGAAAAAAGTTTTAACAGTAAATTTATACAAAATTAAACAAATGTTTATAACTAAAATAATATTAAATTCTTGAGTAAGTATTATTATAAGCAGTAAAATCTACATTCATAATGTAATATTTTATTTTCAATTGTATTTAATTAACGAATTTAATATAATGATAAGAATATTTCTTTGTATTAACGTGAATTATAAAATGTATAAAAACAGTATATATTTTACATCTTTATAATTTTTATTTAATGATTCTATATATATATATATATATATATATATATATATATATTTATATATACATACAATATACATATAATATATATATATATATATATATATATATATATATATATATATATATATATATATATATATTTATATATATATGTATATATATATTATTTTTCTTAAATAATTTATATACAATAATGTACGAAATTAACCACTGAATTTGAAACATATTTAAATCTCAACCCTGAATATATTTAACAATTTGTATGAAAATATTAGAAAATTAAACATACTAAAATGAACAAAAATCTCATTTTTTAAAAATGATATTTTAGGTTCTAAATTTATTTCTTAAGTTAATAAATTATCTAATGCAGTGTTTTTGTGTATGTTGAATATTATTTTATTGAAAAGATTCGTTATTTATATAAACATTCTACATAAAAAGTATACAAATGACTCAATCCACTCAATTGTGTATCTAAAATCTGATTTAAAGAGTTAATATTTCGATCATAAAAACTCAATTGTCTGGTTCACTTCATTATTCCGAAAAATATTTATAATAGTGTACCAGCTATCTCGGTCAAAAATCAAACCCACTATATAATACCCATTTAGAGTACAATAGAAGCATTGCATCCGAGTCAGAATAAATAACAACCCCAAAGTTAACTTTTCTATTACTGAAATCTTTTGTATCGAAATTGGACTAATTCCGTCCCCGTTGTTACTGACGTGACAACTGAATTCCCTATTCATGCATATTATATCTTTTGTAAAATAAACACAAGATTAGAGAAAAAATGTATTTACCGCACTGAATACGCCGACCACTCACAGACACCTCTTCTTAAAAATAACAAGATTTCTGTCAATGTTGAGATAATCTCGAGTTTTTTCCTTCTTCTTTTTCGAATACATAGTGGGACGTTTAAAATGTTCGACATTTTAACCGCAAGTAGGTGGCGAAAAATTATTTCTTGATGAGAAGTCAAACGAATTGAAATCGTACAGGATGTACTGTCAATCATTTTTGAGCCCCTGCTAAAATGACAAGAGGTTCTAGTTTTTGCAGCTGTTGATGATAACGTGCAAAATGGTTTCTTTTGTGTTTGAAAGGATATTCGATATTAAAAAAATATCATGAAGAATTTCTTCTTTTATAATAAGTAGTAAAAGGTGGACATTTATTTGAAACATTTTTCAAGTGAAATTTCATCTACAGTCACTAAATAATATTCAATATATTTAAAAATTTTCTTCGTTATCTAATAACATATATAATTACAACAAGTTTAAATTTATCTTATATAACAATAAACTTATTATTGTTTAATATATATTTCAGGGTTTCGAAAGAGCTTCTTTGAAAATTAACTGTTTTCCAAAATTTATGAATCAAATAATTTCACAGTGCTGAATATAATTGCTTTTTTAGAATAATTCCACGTTTTAGAATGAAGCTGATTCTAAAAAATAAGATTAGTTTCTATCTTTTTTGGATTATATATAAGGTATTTTTTTAATTGCATCATTTATTCCTTGAAATATTTTTAACGTTCAATTAAATATTAATATCTGTTTCTGTACAATTACAAATGTTTCTTTTTAACTGTAATATATTTTTTTATGGGAACAATATATATATATATATATAAATATATATATATATATATATATATATATATATATATATTCGGTGTCTCTAACACAAATCTCAATTCCATAAATTTGTATACAAATCTGTAATGTTCAAAATGGAAGCTTAATATCATAGCTTCAATGTAGGTACAAATACCGGATTGTTATTAAACAAAAGCTGTCTTGTAAAGTGCATCGGCCAATTTATAGGTAGATTGCATGCTACTTGCTTTGTTAGTTCGCTTGCATTACGCTTCCGGCATATTGCTGGCATCTAACATTTATAAATATGCAAAACGTTAGGTAGCTGGAAATCTTGAACACGGTATATAAATGGAAACATGGTATTCTATATTATGAAATATAAATTTCCACGTGAACGTTAGACGTGCAATATTTTTAACATTTGAACTTTTGAATAATATGACGCTGGCCGAGAAATAATACTGTAATTTTATTTCAATGCAAAACAAAGAAAAATATTGCTTTTTTTTAAAAAAAATAGATGATAGATTCTGTTGGAAAATGATTTTAATTTTATATTTTAAACTTTCAGATAATCTCGGAATTAAAATATGTATAATAAAAATAATTCCCTACTTATTAAAATTAATTTCTATTACACTGCATTGAAATAAAATTTATCTTGAAATAAAATTGATTCACAGTAAAATATTAAAATAGAAATATGTATAGCAAGTTACAAAAAAATGACACTTTCAATTATTTTAAAATATTCAGAAATTAAATACATAAAATACGTATTCAAAATAATTGGTATAAAAGGTTTATCAGTCGCAATAAAAATCTTTCACAATGTGGGTAAATTCACTTTCACAAATGATTTTTTTGATTTTTCAATAAACCACACAAATTTTTACTGATCGAAAATGTTTAATAATTGATTACTAATTTTGATCGTTGTTTATTATCTTTCGATGACGATAATATCGTCATCAAATCGCTAAGATATAGAAAAATATGTACATAAACAGGAATTAAAATAATAAATAATCAATTATTGAACATGTTTAATCATAAAAAGTCTAGGTAAGTTTTGAGATACAGTACATTCTGAAACTACATTTGTATACCAGATTGATATTAATACCCTTAAATCATTAAATGCATCCTTGTCTCACAAAATTAGAGTACTAATTATATTAGGTTGGTAGGAAAATAATTGCGGTTTTTATTTTTTGAATCTCAACCTTAATGTTTTTCAATGAAAGTGTCATTTCATCGTGTTCATGTTAATATCATTTTAAAGTGCACTTTTCTGTCTGCATTATGGTAATATCGATTTGAGTTTTATTAATAAGTTTGCCTTAAATTGGGATATTGAATTAAAGATGGAAAAGTATCAAATAAGAGCATTTTTTTGTTCAATTCCCGTTTGAGTTGAAAACGGGTAGCAAGGCAGTGGAAAATGCTCGTAAACTAAACGATTCTTTTGGTGTGGGTACTGTTAATGAACGTACGATGAAAAGGTGATTTTAAAATTTTCGTGCTAGGGACGAAATCCTCGAAAATAAAGAAGGTCGCAGTCGTCCTTTATCAGTCCATAACAACCACCTGAAGGCGTCAGTAGAATCAGAACAACGCACAACAATTCGAGAGCTTGTACAAAAGTTAGGCGTTAGTCATCCAACAGTTCTGGACTACTTAAAACCACTTAAATTAATAAAATGTATATGAATTTAAATGGACATAAAGCGCAATTAATTTTTTACCAACCTAATAAAAAGAAACAAATTTAATATTTATAAAGAAGTTTGAGATCACGTACAGAAATATTTTCCAATAATTAATTGAAAATCCAATCGTAAATCTAATTTTCATGCTACAATAAAATCGAATAAAAAATATTTTAATGCGAAACTTACATTTTTTGGCAACATGACACAAACTATTCAATATAAAAATTTTAATCTAATTTTCCTACATATACATTATACAACAGCTACATCTACAAACACACACACACACACATATATATATATATATATATATATATATATATATATATACATAAGTATTTAAAACATACGGGTTATAAAAGGAAATAGTTAAAATATTTTAATAATAAGAGTAATAAATTACTTTCGAAGGACATATTTCAAAAGTACAAAATTCTATAAGTCATGCAAAACTCATATAAATTAAATTATAATAATACACAATAATTAAAACCTATTACGACACACTTGCCTAACAGATGTAAACGTAATCTTATAAATATTTAAAATACCAGCTGATACCATAAGCTATGGAACTTTCTAAAAGGATTCAACAATTAAAATAAGAATTCTATCAGAATAAAAATGTATATATTGTGAATTTTTTTTAGTATGAATATAAATACAGTTACAAAATAAATATATTTTTGTTTTGTGATATTACAATTACTGTAATAAAATAAATTAGAATACAATCATTACTATTTTACACAAATAATATCAAAATATATGTATATAGGTGAATTAAATTTATATTTTCTTTAAAAAAAGAACCACATGATAAAGGATGTACCATGTTATAATTAAGTTCTGTAATCTCGAAGTGGCTTTTTAACTTTTTAAGTATTTAAACATCAATTATTGAAAGATTTCAAAGATTTCAACCTTCACCACTTCATCAATGACTCAAAGTGTCTACTTGGATATGTTTCTTGTACTCGTTTACTTCACCGTTAGACAGAGTAAAAAATGTTTCTTATGTCTTAAAAATTACTTGTACTTATCCATCCTTGAAGCACGTTAAATTTCGCGGTTTAAAACCGAATCGTCACGCCGGAATGAAATATCGACCGTAAGGAACGTATTCTTTAAGGAACTTTATTATAGTCATTACAGACGGCTACCTACTACCTGCCTCTACCTGTTTCGTAAGCCACTTATAGATTTAACATTTCTTTGTTGCAAAGAAGTCCAGTTTGTGGTTGGAGATAGTTCGTAACGATGTTTTAGTCAAAACATATTGCTAGGTTACTGTAATTTACGTTGTAATACATTTTCGGTCCACATACATAAAAATATACAGCGTTCAAATGATTCATTCGGATTTATGTACGGAAAAAAATAGAGCGGAATTATTGTTTTCTTTGATTGATATTGTTTTATAGTGGAGTTCCGGTTGTGGTTAATGTTATATATATATATATATATATATATATATATATATATATATATATATATATATATATATATATATTATTTCAAGCACATGTTACAAAAAGTATATTTATAAACATAAAAGTTATTTCGGATTTAGGTTAATTCATAATGATATTTCCATTTTATGTTAAATTTATATATATATATATAGAGAGAGAGAGAGAAAAAAGAGAGAGAGATTTTTTCTAAAGGTTAATTTTAATAGAACGATCAAATTTTTCTATACCGTGGTACTCTGAAGATGATGGCATCATCGTCAAAATGAGCATAAATAACAATCTTAAATGATCGACAGAGATTTATTGAATATTTTTGGCTACAAAACTTTTTTGTGCTTTGCGAGATAAAAAAATAATGTTTTTGTTGATTTCAAATTTGATTTATTTTCTTTTAATATTTGTAACCTTCTTTTTATGACTCAAAAATATTAATAAAATATAGTTTACACACAACACCATATCTTATCTTCAGGGCGTCATATTATTGAAAAATCTGTTGGAAAAAAAGAGTTCATTTGTGAAAGTGAATTTAGTATCAGAATTGTATTATGAATTCACAAGAAGTTTGAGAAAATGAAACGAATGTCCATCAAGTAAACGGCTAGTATTGATTAGAAAAACGTGCGTAATCGGTTAGTTTTTTTCTTTTGGAACAAGTATTGTGGCAATACTTAATTTGGAAAATTGAAAAATTAGTTTCATCTTAAATGAAAACATGAAAAAACTGTTTTTTAACAAGACGGTACATTGTCAATTTTTTAAACAGAAACTGTTTGACCAAAATTGTCTCAAAAAAATGAATTGAAAAAAGAAATAAAACTATCGAAGTCAATACGCTTCCCGGATCTCGCCCCCATTGGACTTGATCAATGGAAACATGTTAAAATAGTTATTTATATATTGAAATCTCACTTTTTGAATTATTTTCATTCTTGAATACCTAATAGATTAATACAATGAAAAACACAAAGTTTAATTACAGATTTTTACGGAAATTCAAAATCTATCATATTTTATATCCGTAATGACGTTGAAAGTTAAAAATTCCGAATTTTAAAAAGATAAAATTTAAATAAATTTCTTTCCTGAAACATTTTACAATTTGTTTTTATCTTCAGTAGAACAGAGATTACTAAAAACTTTAATTATGAAAGGATTTTGAAGTGGTAGTGATATATATATATATATATATATATATATATATATATATATATATATAAATCAAAATTATGCACTGAAAACAAAAATTCTATGACGTTAACTTATTTATTTGAGACGAGGTTTCTATGCTACCCAAATATGTTTTTTTCCATTCTCTCTATATACAATATATAAAATCAAAATTATGTTCAAAAAATAAAAAAAAATCCATGACGTCCACTTATTTATTTGAGACGAGGCTTAATGATACCCAAATATGTCAACTTTTTCATTCGATTACATGTATATGCTTATAATTGATAATTAGTCGAGCGCAGAGAGCCCGGGGGTTGACGAGTGAAGAGAATAAGGGTCGAATCCCCCTAGTATATATATATATATATATATATTATATATATATATAATATCAAAATATATATATATATATATATATATATATATATAAATATATGGATAATTATTTTAAAAACAAAAAATCGAATAACAAGTAAGTGAAACACTAAAAAATATTTTTAGAAAATCACTAATCTTTTTTAACTTTTAATTGAAATGAAATAATTTGTTTCATTATCATACGAGTAGATACTTTTATCTTTCGACAAATAAAATTAAAATAAAGTTGTTTAATTTTAATCCTTGTTTACATTTTAAAAAGATTTATCTAATTCACTTATCGATTTTAGTACTCTAGTAAGTTTTATACTAATATATATAAAACAAAAAAATATATTTAATTTTGAAAACAATAATTTAAAACGTACGTTCGACACGGCAGGACGATAACAGCCGAGCATTTTATTTTTAATAGGCTTTGGCATAAGACATCTTGTAAAGCGACTGTTTTATCAATAATTGGTTCAGTCAGAATGTTGTTCTTTGCGATAAAGTGTATAATCCATTTCAATAAATTTACACGTTGTCCGAATAGATACAATAGGTGCGACAAGAAATGATCGGTCTGTGGTCATTTTTTTTGTAAGATAGCCTGTGTACGACATAACGACTACTCGAATTCGGTGAGATTAGATAATTTTCGTTACCTCTTGAAAACGATGTCGAAGCAAAATGAAATAAACTAGGTTTACATTTCATTAACCATGCAAAGATGATCTCTCGACAGATTTTTCTTTACATGTATTTGCACTTATGTACTTAAAATTGTGTAGCTATTAGAAAACCACAAAATATTGGATTAGACTTTAAATACTTTGGCCGTTGGTTTGAAAGAATATGTTCGTTTTTAAAATTTTGTATTAATTTAAATACTAATTTATTTATATTATTCTAAATCACAACTTCGTAAACCGATTTTGATATATTCTTTGCTAATTATTCTTTAAAATTTATTTACTTTATTCAATTATTTCATTTATATTTTTTAGTGATTAATTTAATTAAAGGAAAATAATAATACAATATATATATATATATATATATATATATATATATATATATATATATATATGTAGATGTGGGTGTTTTTCTATATACCTGTGTATGCACATGTGTATACTTGTATGCATGTATAATTTAATAACATAACATCAGTTATATCAATTTTATGCAAATGTTTATTTTATTTTGAGAACACAAATATTTCATTTACGTTCAGTATCATCTCCAGAAACGATAGAACTGCAAAAAAAAAGATTCCCTGCTGGCCAATAGACGCAACGGCACGCATCGTTTGGTATTTACTTTTATTTTTTTCTGTGTCTGCCGTGAGAATACATTTTAATTAACAAATATACGCTAAAAGTCAATTAGAATCCGTTATAAATTTAGGTACTAAATATTTTTATATTATTCAGTTCATATATTTTCAAGTGTGGGTTTTTGGAATTTAATATGAAAATGTTTTTTTAATGAATACTTTTTTATATATTTATTTTAGAAAAGTATCTAAAATTATTTTTTAAATATAAGAATATTATTTAAAAAATAATATAAAAGTATTCATATTTAAATAATAATAATTTTTTTTTTAATTTATTACATAAACACTTTTATGTTCTTTATACACATATTATTTATTAAATTGAGTATTTAGTATCGTAGATCAATTTTTTATTTAATTTTAATATTTTTGAAATAATCACTCTGATCTAAGCTGAAATAAGTGAAAACAACAGTTAAATAAATATAATCTATAGTTAAATCATCGTTGAAATTTCATTAGAAAAGTCATATTTACAAAAACACATTCAACTCATTCGTAATACAGACAACAGTGTTACGCCAAATCAAATATGTATATATGCTTGGATGTTAAGTATGTTAACATTGTGAATATGTTCAAACAATATTCGAAAAACATTGTACAGTTTCCGTTTCGGCAACGGATATGAGCAACTAGTGATATAGAATTATGTGCATTCGAAATCATCTGTTCATAATATCTAAGCGGAGATATGTTATTTTGATATACTTCGGTTCTATAATCATATGTAAATTATAATTGCTTTAGATTGTTATTTTCAATTTGCATAGTTTATTCATATCATTTCTCTCTTATATATACAATTGATATAATTAGAAGGTTTGAAATTGAATCTTCATTATTACATCAGTAAAAAAAAATATTATTTTTTGAAAATAAAATAAATATACTATTTTCATATCATGTAAATTTAATAAATATTGTTCTTACTTATTAAATATTTATCTTTATACATCAGTAAACAATATCATTAATAATAAATTAATAAATATAAGTGAATTGAATTTATTCTCATTTATCAAAATACAATATGAAACGATATTATTATGACTCTTAATATGGATTTCAAACAAAATTTTGAAATCGTATGTCAAGATTATGTTTCTTATTTAAAGGTATATTCTATTTTTCGTTAAATATAAGGTCGTGTTCCTATCTAATAAATATTTATAGCAAATAAAATGCATAACGTTATAGAAAATCCGGTGACAAGTTATTTTTACACTCTGGCAATATTTTATGCAACACGCCTCGTAAATCTTTCCTCAAATCAGTAAAACCATAAACATAAAATGATGGTACCTACTGAAATATCTTCTAAACGTTTTACAACTCAACCACCATTATAAATATCTCACGGTTGTGCTGTGCACTGACCTTCAATCTAAAGCAAAAGGGCTAATAAAACATTACAAAGGTCACTTACTTACTTCATGAGCTTATTTCTATATTAGCCGACCAGTCAATTTTAAGTATGGGAAAAAGAAACGTGTACACCGCTGATACACTATACGTTTAAATAATATATACTGTATCCTTGTTCATACTTGAACTTTATTTTGATTTATTTTTAAGAATGAATGATATGAATCGTTGCTGTGACATCAAACAAAAAGCAATGAACTAACTGAATAATATATCACCATTAATATAATAAATACAATTGTTCACAGAGGTAATTTGATTCAAGGTTATATATATATATATATATATATATATATATATATATATATATATATGTATGTATGTATGTATAATTTGATACTACACTTGTTATGTTTATGCATAATTTTTACGCCTCGGGGAAATTTTATAGCGAACACAGATAGATATATTTTGACTTCTTAGTTTTTATGCATTGACAGAAAATGATACAAACAGAAACTCTTTCTAAAAATTACAAATCAAAAAAGTTTCTCTTAATCGCAAAAGAAGTTTAGGACTTTCTATTTACAGAAACATGAATATTTGTAATTATCTTTTATAATTAATTATGAAGAAATTTTTGAAAAGAAAAATTTTTATTGGAATATTGACTGTGTCGTTTAAAAAACAAACTGTATATTAGGTTTGAACTTAAGCAATCTGTTAAACTAATGTTATACAAATGATATAATTATATTTGCAAAAAAGATTATTTACTACTTATCTTTTCTTCGAATTTACGCAAGATTCGAAGATAAATATTATTTACTTATAGTTATCAAACGTATTACAATCAGAACAAATATAAAGTATTTGTAACCTTTTTTAAGAATATTTTGTATATATAGGAAATGTCTTCCGGTCATCACATTTTTTTTCCTAATCCCTATTAATGACTATATATATATAAATTGTTTAAAAAAATTACAAACTTTTTAATGAAGCTATTTAAGTGTTAATAAATATCTTAAATACAATTTTATGTAGTGTACATTTTACTTTGTATTACTTGCATCATATTTCAAGAAATTTATTAATTAAAATATTGATTTCTCCAGACAATTTATACATTAAAGTTTTAAAAAAAAAACAAGAGATTTTTATTAAAAAAATCACATATTGATTGACTTGTGGATCATCCATAAGAAACATATACATATTTTAATAAGATCTTACTCAGAACTTTCAACTGAAATTAGTTATAAGACCAGAATAGATTTCTGACATTGTGGTTAAATTTAGTGTCACAAATAAATTATTCTTTACTCCGCAAAAAAAATCTTTTGTTCAAAAATATTCAATAAATCATCAATGATTGTTGCTTATGTGCATTAATATGGTTATAGTATAGTCATCTACATGCCAAAATGCACGACAATTTCAAAAAAGATGTATGCAGAGTACCTTCTACATCTTGGAACTCTGAAAATGAGAACATTGTCATTTAAATGCTTATAAGTAACAATTACAAAAGATCAATAATGTTTTATTAAACACTTTTAACCAATTTTTATGTTTTTTTGGATGAAAAAAATTCATAGGATAATAATAAAATATTCAATAAAATGTGCATATTTTACATATATGAATAGCATTAAATTAGTATTTTAATTGTTTTCATTCTTGGCTATTATTTTCAAAGAAAACATCCTTGTATTTCAAAATGTTCAAATTAAATAATTGTTGTAGAAACGAATGTTTGATTCATTGATCAGTAAAAATGTTTAATAATATCGAGAATTTATAACGAATTAAATACGTTTAATTTCCATATCTGCCATTTTGTGAGAATAAATCCCGATTAACCGTACTGCGGACCTCAGTTATGAAAACCATCCGCACGGAACAGAATTTATATAATTGTCAGTTTTTTCCCAATCGTCGTTCATATGAGTAAATCTACTCGAAAGCTGATTTCATAATAAACAACATTATTTCGAACCGACAAGGAAACATTTTACTACTCATAAACCAATAAAATAATAAAATTGAAAAGACGTAGAGAAATTTAGAGTAAAATGTCATAACTTCACATAAATCAAGCTGACCTTTACAAAACCACAACGGGGTGTATAAACTGGCCATAGCTAACCGCATGGCTGTTGACTTTAGAGAAAAAACCTATTGTCGCATTCAAAGAAAACAAGAATTTCTGTCCAAAAACGTACTATCGCACTGTAAAAATGTAGGTGAACCGAGAATTATTTTTCATTTATCTGCTTGGTCATGCATCTGGTACATATTAAGCATAGAAGGTTTCAAAATATTTCTTTGAATGAGATTTTATTACTGTTTTGTGTAGCTGCTTATATATATATATATATATATATATATATATATATATATATACAAATGAAAATAGCAAAATTTAAACATTTAATAAATTTATATAAATAACATTAATAAAATTTTATGTAAAGCATCAAATGCAACTTAAAAATCATTTTCTCTCTAAAAATTATTATCTAATAAAAGTTATTTTGTCATAATCGCTAATCTAAAATGAAATATAAAGTAAACACTTCATAAATTATTCATTTAAATCAAATAAACGATCATCAAATAATATAAGGAAATATGTACAATTAATTAGTGAATTACATATTTATTTACATTACAAGTGAAAGATTATATTAGCAAGATTTGGAAGAACGGTAAAAACTTTATTAAGTTACATACGTATAGGACAGTATCGATAAAAATGAATATATTTATTAAATTGGATAGACTACATTAGAAACAGGCGTATTCATTTATACCATAGAAGAACATTTCTAATTATAAAGAAGAAAAATTGAAATAATTTTGAAATTTAAAACAAACTAATCTTACTGATATTTTTTTGGAATTACATCTAAATTCAGTTAACTAAATGAATTTTCACTCTCTAGTTTTTTTTATCAATTTTATTAAATAAATTTTATAATAAAAAAATGAAAATGAATATATAATTAACAAATAAATAAACTACAGTCAGGTATATTAAATAAAATTAAATAGTTTTTTTCCGAATTGGCAACATGGAAAATCTAACATGATTTATATATTTTATATTCTTTTGAATAAATTTTTCGAGAGATTAACAAAAATGAAATAATCGCTTGAATAACCAACTCTCTGTTACAAAACTGACATTATAATATTTCTCATCTGTATTTCAAATACAGACATTTTACATATCTTATATATATATATATATATATATATATATATATATATATATATATATATATATATGTATATATGTATATATATATATATATATATATATATATATATGTATATATGTATATATACATGTGTTCGGTTTGAGTACAATACTCTTATATTATTCTATTCATACTTGAAGACAATAAAAGTCGTGTACAGAGTGTAAAAAATCGTACGAATCAACTGCAATATGCATTTGGCTTCTTATGGAGTCGGTCATGCAGTGAATGAATTCATGCAAAACAGTAAAAAATTTAAAATGTATTTTAATATATTTCAGTTTTGTATAAATATGAATTTAAATGTATTATTTGTAACTTAGACATGTTAAGATATATATATATATATATATATATATATATATATATATATATATATATATATATATATATATATATATATAATACTATTTTATTGTTAGTTATTTGATTCTGTATACAAATGGATCTAAAATAAAATAGACTGCTAACACCATATTGATTTACTAAGTATCATATGAAATAAACAATATTGATAAAACAACAAGATGTTTTAAAGTATCAGAATTGTTTTCTTCTAACTCTTCATTTCTCTGATAAGTTTTATGATAAAATCTAATAGATTTCATTGAATAGATGGATGTAGTTTCACATTTTCAAGAATAAATTAATACATAAACCAGTTTAGTGTTTAAATACAATGAATGCTTGTTTTTGACTCCACACAAAAATATATAATACATCAATCATACGGAAAACTACTACCTTTTATTATGTGTTAGCCACCACGCATTAAATGAATTTAGTTAAAAAATTGGTAGCATTCTCACCTACATTATTGTATATTTTTTTTACAAAGAGTTTAAGATTACATTGTTATTTTATATTTATAGTTTGTTTGTTATATTTTTATGTTAATCAAAAGTGTTTTTTATTTAACAATTTTAATTTACATGTTTATGTAGGTATACATGCATGTACACATATTTTCATATACACACATATGCGTGGTCTTGATAGTCTTCATCCTTTTGGTTCACCTTAGTATATTTGTTATATTAGATAACTCTGTTCTCCCCTATTAAATATTAATAAACATATCTTATATATACTAAATTTGAAAAAAATATATAAATGCCACTTTCATTATAATAATAACTGTTCTGAACAGAAACAAAATAAAAAACAAATAGAAATAATATGTACGCATAAAAATATATTATATATTATATGTTATATATATATATATATATATATATATATATATATATATATAACACCATATCATATCCAAATTAAGACGGTGACAAGTTATAAAATGATAAATCAATAAAAGTATGTAATCTAGAAAACAACATTTTTTTTAAACTAGGGAATGTCTACTTCTTACTAGTTAAATTTGGTCTCCAAAAAATAAGAGAAGTAAATAAATTATATGCTCAAATTATCTGCGTAAAATATATCGTGAATTTTTTATTAGAAAAATTTATAAAAATTAACAAAATACAATGTTAAAATGTGTAAAAAATTTTTTTACTCTAGAGCTTCAGTGATTATCATATTTTGAATAAATTTCTGATCAGTTTTATACTGAAATCGTATAAGCTCTTTCGCTGTACATCGTGAGAGAGTTACATACATACATGTGACTGATTTCAGCCAAACAGAACAGAGAACATGCGATTTCCATCAACCAATCATTGATAATCAGGAATAAAAATAGTTAGCGTGTTACTTGTTGAGTGTAGCAGGAAGAGAGGCATTGCGAGAAGGTGGTCTACATGAAAGAAAATTCCTTTTATGAAACTTATTTTTTATATATAGAAATATACTTGTACATAATTATCATTTTTGAAAACAGATATCAAAAAATTATAAATAATGTTAAAAATTATTTATAATAAATTAAGAATTATCTACTTAATAAAACAAATTGTTAATACCCGTATTAGTGTTCATAATTTCATTATTTAAAATAATCGAGTACACATGACAAAAATCAATGTAACAAGATAAAATTCGCTGAATATGTGAACTCACAGTTCAAACATAAATAGTTTTATGTAAAGTGCTAAGATCATAAAATGCATTCAATATTTCACTTAAACATTCAACTACCGACGCTTACTTGGTGGTCGTACAAATTCGAACCTGCAATACGACGATGTGAAAAAACACCTAGTCGCACGTTATAAATGACTATCTTGTGAGGTCGGCTTGCAGTTGCATTGTAGACACAAATGGTATTATTCCCCGTAGCCTTTATTCTTCTCGTAAAACATATATAAGCGACTGTTAATCTCACTGAATTCACCCGCGTCCGGCACGTAGGACCGACGGTATCAGAACGAGACAGAGCACACATGAGCCGAGAGTGTTCGGAAGTATTTACGTACACCTATTTGTTTGCTACTGGATATTCTCTTGTAAAATATGATGTCCAACTGTGAGATATATGCTTCTGGTATATTCAAGCAAAATCGTAGGCTGCTACTTAATAATAAATTATTTTATTTCCTTGTGCGCTTATGTGGGTGTTGTTTGAAGAACGGGTTTACGTATATGTAAGTTAATATTAAGATACACCTTAAATTTAAACCGTGTGATTGTTTAAGATAATCAACTCGAACATTTAACTCGAAAGAAATGTGAAAATTATACGGGTGATAAATGTGTTTTATACAGAATACAGAGAAACACACAGAAACGTATGTATAGACGCAGACAAACGTACGGAATTATACGAGTAAAAATTCATATTATGCAAATCTTGTAAAACTAACAATGAATAAATTTATGATTATTTATTCATAAAATGATATTCACTGAACTTGATTTATATCTCTGATTTTTTTTTAATTATAGAACATTTTTTGTATCAAACTCGCCCGACTATAAATTTGAAACGTTGAAGTTTATAATAGTATAACATAATTTTAATAAAAATTAGTAATAATATTTTTAATAACACATTTATTTTTTTACAAACATCAAATAAATATTCTATTATCATGACTGTTATTCTAAATATGTAATTACGACGATCGTCTGATAAGTTTGGTAATTTTTTATGAGATGGCGTCACCTTGTATTAAGAAACGTCACAGCTACCAAATGTCACTTTTTAAACTAGTACAGGCGAAATTTCAACCAGAAGCGACGCCTCGTTCACGTTCTACAGATGTTTGAAACGAGTATTGTAGCAGTTGTCGCAAAAATGGAAAAAAATGAGCAGGTCTTTTGCGTCGATTCGTTACTCTGGATGAAACATGGATCTACTTCTACACACCTGAGTCGAAGCAGCAGTCAAAGCAGTGGACAATGACTGTTGAAAGTGCGCCGAAAAAAGCGAAGACCGTTTTGTCGGCTGCGAAGTTGATAGCCACTATTTTTTGGGTTTCAAATTGATTCCTCATTCACCCTATTCTCCGGACTTGACCCCGTGCGACTTCTTTTTCTTCCCAAACTTAAAAATTTGGCTCACTGGGGAGAAATTCTTGTCGAATGAGATTATCTTCGCCGCCATCAATGCTTATTTTGCAAAGCTACTTTCCCGATAAGATGAAAAATTGAAAACTCGCAGGACCAAATGTATTGTCTTCCATGGAGACTATGTTGAGAAATAAAATTAATTTTTTCCAAAAAACTGAGTGACTTTTTTACCATTGTTATTGAACGACCCTCGTATAATTTTATGTTTTTATATCTGTAATCGTGTAGATACGTTATCCTGTTGATTTTTATCCTTTTGGATCAGCAAGTGTTCATCCTCTATTACATGTTTAAGTACGAGTATCGTTCTCGGGTAGATATTGAAAATTCAATATTTTCAATATCCACTTAAAAATATATTTTCATGCCGAAACTATTAATGGAGAACTGGTAATTAATACAAAAATACGAAGAGCAACAGAACATGCTGACCTATATTCAAATTCTTTTAATTTTTTGTTTTGAAAAATATTTTTTTTAATAAACCAAAATATTTATTATAAAGTACAAGGATGTGTTCTTTGAAAATAATATCCAAAAATGAAAATAATTAAAATGCTAATTTAATGCTATTCATATACGTAAAATATGCACATTTTATTGAATATTTTATTATTATCCTATGAATTTTTTTCATCCAAAAAAACATAAAAATTGTTTAAAAGTGTTTAATAAAATATTATTGATCTTTTGTAATTGTCACTTATAAGCATTTAAATGACAATGTTCTCATTTTCAGAGTGCCGAGATGTAGAAGGTACTCTGCATATATGTTTTTTTGAAATTGTTGTGCATCTTGGCATGCAGATGACGATACTATAGGTATCAAAATGCGCATAAGCAACAATCATTGATGATTTACTGAATATTTTTGAACAGAAGATTTTTTGCGGAGTAAAGAATAATTTATTTGTGAAGTGAATTTAACCACAATGTCAGAAATCTATTCTGGTCTTATAACTAATTTTAGTTGAAAGTTCTGAGTGAGATCTTATTAAAATATGTACATGTTTCTTATGGATGAACCACAAGTAAATCAATGTGATTTTTTTTAAAAAAAATCTCGTTTTTTAAAATTTTAGTGTACAAATTGTTTGGAGAGCTCAAAATTTTAATTAATAAATTTCTTAAAATATGATGCATGTAAATACAAAGTAAAATGTACACTACATACAAATTGTATTTAAGATATTTATTAACACTTAAATAGTTTCATTAAAAAGTTTGTAATTTTTTTAAACAATTTATATAAATTTATATATTCATTAATAGGGATTAAGTTGAAAAAAAAATGTGATGACCGGAAAACATTTCCTATATATACAAAAAATTTTTAAAAAAGGTTACAAATACTTTATATTTGTTCTTCTGATTTTTATCCTTTTGGATCAACAAATGTTCATCCTCTATTACAAATTTAAATACGAGTGTCGTTCTCGGGCAGATATTGAAAATATTTCAATATTTTCAATATCTACTTGAAAATGTACTTCATGCCGAAACTATTAGTGGAGAACTGATAATTAATACAAAAATACGAAGAGCAACAGAACATGGTAACCTATATTCAAATTCTTTTAATTTTTTGTTTTGAAAAATATTTTTTTTAATAAAAAGAGACCAAAATATTTATTATAAAGTAATGATAAAACTAAAAATATTTTGAAAGTTCATTTTTATTTGTGTAAATATCTCTAACTAAAATACAATAATAATCTGCTAATTGTCACAAACTCCATACGTCTTCTTATTTAACCTTTAGCAATTAAGCTATACATTAAGTCACCTCCAAGGTGTTTTTTTAAATTTCTGAGTTACGCAATGACTACAAAAAAATCTTAGCAATTTGTTAGATCATATGGAAATTTTTATTATTCAAATATAATCATACACAAATTGACATAGTTTAGTGAAAATATTGTGTTTTATTTTATTATATATATATATATATATATATATGAATTTGTTTAAAATAAATAATGGAAAAGTAATGTATTTTCTACTGCTATTGTATAACAATATTGATTTCTAAAGTTATTATTATGAAATTTTAATTTGTTTAAATTAATGCATTTCATTTTTTATATACTTGTTTACCGAATATTTTGTTTGATAATGCTTTATACGTTATACACAAATTTATTACAGAAACTTGTAATCCATAAAAAAATCATTTTCACCGCCATTTTAGTATATTTCTCATAAAGCATTAGGATGATATAAAACAATCTGGGCGATCAACGCCTCCCATACTTTTCGTATAATTTATTACAACTTGACACTTTTCTATTTCCATTTCAATTCTTCCTCTTTTATATCTTTTTATTTTTTGCATCAATGCTACATCCCAGGTACTAATTATAGTAATTACCCTTTTATCATAAATAGATCAGAAGTCTATATCATACGAATTAGGATAAGAGTATGATAAACATAGAAAAGTATAAACATCCGATGGCACTGACAGACGAACGCTTATCAAAGCTTTTATCTGTAAATGATAAAATATGGATAGTGACACAGGCCGTAAGAGTAGAACGCTTTTAAGTTCCTGCTCTTTCTGAATGTACAGGGTTAAAAACTCTAAATATTTGACAAACATTATAATACCTAACTTTATACTTTTTTTTCAAAAATGTACTTTAAGAATTATTTCTTACAAAAAAAAAACATAAGTTATCCAATTTATCAGCAAATTAAATATGAAATTATTTATCCAAAATGAAACAAGCTATTAGGTTGTAACATATCAAGTTTCTGAGTTTCAGTCAATCAGAGGTCGCCCGCGATTGAGAAAGGTTCTGTGCAATATTTTACAAGTTCAGCTATTTGGACTTGATTAATGTACTGTACCCTTCAATTGTTTTTAAATACGGAGTTATTGTTGTTATTTTTTTATACCCTTTTACAGGATGGTGTCCACAAAAGATTTGCGTCTACTTTTTTTATACGAGTTCAAGTTCGGACACAATGTAGCGGTAGCAGGTAGAAATAGAAATGGAGTTTTTGGATAAGGGTCGGCTAGCCATAGAATAATTCAATTATGGTTCAAAAAATTTCGTTCCAGTAATATTAATCTCGACAATGAGCCTCGAAGAAGGCCCAAAACCATTGTGAACGAAGAATATTTGTGAGCCATGGTGGAATCTAATCCACATACAACAGTTCGAGCTCTCGCATGTGATTTAAGTGTTAATGTTATGACTGTTTCTCGTCACCTCGTTGCAATAGGAAAGGTGAAAAAGCTGGATAAGTGGGTGCCGCACGAATTGACAGATTGTCAGAAATGGAGATGCTTAGAGGTGTGTTTTCATTGATGATTCACAATAATAAAACGCTATTTTTAAATCGAATCATTACTTGTGATGAAAAATGGATTCTTTATGATAACAGAGAAAGATCTGGTCAATGGTTAAATGCAAATGAAGCTCTAAGACACAAACACAAGTCGTCATTACATAAAAAAAAACTTATGGATACTGTGTGGTGGAAAAATAAAGGAATAATCCATTATTATTTTTTAAAACCAAACGAAGCAATTACGTCTGATTCATATTATCACGAAATTGACAATATGAATGAAAATCCCTCTTATTCACCAGATCATTCACCGACAGACTATTTTCTTTATCGCCATTTGAAATATTATTTAAGAAATAAAAAATTCCGAAACTAAACAGAAGTGATTCGAGGATTCGAATACTTTATAAACTCTAAAAATGTCAATTTTTATAAAAATGGGATACACAATATAATTTCTCATTAAGAAAAAACCATTGAAACTGATGGAGCTTATTTTAATTAAATATATTTTGTTTTGTTAAAAATATTGCATTTTAATTCTCACCTACAAATTCCCCAATTTCGTATGTTACATCCTAATAGTTAAATAATTCGATCAATTAGAAGAAATATGATAATTACACATTCATCGCTTAAACATACTAAATACTCTAAAATTTAATAGTTCTATGAGAGTAGTTTTCTATCAAATATTTACAATATCTTTTTTAAATAAAAGTACAGAAACAAATTACAAATTTATAGTATAGTTTAAAAGACACTTCTGAAAAATTTGCATTGTCACAGCTGCATCATTTTTATTCAAATAAGTGAACTATTAGATATTTATTATTTTTGCCTTCTATAAAAATTTTAAACGTATTTTACAGAAATCGAAATTGTAAATATATGCTTAGTAACAAAACACACACATATATGTATATATATATATATATATATATATATATATATATATATGTTATATCGTTATAAGTTTAACTAAAACAAAAAATATACAATTTACACTTAAATCTATATGAATGATATTATAGAATAAATATCGATCGCAAATATTGTTATCTTGTTCAAACATACTTGTCATTTGTTACTAATACCATAGTGGATTGCCATTTTATATTCATTATAAAAGAGATATTCAAAAGTGTTTCTTAGAAAATATTTATCTGTTTAATTAATAAATTGATCATCTTTTTTTAAAAAAATACCGTATATGGTTTAAAATGTTAAAATACAATGCATTCATACTTAAATATGTAATACAACATGTTTATTAAATTTTATTTGACTTCATAATAATATAATATCCAAAAATATTTTAGCACGGACAAGTTCATTTCCATAAAGTGTCGTCGTTAATTTAACCTGTGTATTATTTGTAGAGCACATCAGGTCCAGTGGTTATTAATTACACTTTATACTAAATTAATATGTTTATTTTTACTTATTTGGTAAAAAACGACGGGTCATTGAAAACAATGATAGGCGTTTTTTTCCCGTCCCTGATAAATAATATCACTCTGGTGGAAATGGAATGACATATTTAAAAAAATCCGTACTTTCTACAATTTATTACTTATCATGTTTATTCCATACAGAGTTTAATGTTAATATATAATAATGTCATTTATTTTTCAAATGAATGTGCTCGATTAATAAACAGAATACTCACATAATAAAAGTATTACAGAAATTATATAAACGTGATTAAACCCTTTTATAAGCAGCCAAACATAATATTTTATTATTTTGTATTTACTGTTTTTTTTTTTTTTGTTTATGTGCACGTTCGTGTTGAACTCGTGTTCGAGCTTCTCATTAAATTAATGCAATTATTAATTTTCTTCATGT
The DNA here is from genome assembly GCA_034766995.1 of Acanthacorydalis orientalis. Lineage (NCBI taxonomy): Eukaryota > Metazoa > Arthropoda > Insecta > Megaloptera > Corydalidae > Acanthacorydalis > Acanthacorydalis orientalis. The sequence goes on along the minus strand of CM068315.1, from coordinate 17,148,983 downwards.
TTTCATATACATGTACATTTGTATAATAATCAGTTCGTATCAACAGTCATGTAACCAGCATTCAAGTTTTGAAAAACGGATACTTCTTAAAAATCTTATTTACAAATAATTTTATTTTAAAATTGCACTTTGAACAGTAGTTCTGTTTCAAACAAAAGTTATTACTTTACTAAATTTTAATATTTTAAAAACAATATCATATGACTACGTATCTATTTTTAAATAAATTATTTTAAATATATACTAGGGATGTTCTTCCTATGCTTGTTGCGCTCACTAACCCCCGGGCTCGCTGCCCTCGTCCACTTGTCAATTATAAGCATGTCAAATAACCGAGTGAAACAATAAACATATTTTTTAAAAATTATTTATGTCTATATAATCATCCTCGCAGGTATATTGTAACGCGTTATTATATATATATATATATATATATATATACTATGTTTAAATAATCATTATCGCAGAAAGATTGCAACGTGTTATTTTATATATGAGATAAACATATTTGGGTACCAAGAAACCTCTACGTCGTAAACAAATAAGCAACGTCATCGAATTTTTTGTGGATAATTTTGATTATATATATAGAGAGAGAGATTTTTGTAATTAAAATTATATATTTTTTTTACAACAACAATGTCATTGATATGTTCGTCCTTTTGGATTACCTAATTATCTGTTCTCCACAATTAGTTTTCACACGAGTAACACAATATCCTTTGATAAATGTGAAGATTTTGGAAACCAAATACTTAATTGTTCCGAAAGACGAAGACCAACAACACAACATATTATAATTTATTAAATGATTAAATTACATTTTTATTATTATTATTCACATCATAAACAATGTACGCGGTTTGTTCAAAAAAAAAATTATAAATTTAATACAATACTGAAAATTAGATATATATTTTATAAAAAATTTCTCTCTCAACCCTGCCTTTATGTAAGCAACCTCTCTCAACATAGTCATCCCTTATTAAATTTTTGGAATCATTTTTCATATCTTTTTTACTGAATCGAAATCACAGAATTTTATATTGTCCTTTTATCTCTTTTGTGTTTTCAAATCATATTCACTTTAACCTCTTAAGTTTTGAGGGCATAAATAAATCAGTGAATATTAAATAAGATTGAAAACTTGTTTTGTAATACTTGATTTTTCATTCTTATACAAAAATTAACATATATATATAAGGCATTTACAGGAAAAATATCGTGCTGTTATTTCTAATTATTTTTATTCTACATTCCTGACCATTTTTGTTTTATTATAATTGTTAATGATGTGAAATATCAAAATAAAAATCCTTATAATATTAAATATTATAGAATTATTTTTTATCAATATTCTATTGAAAATGAATTGAGTTACCATAATAACCTGAAAATAAGACAGCTCCGATTTTTAGATTAATCCCAGGTTTTTCCAAAGAATCAAGAAAAAATCATTTTTTTTGAGATATCTATTATAAGACGACATGCAGTTTTTTTCATGTTTTAATAGAAAGTAGTATTTGCAAAAATTATACAAGTACATATTTAAAAACTATAGTCACTTATTTAAAACGCCTATAATGGCATTCCAGCATGAACTTCTGAAGATCTAAATGTAAAATGACTCTTGTTTTTCTTGTAGAGAAAGACATCGTCTTATATTCGGTCTAATAAAGTATTTTTTTTGGAATCAATGCTATATTGAAATTGAATTGAAACAAATTTGAAATGAATCAATACTCTATAATCAAGTAAATTAAAGGAGATTAGATGCACTTCCAAAAAAATAAATAAATACAAATAAATAGTCCAGTGGATCTAAATAAAATTCCGGTCTATCCATACATCAGAATGGACCGTTTGATCCTGGTTGTAGTATGATGAGGGGAGGGTTGGATAGAGTATAAGTATACTTTTGTAAACTGTCAGACCTTACGCTGTCGCGACCAGCGCACAAAAAGGGTTAGATTCTGTTATTTTTTTTTAATATCTCTCTTCCTGTTGTAGGTACAAAAGAAGTTAAAAACATTTTATTGGGAATTTAATTCTATACAACTTTGATTCTCATACTTATTTCGTATGATGAATATTTTTTTTTATTTAAAAAAAAAACTACAAAAAAGTTTTTACCGGTTTACAAAACTCCCTCATGCCACCGAAATTTATCAAAAACATTCATCGGTTTAACAACTCTCCTAAAACCAGGTTCAGATGGTCTATTCTGATGCAATATTCAACAGCCGAATCCACTGGACTAAAACTCAAGAAAAGTAGAACAAATATCAAACTACAATATTATACACTTTTAAGAGCAGTTTCAAAATATTAACTGTTCGATATAATATTTGTTTTGAGACTTTTTAGGTATTCTAATTTTATGAACGTATGTATATATATATATATATATATATATGCAAAATATAAAAGTAATAACAAAATCTAAAAATAGGCTTAAAAAAAAATGATTGTTCATATGTGAGAACAAATATATAATTAATTATAAAATAAATAAGTAAATAGGTTTTAATTCATAATATTAATTAAATTTCATTCAATTATAAATCATTTTTAAATTTAATCATACTATATTTTATAATAAAAACAGAAAAATTTGACAACATTTATTGAATAAATCAGTTAAAATAAAATTATAATAAAATAATTGATGAGTATTTTTAAAGAAATGAAAAAGAATGTCAAGTACGTTCAACATCGTATAAATATAGAATATATGTATGTGTGTATGTATATGTGTGTGTATATATATATATATATATACATATATAATCTTATTTTCAAGTAGGATGCAAACTTTTTCCTCTTTAATTTAAAATAACTTATAAGTCTATTTATCAATTTCATCCATCATCACACACATCTTTCTCGTTTCCCTATTCAAAAGTGAAGTGAGATACATATGAAACAGTGAACCCCATTTTATTTTCGAATTACTTTCATAATCATTTGAATAACTCGTCTCTTGCGGGTCTTGTTGGTTTTTGATATATTTCTTTAGTCATTTTCGAGACATTTCGTATTATTTTTTCGTATTACTCAATATATATATTTTATTCTTATAGAAACTCACTTGTCGAATCTCGTAAAATAAAAATTATTCAAAGGTATTTATAAAATATATGGATGGTATTAAAATTGGAATTCATATCGTTATAAATATTATTTTTAGTAGATGTACATACAGATTTTTTTTGTAATTTTTTGTATAAATGAGTATGGTTATTTAATCTAGATATAAAAATTAAAATACTAAAAATTCCATGAAATCAACAAAGTGAAAACCAACATTGAAATGTATTCTTTCTCGTCAATTAAAGAGTATTTGTAAAGAACCACTTACTGACGTTAATAAATATGTGATGTAAATGTGGTCAGTGTTTGTAAATGTGTTTATGCAAGTTTATTACTTCACCGTATGAAATTTTTCGGCAACTTGAAAAATGTTGAACTAAATGTGAAATTTTCATTTGTATAATAAAAGTACAATAAATGTATTTATTGTAATTTTATTAATGTATGTGAATAACATATATTTCTTTTTTTGAAAAAAGAGCAACAATAGATAGGATGAATTACTTTCGATAGCACATAAAACTAGACAGCAGGTGACAGTGGTCACACGACATAAGCACAACCGACAGATTTTTAAGTATCATATTATCTCGACATTATTTAATATTTCGAGAGTCTAACGTTTCGTTATTTTGAAACACCTGAGTATTACAGAACGCCATATAACCTGCTGTGTACGGTAAAGATATGCACATATGGTGTTTGATTTTTATTTACTCTGCTGTGTGGGCGACTTATAATTTAAGCAGGTGTTTTCTGATGTAGAACTGATGCTAATTTTGACAAAGTATTGCGTTTATTGGTCACGGGTCCATGCCGTAGTCATATTGCTTATATTAACTGTTACCTATATACACACATAGAACATCTTTTCAAACTAACAGAATTTATTCATATCAATATACAATGTCCAGTTTTATGAATGTGTGCGTATGACTTTTAGTCATGTTTTATGTGTAAATTTATCCGAATAGACAACTCATTGTACGAAATTATTTATGGTTGTTAAGTTAATTGAATATGCAAGAATTATGATATTATTTTAACAACAACTTTTGGACTACGGATACTATTTTTTGTTGTTGTATTGTGCTGGGCTTAGAATATAAAGCCATAAATCATTGATATTTATGTGAAATATATTTAACATTCGATGTAATCATTATTTTTAAAAAAAAGTTGTTTAAAAACACAATATTGTAATTTTGAAATTACATAATATACATAAATAAATTTACAATATTTCATTAAATAATTGACGTAAAATAGAAATAAAATACGTGCAAACACATATTTATTCATACGTGTATATATATATATATATATATATATATATATATATATATAAATCTGTCAGATATTACTAGTAACAAATCAATAATAACATAAAATAAGAAATTTAATTTTAATTTATAAGATAATTTTCTCATTACCTTTTTATTATTAAAAACATATAACTAATAGTTATATTTGCAACATAGAACTAACACTGTTAGTTAAACATATAACTAACAGCTAATATGTTGCAAAAGTTACGAGCAATTTTCTTAGTTATATCGATTGAAAGGAAAAAAAATACTAATTAAGTTTACGTTTTTATTTACAAATCGTTTTAAAAAGTTACATGTTTATTAAAATTTCTATATAACTCAACAATTCTATTACTTTTTTCAGACTTTTTTAAGGACAACAAAAACTAAACCGACAGAAAAAATCGTTCATGTCAAGTCAATTAAAATTTCGTGCTTATTACATTTTTTAACAAATCTCGGATATAAAAAATATTTCTAATAATATACGAATAAGTTTGTTGGATTATATAAATAAACAGTATTAAATTTATGAATATTTTTAATTAATATATTACTTTTCGAAATCAATTTAATTTTACAACGCCATAATTCTAAAGAAGCATATATTTCCAACAATATTTACATACTAACTTTCATCTTGTCTTTTTTAAATTATACAATAAAATCTTATTTAAAAAAAATAATATTTCCTATTAATTGACATTCTATGACTGTCAATAAAAAATTAAGTAATCGTACGCGAATGAAATTAAACGACTTGTTTTTATATTAAAGAAAAAACGACGTATCAATTTATTTTTATTAATATTAGAACTATAATAATCAATAGAAAAAAATATTATTAAACAAATCTTTGATATGAATTATAATTCGGATACGCTGTTCTGTGCTGTAAACACGTTTCTTAGAAAAAAAACACAGTAAATAAATAAAATATTAAAAAATTTATTCGCTTCGAATTGGATACAGTAATTAAAAAAGAAATACGAATTGATAATTACCGATGGTAATTCGTTTAATTCGCCTATAGTAAAATTAATATTGCCATAAACAGTTTAATTCAAGGATATATTTTTTATGCAGTTTAGCCATCCGGGAAATATCTTGTTGTGTTCTCAAGCAGAATGTTAATACTCCATGAACTTGATGAATATTCATGCCAACTTTGGTGTGTTTGAAGTTGACGGTACACCTTCAACTTAATATAATATTTATAATAGCATAATTACTATAAATTATATTTACAACATCGTTTTGTACCGCACAAAGCATATATTAAACGAAATTTGAAATCATAACAGAGACGAGAGAACATTCGCGTTGAATTGTTGTTTTGATTCAATGACACTAAAAGTTTAATGTTGGAGAATACCTGTAGGATTCAATAATATATACTATAAATCAATGACATACGCAGTACGCAGACTATTTTATAATATCTGCACTATTTTTGAACATGAAAATATGATCTATACACATTTTAACAAATCAAAATCTGTTTAAATTTTTATAAATCAGAAAAATCATTCTGTATTGCTACCAAACTTATAAGTTAAAAACGGAATATTTACACTAACTGAAAAACTGATTTCTTTTTGTTAACAAATAATACACAATATAAATATTAATGTTATATAGATTAGTTAAAAAAATGTGTATTTATAATTTATCCTCGTTTTACACGAGTAATTTTTAGATAACATATATTGAAAAATTATCTTTTTCAAGGTTTTTCCACTGATATGAAAAGTAATTAATGAGAGTATCACATGATAAAATTATATATATATATATATATATATATAAAGTAAGCTAATTATATCGGTGCCTTTTTTATTAGAACCGAATATTTACAGAAAAATTAATTAATTTCCATCCTCATAATATCTCCTATTATTTTGTATAAAACTATCCACTATCTACTGGGTAACTGACGAATCCCATGTCGAAAAAAAATGTCTTTGCTCTATGAAGTCATAAGATATTTTCAAACCTCTTCCACTCTTTTAGTATTTTTTTGTATGTTCTATGTATCACAACATTTTTCTTCAAAGCTGAACAAAAAAATCTCGGGGCTTCGGAAGCATTTATTTCAACTAAAATGCGAAAAGTATGCAATACCTAATAACCTGCTTTTCGGACACAATTGTCTTCACTACTGTTTTCTAAGGTTATGCCAACTGCTTGATAAAGATATGTAGTATTTTTAAATGTTAAAATTAGCACTTCAAAATTCTAAAAAAACAAGAAAATATTTCGACTTAATACAGAGCTATAATTGAAACAATTTAAAAGCACATAATTAATTTTAACAACTAATATATATATATATATATGTACATTCATAAAATTAGAATACCTGAAAAGTCTCGAAACAAATATTATATCGAACAGTTAATATTTTGAAACTGCTCTTAATATTGAAGTTGATATTTGTTCTACTTTTATTTAAAGTTTTAATCAATTGAGTTTTAACCCAGTGATCCGGCTGTTGAATATTGCATCAGAATGGTCCATCTTATCCTGGTGTGTATATATATATATATATATATATATATATATATATATATATATATATATATATGTGTGTGTGTGTGTGTTATCTGTTATGTGGTCTTTGAAATTAACGACATTAATATAAATAGAAAAAGAATGAATAAAAATCGTTTGCATTTGTTATAAACCTGTTATAATAGTGCATATTTGTAAATATTATTTAAGTACTGAGTTAATTATAAAATTAGATTTATTTAATTTTTTATCAAATTGGAAATAAATATGATAAATTAAATTTTCTGCTTATTCTTTTACATTCCTGTATACCAGTTAATCAGTCATTTAAATCTTTCTGCTCATTAAAATCGTTTTATTCATTTTTCATAAATTTCTGTTCAATTATGCAAAACCTAACGTTCTAGAAAGCAGTGTCTATATTTTTACAATTTTATTATACAATACATATGGTTTTCTTCATAATTAAATATTAATTTCTATTTACATACATATATATATATATATATATATATATATATATATATATATATATATATATATATATATACACGAGGGTCGTTTGATAAGTTCAGTTAATTTTTATGAGATGGCGACACCATTCATTTGGTAAAGACACGGCGATAAGTCCCACTTTTTAAATTATCATAGGTGAAATTCAACCAGAAGGGACGCGTTGTTCACATTCTACAGATGTCTGATGCGATCATTATAGTAGTTGTCGCAAAAATTGAAAAAGCGCGTTCCGTGCAATGATACAACCTTTTTAATGATATAATGATAAAAAAATGATTCTAAATGAATATCAGAGAAGAAAAAGTACTCTAAATTCAATATCACATTCTCCGGCTGTTATTTATATTTCTTTACAAAGTGCAGATATACTAGTCAAAATCAAATTTTTGATGCTTAGATGTCATAAGAAAAAATTAAGGAATTCATCGTAATACTGTCCCGACAGTGGTTAAATTCACTTTTGTAAATAAATTCTTTTTCAACCTACAAAACAATAAAACATTTTTTAAAAAATGTTTATTAAATGAAATAAGGACAATTAGTTATTCTATATTTTGGCACTTGAAAGATATGGCATCACTATCGAAATGTGCATGAGCATCAATCAATATTGATCTACTGAACATTTTTGATTAGAAAACTTTTTATTGTTTAAAGGATGAGAGAAGAATTCATTAGTGAAAGAAAATCATATTAATAATAGCTGAATTTTTTTGTCATATGTATCAAACTATTCTATTTTCTTAGAAATTCTAAAGAAAATAGAGATAGGTTTTAAATAAAGTAAAAAAATCGCAGCCATAACATTCCACTTAATTGAACAGTTTGGTAAACAATCAATTTTCAAGAAATTCAAGTAGCTTTTTAAATAGACGATACATATATATATATATATATATATATATATATATATATATATATAAATATACATATATATATACACATACATATATAAATATATATATTTTTATATATATATATATATATATATATATATATATTTATATACATACATGTGTATAAATATATATATATATATATATATATATATGTGTGTGTGTGTGTGTGTGTGTGCATACTATAAAATTAGACTATATAATAAATACTTTATTTATAATTAAAATTGAATAATCAGATATAAGTTTCTTGGAAAATAAATGAACAAATTGAGATCAATGCACTGTTAATTTATGCTTTACACAATAATTTTCACTTTAAAACAATAAAACGCACTTACGAATATTTCTTTTAAATTTTTAAAATTTTTATAATTAAATTGAAATCTGATTTTTACTTTTTTAAAAATTAATACCTTTATGTGCTTAGTACCAATCTCTTCGAATTAAATACATATGTATACATGTAATTGAACTATGTGTGTATGAATGCATATATATATATATACATGTGTATTAGTAATGTAAATGTATTTTAATACGAGGCAAAAGAGATCTTTCGATTAAAGCGCATTCTTGCGATCCGAACGTTATTCAAATCGCACGACACCACTACTCTCGAATTCAAACGCCGTCAAATCGTACAGGACTGTCCATATTTTATACTTTTAGTTAAATGAACACGGGTTGAACGTACATATATATATATATATACATATATATATATATATATATATACATACATGTATCTATGATCATACATTATGTACCCATACCAGCCCACGTCTTAAAATAGTAATAGAAACGTTTGGGTTGGAAACATTTCAATTGATACAGACGACCAGTTTCCAAGAAGTATTGACTATTGGAACACTGACTTCTGATAATATCATTCACAATTTATGTTCTGCTTTGCTAGATTTAAGGAAACGTGTAGTGAATTTGTAGGCGACATGTAAGACACTCATTCTTAGATACGGCTCATTAAAAATAAAGAAAATGTGTAACTTGCTCAAAGTGTATATATATTATACATGTTCGGTTTCTTCCTTATCAATATTGGTGTGTATGTATTTTCAAAATTATATGATAATTTTATTCAGACCTGCGTCGCATATTCTGTATAATTAGAGTTGGGATACGTATTGAGAACATCTCGTTAATACCATAAATGAAAAGTTTGCAACATCCCAGAATTATATTTTACTTGTACAATAAATAATGTATAGAACGAACATTTGTGCAAACATGCATCTGAAATTATATTCACAAACATTTATAATCAAATTAGTATTTAAAAAGAATTAATAACTTTCATTTACGAATTATTTCAATATTTTTTTCTCAAATATAGATTAGATGTTTAGAATATTTATATAATATAAAAACTGTGTAATTATATTTAATATCAAATACATTTTATAAGACACGCCTATGTTGTATATATATATATATACTTAAAAAGATATTAATTTTCAGTCCCAGAAAGATTTTTTTATTTCGCAATATGTCCAAAAGAATAAATAATTTATCTTCCTTATTTTATGATTTGGAAACATGAAAAATTACACACTGAGCAAATAATACGTCCGTACGATTAATCTCTATAATAAATGATAGTACTAAATATTAAACTAATTTATAAACGAAACATTTTTACTGTCATATTATCGCAATAAATCGTATCTAAAAATAAATGAAGTTCTGAATGTTAAAAATAAAATAGATTTCGTGTGACTGGAACACAGAATAAACGACTTAAGAATCTTAACGTGAGTTTAAAAAGGTCGTTTCTGAATTTTTGAACAAATACTGTTTTTTTGAAAAGTTACAAAGAACAAAATTTCTATTTGTGTTCATGTATAAAATAAAATTAAAGATTCTAGAGACTCTGGATTAAAATAGTTTATTTTTATTTCAGAACTCAACAGTTGTAATTTTTTTATAAAACGATTTGTTTTCTTTGGACAAATAAAAATAGGGAATAAAATATTATCAATAACATTTTTTTGCAATATATCATTTTTATATTTTAGATAAAAATTGTATTAATCACTATCCCATTTTTTTAGATATTGTAAAACAGGTACAATTTTATCTCTGAATATGTTCAAACAAGTGTATATTAACATTACAAATAGTCTATTAATAATTTAAAGTTCATAATGTAAATAAATTTCAGTTATTAATATTTTTATTTATATCGATATTTTTTTAAACACAAAAAAATATGTATTACTGTAATGTGATATAAAAAATGTTTAAACATTTTCGCTGAAATGTGTACAACTGTATTAAATACATATGCACTCTGTATGACAAAATATTTTTAGATTGTAAATGATGTTTTCGCGGAAGAGTTATAATCTAATTTATATATATATATATATATATATATAAATATATACACATATATATATATATATATATATATATATATATATATATATATGCCCTTATGTATAAATTTTCATTTCACCGAATGCTAAATATAAAAAAATCATAACCTAATTCCATACAAAGTATTTTTCATGAAATATACATGTAGTATAAATTTAGAATTTTTTGTTTATAATATCAAAAGATTGTAAAACTAACTTAAAAATGATATTTAACATTTGAGAAGAGTTGGTATAAGAACTCCCTAATTAGAAAAATAAATGAAATAGATACTTTCAATTCTATTTTCTTTTTGAGAAAAATTGGAATATCTCCTTTATAGCATATTTAAAAAATGATTCATAACTATGAGCCACCAGTAAAGAAAATATTTTTTTACATTTGCAGATCTAGAAATTTTTATTATTTTTAAACGGTTCGTTATGTCGCTTTGTACATGAAACATCCTTATTTCATCTTAATATATATATATTATTATAATTAAACTGATTATATCTTCAAATTTAATTTCTGAAATACTATTTAATATACTGAATTAAAAAAAAATAGTAATTCTAACTAAATTTGTATTGAAAATAATCACAATTACTTTTTAAAAACATATACATTTTTTCAATCTAAAGATTTAAATAAATGTTTAAAAAATAATACTTTGCAGTGAATATCTGAATTCTTTTATCTATACGTTGAATTTATTGTACATATCAAAGTAATTAATATTTTCTGATAATAATTGATAAACAAATATTGAAATGATACTGGTTATTAATTATGTAATATAAAAATATATTAATTATCAGTACTAGAAAGCCATCAAAAGAAATTACAACAAGATTAAATTACGTATAACAATATCTATTTTTATAAATAAATCCGTTCATCAGATATTAACTATATGGAAAATGCTACACGGAAAATTTATAATGCATATGTGTTTGGACATTAATACTAAATTAAATATACTGAATTAAAGAAATAAAGAAATTGATGATTACTTTCTATACAAAAGTAGTAAAACATACTTCCAGGCAAAAATCATAGCGATTTCTAATTCTAGTAGAAAACAGTAAATATATCAATATTTAGTAATATATCATTTTTAATGTTTTAGATAAAAATTTTATCAGGCACTGTCTCATTTTTTTTAAGATATTGTAATACATAAGATAAGTTTATCTTTGAATATGTTTAAACAAGTGTATATTAAGATTACAAATAGCCTATTAGTTATTTAAAGTTCATATTGTGTATAAATTTCATTTAATAATATTTTTATTTATACCGAAATTATTTTTAAACACAAAAAATATTTATTAAAGTAATGTAATATAGAAATGTTTAAAAACTTTCATTGAAATCTGTACAACTGTATTAAATTCACGTACATGTGTAACTTGAAATATTTTCTGATTGTTAATGATATTTTCGCGGAAGAGATATAATCTAATTTGTGTATGTGTATATGTATATATACACACACACACACACACATATATATATATATATATATATAAGCCTATATGTACGAATTTTTATTTTACTGAATAGAGAATAGAAAAAATCCTAATCTAATTCTATAGAAAGTATTTTTTATGAAATATACATGTAGCACAAATTTAGAATTTTTTGTTTATAATAATAAATGGTTATATAAGTTAAAATATATTTAAGATTTCAAGAGATTTGGTAGAAAAACTTACAAGCCCCTAATTAGAAAAAAATGAAATAAATACTTTCAATTCTAT
>CM068315.1:17101509-17131509 GCA_034766995.1 Acanthacorydalis orientalis | reverse complement strand
CTCATCTGCGACGAATGATTGATTAAGCCCTCATTATTCTTTTTTATTCTCAAACTATGAATATGCATATATATATATATATATATATATATATATATATATATATACATACATACATACATACATACATACATACATATTCGACAACATAAATGCTGATAGAATTATTTTAGAAATTATTTAATATCTAACATTTATTTTATTCACATACGCTAAAACTGACTTTTACATTATATATATATATATATATATATATATATATATATATATGTATATATATATACATGTATATATATATATATATATTTATACATATATATATATACATGTATATATATATATATATATATAAATTAATGATCAAAATTATGTCAAACAAGAAAACAAATACGATTATAACGAAGTAGTTATTTTTTTATAAGTTTAATATATTTAAATACGCTGACATCATCACTAAATGGCGATGCACTGAAATGTTAATTAAGTTTTTAGTGCAATAAATAGTCAATATAATTTTCTGAACAGTCTTATTTACGTTATATATATATATATATATATATATATATATATATATATATATATATATATATATATATATATATAATGAACTAACGATTATTAGGTAAAACATCAAACATTTGAAAATATTTTAAAACGCTCTGAAATATCTACATATTAGGATTTCGGGATTAAGATAAACACGAAGTATTAAAAAAGAAAACTGTCTTTATATTTTATTATAGCAGTCATTTAAAATTTTTGTCAATTAAAATATAATACATAGGATGACAGTTTCAAATATCTTACATATACATGATACAGCTTATATTGCTAATAAGCGTTTATAAACTCCAATGATATAACAAATTATCGTTGACATAAGTATACATGTAAGTATATACATATTTATGGGCATATATATATATATATATATATATATATATATATATATATATATATGTATTAAACGTACGTACATACATACACTAGATAATGCCTCATGCGGTAAAATAAATATCCTTAATTAAGTCTATATACACAATGTACATTTTAAAAATTAAAAATAATTTAATATTTGCAAAAAGTCTTAAGTATCTATCTATCTATCTATCTATATATATATATATTTGTATATTATACACATTCACAAATATGTCTGTTTTTTTATTAGAACTTATATAAGAATAATTTCGTATTCGTTTTTGATTTTGAAAAGTTTATTTTTATTAGGCCTATATTAAATTCGTAAAATTGTTTATCAATAAACAGAAATGAATGTAATTTTCAAAACAAGGTAGTCAACATTTTCATGAATATATTAATTGACATTATAGTAAGGAAAATAATATTTGTTACTTATGTATATACAAAGCAATAGAATGAATGTTTTTTTTTTTATAATAAGGCCGTCAGTCAAGATTTCAGCTAGTCAGAAAATATCCAAGATGATTCCTTTGCAAAAATTGTTTCAGTCTAATATGTATTATGTGATGAATTTAGCATATATTATAGAAAAATGTGATAGAACATGTAAGCTAATATATAATTACATTAAAAATATTCATCTCGTAGCTTACAATGCTTTCATGAATTAAATCGATGACTAAAGTTCAGTTTATTAATCACAAGTAAATATTTTAATTATTATAAAGTGTCTTCAACGTCACTCGCGTCAATTTTAAATTATAATATAAAATCACTAGTTTAAAAATACTGTGTGAATACCGCGTGGTGCTTATTATACTGCTTACCGAACAGCTTTTAAATAATATACGAGCGTTTTTTCATTTATCAATAAATAAGTAATCACGCCTTACAAAATAATATATCATGGGTGTTAACGGGTTCAGCAATACACACAAGCTTACACGAAATAAGTCCTCGTGTTAGACGTTTGTTGCGGATGAGAACCGCGTGTATCCGGGATAGTAGAATACACGTGCGTCTGAGGTATGGCCATGTAGCCGTGTTCTGCAGACTCGTAATGCTGGCTGCTGGCCGCACTCGAACCCTCCGCTTCGTCGCCGGACACATACGTCGATTGAGTGGGTGTCGGCGTCGCGACGCCCTGGTGCACAGGTACAGGGGGCGCTACGGACGCTAAGTTAAACCGATACCAAGTGTCCGAAGCTGTAGGGGCGGCTGTGTATCGTGCACCGTGCTGTCCGCTCGTCAGTTTACACGACCTTGTTTCTGGAGCACGTTGTATTTTTTTCGGTGACGCCGCTACATCCGGCATTGCATACCGTAATTTCTCCCAGAACCGTCGATCGTCCCATACGATCGGCATGGCGGCATTTAGTATAACACGCAGTTCAGGGTCTGGCGCTGGAGGAAGTGTACCGTCGATTAACACACATAACAGTTTACGCCTATTCCGATTACCACGTAGACTCGCTAACAACGCTGCACGCAATTCCGGTCTCGACCACTCGAATGCGAGGAACGCCGGCGAAATGACTAGTATCACACGACGACTAGCATCAGCGGCGCTCAGAACACTGTCAGCGAGGTACGAGGCGCCGGGCACGAGATGCAAGTCGCGATGATGCAAGCAGAGCGAATAACCGGTCTGTTCCAGCTCTGGAGCTAACACACGGGATACGAGTTCATCGTCTCGGAGACTGTACACGACGTACCCGTCATACAACCTGTCCCGATCACTGTCCGCGTCCGCGCTTCCCATCCGGTAACCGCACAAGCGTACACCGTATCGCGAATGTACCCACAGACGAACGTCCTGGCGAAACACGTACGCGACGGCCATCAACAAACAAACGATTATCAGAGCGACCAAGGTGGCCGCCAGTAATGGAACGTACGCCGAATTCACTACAGATTTATCGACATTCATGTCACGTTGGATCACCGACGTAGCGACTGCGTTGTCCTGGTTCTCCTCACAACGACGAATCGCGTCCTCCACGGTCTCGCCATTAGAGTTCGAACATAACATCTTGCTCGTGTCACCTTCGTGCTGACGTAACCACGCCGTCAGCTTGACAGCACTGTGACAGTCGCAGGACCATTGATTACCGTTCAGCGAAATCTGAGCTTTAGTATCGGGTAACTTCTGCCACGGTGAGAAGTCGACAATCTTGTTGTCGTCTAATTTGAGCACTTCCAGTTTATGCATGTTTTTGAATGTCGTATTACCGACTGTCTCTATACTGTTATGCTCTAAATATAATTCGTTCAAATTTTCTAGCTGGTCGAATTCGAAACCGCGCAATTCATCTATCTGATTATTTTCCATGTGGAGGATCTGCAAGGATTTAACTCCGTTGAATGTACGATTATGTACAGCTTGAATATTGCTATTGTTCAAGTATAAGACACGCAGTTTCTTTTTTCCTATGAATACATGGCTGCCGAGTTCGCCCAAATCGTTCCCATCGAGATATATTTCCGTCGCGTCCATCGGAATTCGTTCCGGCACTTGTTTATAACCGGCGTTGCTGCAATCGACGACGTTCGACGTCCACGTGAGATCATAATAACAAGTACAGTTATTCGGACATGTCATTTCGCAATCACATGCGTCGAATTCGCAACAGTGACAGGTGGCAAAGCAATGTGTTTCATATGGACACAGAAAATCAGACGATTTTAATTCCAGGAGCGGTTGTGGTGGCGCACCACGAGAGTGCGCCAAACTACAAGTAACGGCATCCAAATCCAATACACGTGGGTACTGACGCGTTCGAGACAGCTGGTTCACACGCTGCAACCATTCCATTTTACAGTCGCAGTGAAACGGATTTCCACCGATATAAAATTGCGGTAAATCTTTGTCATCCGAGACCGGACTCAGTCCTAACGCAGCGAGATCGAGAGCGTGAATTTCATTGCCGTAGAGGACGACTTTTTCGAGGTTATGTTTTCTGAGGAATGTGCCCGGCATTACGTTACTAATTTTATTATTGTTCAAAAATAATGTTTCAACGTTGTCCGGTACGGAAGTCTCGCTGATCTGCGTCAGCAAATTGAAACTGGCGTCGAGCATCTTTATTTTCAGCGAGTTACTTACTTCGTAATAATTCCTCAGTTCGGCGATTTGATTATCGCGCATATCCAACCACTCTAGATTTTTCGGTAAATAACTGAAATCGAACCACAATATATTGTTATCCGATACGTTCAGCCAGACGAGACTGTGCAGGCTTGTGAATACGCCGCTAATGTCCGTTAATTTGTTACCGTCGAGACGTATCGCCTTAAGAATTGGATTTCCGGCGAACGCACTTTGTTCCACATGCGTTATGCGATTAGTTGCCAAATTGAGTACTTCGAGCGAACGTAGTGTCGAAAATGTATCCCGCGATATATTGACAATATGATTATCGACCAGCCGTAATCCGTACAATTTGTCTAAACCTTGAAACGACGTATCGTTCAGTTTCGTTATGAAGTTCTTTCCCAAATCGAGTGTTTTAAGCGAGGATAATTTTTTAACAGCATCCGGAACTGTACCCAAATGATTTCCGTTCAATATCAAATCATGTAAATCGGTAAAATTTTCAAACGCACGCGGATGGATCCACTCTATTTGATTCGAATCGAGGAACATAAAACGCAGAACATATAAACCTGAGAAATGCTCAGCCTCGATTCGCTTCAATCTATTGTGCGTTAGCGTCAGAGAATGTAAATTTTTTAATTCGCTAAATGCCGTTTCAGAAATGTAATCTATCTCGTTATATTCTAAATTCAACATTTGCAGACTGTACAGATCACGGAATACGGCCGTGTCGATTCTTGTTAACGAGTTGTGCGCTAGGCTTAAAACAACTAAACGCACCAAACCGGTAAACGTGTCTCTGTTCACCCACTGACTCGACAATTCGTTTCTAGATAAATCTAATACTTCCAAGCGATCCAAACCTTCGAAAATGCCCGGAGCGAGGACACTCAACGAGTTATTATGGAGATTCAGTTCACGTAACTGTCGAGATATTTGAAACAGTTCCGGTGGTAACGCAATCAACGAATTACTCGATAAATTAACCGTACGCAGTTCTGTCAGGCCGTGGAACGCCCGATCACCTACCGTCGATATCGCGTTATCTTGTAAATGCAAATGTTGCAGATATTTCAAGCCTGACAGACCGAAATCAGGTAACACAATTATATCGTTGTACGACAAATCGACGACCTCTATTGCCGAATTACAGCCCGTCGCCGATTCAGAAAACCCTAACGCCGACACATCCTGGAGGCGATTCTGAGTAAGATTCAACGACACTAAACTATACAACGGACAAAACAATCGAGCCGGCACGGTCCATATATTATTATCTCCGAGATCGAGCGTCCGGAGTTCGGACAGGCCACGGAAACTGTCCGGATGTAGTTCGAGACTCATCGCAGACCAGTCTGAATTGTGCGATCTGAGTGACAGATGCCTCAGGTCACGCAACGTCGATAGAATTGATTCGGGAACGCGACGGATCTTACAGTACTCGATGGTGAGGTCACGTAGACGTCGCAGCGGCGCCAGAAACCCACCTCGGTGGCGGCTCGATTCCAATGAACTTTCGAAAAACAGAACATCACTGCACGCGAGCCGGAGTGCAGTCAGCCGATCGGTTTGTGGGATCGTTAGATTCGATAATAGTTTTTCGACACCACCGATTGTTCGGAGCCTACAAGAAAGTACGATTTGTTCGAGTTCCGGTGGATACGGCGACGCTTCTAATATCCAGTCGCATCCACGCGGAGGGTCGTTGCCGGGACTCGTTAACGAACGCGCGGAAACCGTTATAGTGAATAATATAAAAGTTAAACTGAACCACTTTGAAAATATAAACGCCATTTTCGTTATAGAAACACTTAACAACAACACATATTTTTTAAGTTGTTTATATTAGACAGGTCAGCGTAACGAAAGCATACTTATTTTATTTTTATTATTATTTTTTTAAAAGCTAACACTTATTTAGAGATACACAATGAACTTAAGTATCTGTTAATACTACACTAGTATGGAATATAAAAGTACGAGAAAAAAAATATCAAAGAGTACCGGTCGAAAACGATTAAAATTTCGAGAACGGCTCACATTTAGAGCGATTCTAACTCACAACCGTCTTCTTTCGTGTCTACAACACGACTATTGTTAGAATTTAGTGTATGTTGACTGTTGATTTCGAACAGCTGGCCGAGGGCGGGGTTTTAGGCACCGCCTTCGAATTATTTAACAATTTTGTATCCCTTCCAAAATTGTTAAAGTATTAGGAGAGCAGCGACTCTAGACAACTTAAGAATTTTTAACGCAAGAGACATCTGTTCCGTATCCAATAAACTCGGACGTGCTATGTACTTGCTACTCAACAGTAGATACCGCTGTGTTGTACAGGATATAGGTTTGTGTATAAATAAGATATACCATGCATTATATTTATATATATATATATATATATATATATATATATATATATATATATCATGTTATAAGAAATAAACGCTTTATGCAAATATAATAAACAATACAAATACAAGATCTATTCCTGATATTTAAACTGTATACGAAGTCATCACTAAAATATAATTCAAATATAATATAATTCACTAAAAGAATTTTTTAACAAAGTTTTAAATTTTCTTTTTAAATTAAAAAAGTTGTTTTATCATCATTGGTTTGAATCTGTATACAATATGAATTTTGATATGAATAAGTTTAATCTATTATAAAAATCTAAATAAATATGTCAAAATAAGTCAAAGTACAAAATCATCATTCTTTGAAGAATCAATACAGATAACCTAATTAATTAAAAATAAGTACTTAAATAAAAATAAATCACGAGAAAAAAGGATAAATAATGAAAAAAATGTTTTATTACACTGTAAAAAATTCTATATTTTTATTTTATTTTTTTTAAAAAAAAATAAGACTAAATTGAATTTTTAAAGTATAATTTCCAATACTTGGATTTAAATTGTTATGAACTATTAAAACAGACATAATTTTCATGAAATGTTATAGCAAATTGACTACAATTTTGACGTTAATATTGTCCTCAGTCACAATTAAAATATGTATGTGATTTAAAGAATTCTTATTTGAATTATTTTCGTTATTACTTATTAATATTTCGACTATACAAAAATATTTGAATTATTATTAATTGATGATAAATACATTCTTAATTAATTAATTGCAGTTTCAAGAAACAATCACTCGAAAATATTTCTAAAATTATAATTTATCCGCAATATATAACAAATATAATCGAATCAATCTGCATTTTATTTTAAAAAATTCGCTTAGTTAAGAATATTATTTTTAATATCTGAATTTTATATCTTATTCTCATTCAATAAAATTATAAATAATATGAATGGCTTGTAATTTCCTTTTGTCTGGCATCATTTGCCTTGAAATTAGATGATGGGAGCAGAATTTTCAACAAAAAGGAAATCATTAAAAGAGTAGAAGAATTCTACACAGACCTATACAAAAATACATGTAACAAGGAAAACGAGAATAGAAAACATACAAACCAAGGTGTCCCACCCGTGCTACCGGAAGAGGTTACATATGCAATGAAGAGTATGAAAAATGGAAGAGCAGCCGGAAATGATGGGTTAATAGCAGAAATTTTCAAGTTAGTAGGAGAAAAAACAGAAAAAGTTCTCGTTGATATATTCACTGCTTGTATACAAAAAAGAACTATCCCAGATAAATGGAATGAAGCCACCGTAATTCTTCTACACAAGAAAGGAGATAAAGAAGATTTGAAGAATTATCGGCCGTTTAGTTTACTACCTACGATATATAAGATCTTTACAAAAATAATTTCGAAACGTCTACAAGTGCAACTAGATTTCGCCCAACCAAGGGAACAAGTAGGATTTAGAACCGAATTTAGTACAATGGATCATATTCAAGTAGTGAGAGAAGTAATAAGTCTGTCAAATGAATACCAAATACCAATGTGTCTTGGATTTATAGACTACGAGAAGGCTTCCGACTCCATCACCACCCTGTCGGTAATATCTGCATTGAAGAATCAGGGCATAGAGGGCACATACTCGTATATCGAGCTGCTAGATAACATCTATAAAAAAGCAACGATGTCGGTGAAGCTACATGAAGAAACAAGAAAGATAAAAATCGAGAAAGGTGTAAGACAGGGAGATCCAATTTCTCCGAAATTGTTTACTGCGGCATTGGAAGAAGTATTCAAATCGCTCGAATGGGAGGACAAAGGAATCGAGATAAAGGGCGAAAGATTAAGCCATCTCCGGTTTGCCGATGATATAGTTATTTTCGCAAATACCCCGGAAGAGTTGCAAAAGAGGATAGAAGAACTAAACGATGCCAGTCAAAAAATCGGCCTCAACATGAATCATACAAAGACAAAAGTACTGTTCAATGCGTTTGTATGTCCGAAGAAAATTAAAATAAAAGAAACGGAAATAGAAGAAGTCACGAAATATGTTTATCTAGGTCAGCTTATCAACAGAGATGGATCATTCACGGAAGAAGTAAATAGGAGAATAAAAATGGGATGGAGCTCTTTCGGACGAAATGCCTCAATATTTATGTCAACAATCCCACTCTGTTTAAAGAAAAAAGTATTCGATCAGTGTATACTACCGGTCCTTACCTACGGCAGCGAAACATGGGTGCTTAACGCCAAAATAGTTCAAAGACTCCAAACAACACAACGAAGTATGGAACGATGCATGTTAGGAATAACAAGAAGAGATAGAAAGAGAATAGAATGGATACGAAAACAAACAGGAGTCACAGATATAATAAGAAGAGTAAAGAGTCTGAAATGGAAATGGGTAGGACATATCGCAAGAAGAGAAGACAACCGATGGACAAGAGAAATTATTGATTGGGAACCAAGGAATATGAAAAGACCGAGAAAGAGACCAATGAACAGATGGGATAAGGATATTAAAAACTTTATTGGAAAACTGTGGAAAAGAGAGGCACATAATCGAACAAAATGGAAAATCATGGAAGAGGCCTGTATCCAGCAGTGGATTAACAGGGGCTGATGATGATGATATATATATATATACATACATATGTACAGAGAGAGAATTTGTGTTTATAAATAAATGTGCATGTAATTGTTAACTATATGTAACTTAACTATAAATCAACGTCAGTTACTGTAAGTGATGATGTCGCATGCAGGAATTTAAAATCGCATTAATCTAAACGATAAGTTTTAAACATGTTAGGTGTGCAAGAGGTAATATTTTAGTATATTGAAATTTTGTTTAGCTAATTTCACAATATTTAAAGTATATGTCTTTGAAAATATTAAAAAAAGTTCAATAATTATATGAATTATTTTCAAAGTGAATAAAATACTACTAGTTAATGATTTTTTTTCAAATTCAATAATATCAATTACAACATGTATATCTGTTATTTATTGATATAAATATGAAAATACTTCTCGGAAGAAGAATTAAATAATATAAAATTATAAAACTAATATAATGAACGGAAATCACATCAATCGTTAAATTAAATTCACGAAAAGTTTTAAATAAAAAAGTAAATCGCAATGAGAAGAGCGCATTACATTACTTCCCTTTGACAGTATCTCAACGTGTGCATTGGGTTGCAGATAAAATTACATCCTTTTTGATTTTCGTACACATTTGCGTGTCTTTAATATATAATTTAAACAAAAAGCATGAAACATGAAATAAAAATGAAATAGTAATAATACACTTCTGAGGAGCAGCGTCCGCGCAGTAAGATAAGGCCGTTTAGTCTTGTCGATTTGCATGTTTAGCTTACAACTCTCGCATCTTTCAGCAACGACAATAACGTGTACGTTTGCCATGAAAGAAATTATTCCGGTCTCGTGAAAAGTATGAATAATTTATGAGATTTTCCGGAAAATGTCATTCACTTTGTATATAGGCTGTTTTTATTTTTGTTGGCCGTAGAGTGAGCACCCTTTTCCGCTTTCTACTCCTTTTGCTTGTCTGCTGTCGCCGGCACCCAGGAAAACTCAAACCATCGATTCGTCCGTCGACACACCCCTACGATACAACGTCGCGCGCACAGACGCCGACGTCTTGTAAAATTTCAGCTATTGCCGCATGGAAAACTTTTTCAGTTATTTCCCTAGCCGCTTGTTTATGTCCCTCCAGAACACGAATATTGCTCACTTTTGTCTCATATTTGTCACATTATTGCTTATTCGTGTCTTCCTTTTTGTTCTGACGTTGAATTGAAAATGGACGATTTACCATGCATAGACGACTCGAAATAAATGTTTTAGTGCGCAGTAAATAAAGAAATATGATTTGACATTCAAATTGAAATTTATATGAAAGTTCGAGTCTGTTCGAATCATGTTGACAATCGTTTCATTATTTTATCGGTCCGTTTGCTTATTATTTCTTTATTTAATTAAACGTGGACGACGGAGAATTTTGTAATAAAAATACTGTTTAGTTTTATTAAACGCATATAGAGTCGAATATAATACGGAATTATATTTTAACATTGTTAATAAAAAAATGCGGCGGACTTTAATAAAAAAGATCCCAATAAAAACGTTTAATATACACTACATAAGGGCTTAGAGCGTGTCAGCATTTGAGGATTAATGTTATATATAATAAAAGTTTACGATAATGTACCATATAAAAATATTAAAATAACCAAAAAATATTTTTTTCACTAGCAATGTATACAAATATAATAAATACAATTGGATAAAGTAAAACTGAAAAGCTAATATATTTTTTTTAAATACAAATTAAAATATACTCATTTTTTAAATATTTAACTTGATAATCGTAGGAAATAGAATAACATTTTATTGTTCCAGTCTTTTAAACAAATATTTAAAATTTCATCTTACTAAATTATATTTTACAATAATTAATTTAGTTCAAACTACTTCTACTTTTAAATTCTTATATCTCCACTGAAAAATAACTATATATCAATAAAAAAACTTCTTATTTTTTAAACCACTTTTCTCTTCCTTTTTACATATTTTTATAAATTCAAAGATTTGAATTAAAAACATTTTTCTTTCAGTATAAATTTAAAGTTTATATTTCTATAGCATTTAAATAAATTTACTTCTGTGTCATCCACAAAACTAATTTTATAAATTTTTATAAATTCGTAATATTATTCATCTCAATGACAAAAAATAATTCAAAAAAAATATATTGTAATTTTATTATTGTCAATTTACTATAAAAAGAGAATCACTGAGAATCACTGCTAGGATTTTCACTGTGTTTATACTTGTGAAATTTTTTTGACTTGTATTTTGCTTCATGTGAAAGACATTTATCGAGACTTTCGAAAGAAATAATAATGAAAATGTGAAACTGTAAAATTTCTATTTATATCTAAAAAAAATAGGACAAGGACTTTGATTTCATATCCTATGTTTTTAGTATAAACCAAAATTTAATGTTATCTATTCATTCAAATGTTAAAGCTCTATAGTTTTCTTAATGCCAAATTCAATCAAGGGAAGGGAGATAAATATTTAAAAATCTATATGCAGACGTAATATATTTATTATTGTGTTATTTTTATGATTGTTGCATATGAAAACTGTAAATTATATATGACTGTTTCTTCTATAATCGGTTTTATCTTTCCTCGCCTTCAGATAGATTTTGAATTCCAAGTTCAATTTTTTGTATAATTCTGAAATTGGTTGTCGAAGGAACAAAAATATACTTTTACTTGAAATTTCGTACACAACAGTTACAATTTATTTTTCTTAACGTTTAAAATTTATTTTATTTATGAAATAAATAAATTATGTCAAAAGAAGAAACCACTCCAGGCTTCAAAACATTTCATTATGGCTTTGCTTATGAATTCAACTTTGTAAGATATAGGCATTTTCATTAATGCAATTCTTTCATCCCACAAACCTTAAAAATGTTTTTGGTTAAAAATGTTCAATAAATCACTATCGATTCTCACTTAAGTAGGGTACATATCATTTAAAACTGATAGTCAAAGAGTAAATGACAGTCAAAATGATAATGTATGCGTTGAAATGACTGTCAGTCCGACTGAAGTAATTCAAAAATTTTGATATGGACTCTCATTTACATTGAACTTGTCAGTTAATAACTGACAATATGAGTGCGGTTTCTGTCAGTCGTCATTTAGTTGGGTGATTTTAACAAGTAAGGTCGAAGAAGAAAATATTTTCTTGGCTGTTTCATATTAAAATTTTAAGAAAGAAAATGTGTTTTTACATTTTTGCGTCAAAAATGAAAAATTTAAGGTGAAAAATCCATATTAATATGGTTTTATTGATCGTCATAAAAACAACAGAGCATTATGTGACAATCTTTAAATTATGATGTGCACTCTTAAATAACAGTCCAGAAAATCGTCAGTTTTTGATTGTCAGTTTTAACTGATGATATGTATCATACTTTACGTGAATTTCTGTGGTGATACCATTATCTTTGTAGTACTAAGGTACAGACAAAGAAAAAGAAAGGTTTTTCTGTACGCCAGTGCTATAAAGATGAAAACATTGTCATTTAAATGCACAAGAGTAACAATCAATAACGTATCATTTAATACTTTTTACCAGAAAATTTCTTTATGCTATGTGGTGCGAAAAAGAATATATATATGAAAGTGAATTAATAAGTCACAATCTCAGGACTATATTATCAGAAATTGTATGTGTAAATTTTTTGAAAGAAACAACATTTAATTAAATGATTATTGAGATCATCATAACAGAAGTGCATGTGCCTATAAAGTAAATAAAATGTTTTAAAATTAGAATACGTTCGTATTTTGTTCAATTAAATTGTTGAAATAGTGTTAACATGTGTTTCAGAATTGTATATTTCCCTGCTATAACATTTAAATTAGCTACATGAATTTAAATACATAATAAAGCGATTTTATCAAAACATTCTTCCTTTTGTTATCAAGTCTTCGATATTGTTAAGGTCATAGCGTTTCTCAAAAAATAAATTTTCATATTTTACAGAGAGAATGTTAAACTTTTATTGAAGGTCTATAAAAATCTGCAGATTTTTGTTTACAATTGAAATTAGGTTTATCTTTTTATAATTGTTTACATAAATAAAAAACTTATGGACATTTTTTTTAATAAACGTTACACGTTTACGTATTAGAAAACATAAAAACGATTCGAACATATTTCCAAACCAGTTATAATTCAATTTCTGTAGCAACAACATTAAATCGAAAGCTGGTTCGGTGCAAAGTGACGGTAGATGTCTGTTGAAACTCGATAATGGGGAACGTGACTCGTTCGCATCAAGGACGAAAGAGGACCGTAGGTGTTCAGAGGAATCGTTTCGAATCGTTCTTCGACATTTTGTGGCGACTGTACGTGACGAACTGTACGTACACTCGGAGGTGATAATTAGATAACGAAGAGAATGAGCACAGGTCCGCATTCTTATCCGTCGATTTGTTTCTTTTTTCTTTTTAGTGTAACGAAATTATATGTTTGCGAACGCGTGCGTTTTTGTAAAAAGAAATTTCGAATTGATTTTTTTTCACATCCAGAGCAGTTTATTTGTAACGAGTGAATCTTTTTCAGATAGTTGTTTATGTTTTTGTATTCAAAAATATTTAGTATTTATAGAAATTGTCGTTCTTGATTTTACCACGGAGAGAGAAAATCAGTTTTTTTGAAATTATACATTTTGTAATTTTTTTTAAACTAGTTGGTTTTGTTTTTTTTACTAAAAAAATATTTTACTTAAATACAATAATATGTACTGAATAAAAAAAACAGCCAAAGTTATCATTTTCAATATTTGGAAAAAAAATTTTAAAACCTGTTTTCAGTTCAAAATTTGAGTTACTATAATAATCGCTGCAATTTTTATTGAAAAAAATTTTCGTAAAAAATGTTTTACTGTTAAATGTTTTACTGTTGTACCGAAAATTCTTTTAAAATTGTTCAATTCTTTAATCAAAAAAAAATTAATGTGGAAAATTTGCTAGAAAATAAATTTCTAATAGTATTCTTATTTTATTTTGATTGATTTCAATAGAAATAAGATGGCACAATTGTTTTCCATAAAAAATTACTGGGTTTTCATGATACTTGTTTAAATTTAGAATAAAATGTAATGAGGCCTTTCTTTGTATTTAATAATGTCTGAATTTGTAAATACTATAAAATTTTCCGATTTCTTAAAACAGAAATTTTTATCAACGTTTCTTTCTCACTAAATAAAAAGAAATTCTGAAAAACTACAAATTTTCAGTCTATGACAAAATCAATCCATAAAATAAAATATTAGATAAAAATATAGATATTTCCATAAATATTGACATAAATTTTATCTAACAGAACTGAAATAAACTCATTCCAGTCAAAAAAAAATGATCAAACAAGAACCAAAAATTTGCCTATTTTTTGATTAAAATGTTTTAGGACCTATAGCATCAAAAAATACTAAAAAAATATCTAAAAAACTGATTATTTTTGTCGATTTCGATATAAAGAAGTAAGAATAACATAATTCGATCAGAAACTGTTATTTTATTTTTAAAATTTTTCAAAAATTAAAGAAAATCTTTTCTAATTGAAACATTTTGTCAATTTTAATAATAGTGTAAGTTTCATTTTTTGTAAAAAATCATTTTAATAAGCAATTTATAGATAAAAATAATATTTTTTATTATTTGGTATTAATACAAATTCGAAATCAAAATACAATTTTAATTCTTAGAAAAAATTAAAGAAGCATCGTTTGTTAAAACGTCAATTATTTAATTTAAATGTGAATATTATATATATATATATATATATATGTAAAAATGAAGTTTGCAAAAAATCCATATTTATATAGATTTTGAACTGAATAGACAAGTAAAACTAGGCAAAAAATTATTAAACAAGGAGTATAAAAAACAGTGAAACAACTATAGAATATTCAAAATCAATCAATGTACAATATACGATCAGCTAACAATATTTACACTTTTAATCGAACATTAAATCGATTCCAGTTCATTATCCGATAATAATTCCTGCTTAAATCAATTAATTCAGGACCTGTAGAAAATAAAATCTGTGTTCGCTCGTTAGTCAATGAAATTAAAATTTGTTTTCCGAGAAATGTCTTTGCAGAGACATGAGATATAATCCTAAAGCATTTAAGTGTTCCATTAAAGTTAATCAAAATATGAAATCTTTCAGAGACGCTTTGTATTATGATACTTTTCCCCTCGTTTCATTTCATAAAAAAATATGTGTACGTGTGTATATTCTATAAAAGACCCTAGTGCATTTACTATTGTTTAATTAATAATTATTATGATAATCTAAATGAACGTTTAAAATGGACCCAGTGATAAAAAACCATATTGTGATACGTGCTTAATATAATTCATTTTTTAATGAAATGATTTGTGTTTGTGAATATATATATATATATATATATATATATATATATATAAGCCGGTAATTATGACAGTGAACTAAGTCAAAAAATTGAAAAAAACGATTTTATGATTTATTTTATATTACAATTATTTATATTTTAATAATCTAGAAGAACTTAAAAAAAAGTTTAAAAATGTACCGTTTAATGACCTCGCAAAGTTGGTTGGTAAACACAATTCTGTTTTTGTTTATTTTGATAGTGGACTAAGTCACTTACTTTTCGGTAGACTTTGTTTTTCTAGAAAAATGCATGTGTCCATCTGATTTTTGTATAAAACTAATATACTTTCAAGGTAAATAACCTTCAAGTTAAGTCAACTTCTTTGCTTAAAGCTTTCAAACGAACAATTATATTGCTATTGGAAAAAAAATCTCTAGAGAAATAAATTACAAAGAGAACGAAAAATATTAACGGAGAATCTGTTTGTTGGTTGAAAATAAAATGAATCAGATTTCTAAAAGATGCCCTTATCAGATGTTTTATAAAATATCTTTAGATGATAGAACAGAATTTCAGATTTTAGATCTTTCGCCCAAAAAAGGAAGACCGAAAATATACAGAAAAATTCAATTATGTCCACTTTATGCGAATATCCGATCACTTATAAAGGAAAAATATAAGGATATAATGGATTTGTTACTGTACATTCCGTCAATTTCCCATGAATATTTTTGTACTCTCAAATCATCACAAAAAGAATACCAGTATTGAAGAAGAAGAAGAAGAAATCTCTAGTATTATTCTAAATTAAGTAATATGATTATAATTATAAAATGTAAGTCAATACTATTGTATTATAACTTCGTTTTTTGAATAAAACTGAAATATTTTTGTTATAAATCATTTTTAAGATGTTTAAATAATTTTGAAAATAGTCTAAGTCATATGAAGTATTAAAAAACACACATTTTTCATAATACTCATAGAAATTCATAATGACATAAAAGATTTACATTATAACAGTAAGTACTTTGGAAAATATTTTGTTACATAATGGAATATTAATTTTTATTACACACAAACGCAAAAGTCTAAATGTATCAATACGAAAAATATATGACTTATTCCACTGCCATAATTACCGACAAACACATATATACACACACACACATTTATATATATATATATATATAAAAGTTTTATCTAAATTAGAGGTAATAAAAATAGTTTGTACTATTTTTCTATTAATGTTAGGTAATCAATTCTAAAGATGTTTGTTGGAAATAATATTTGTCAATAAAATATATTTATTGAGTATCTTATTATTGAAAAATTAAGATATGTTAGAAATAAAAATACAATATTTGTGGTTAGTTTCCAGGTTTCACACAGAACTATTATCAGCAATTATTCAGAAAGATAAACCATGTATCAGTATTTGAATAGAAATCCTAAATAAGATATAAGGATTTATGTTTCGTTTTTTGAAGCATTTAACAATAAGTAACAATTCTAGCTATAGACAGATTTTAAACAAGGCTATAAAATAATAAAAGAATATGTGCAAAACCAAAGAGGAAAATGTTTCATCTGATCAAGTTTTATTAAAAGTAATATTTTTCTAAACTACTGAAGGGGACAACATAAATGAACTTCATTTTCACCCCACAAACTATAATTTTTTTTCATCAAACATGATTGATAAATCACTATTAATAATTTTTGATTGTTATTTCTGTACATTTCGATTACGATGCCATCGAAGCACCAAGGTAGAGAACAAATTTAGACTACAAAACAAACATATTTTTCTATACCTTGACGTATAAGAAATAATGAAAAATGATTAACAATGATTTACTGAACGTTTTGATATGAAAAAAAGTTGTATGGTTTACGTGTCGAAAAAGGAATGTATTTTTTAAACTGAATTTAATTATTGTGTCAGAAATGTATTTTATTGAAGAAAATTTAACGAATTCATGAAAAATTATTAAATTTTAAATTAAAATGAGACTTCAGTTAAAGAAACAGAAATGTAAACATTGTAACAATGTTGAAAACGGAAGATCAATAAGTCATGTTTCCTTAAGACTACATATTAATAGATAAATTAGAGATCTCAAGAGACCATTTGAAGAGACTGAATAGCACTGTAGAAGAATAGAAACTGATTGAAAACGAGCTACAATAGTGGAAAAGAGTCATATACATAAAAGTTTGAAATTCAGCAAGTAATGAATACATATTTATTGAAAAATGAGATCTTGAAAATAACCAAGAATTCAATTTTGTATCAGGATGTTTCTAATCGATTCTATATTGATTTAAAGATGAGTTGTTTGAAGTTGAGACTTTTGGTCGTTTATTCCTTGTCGATTTCAGTTCATTGCACATTCAAATAATTTTTTTTTAGTTAACATCTGCTAACAGTTATGTTATTAGAAAAGTCATACTATTTGAAGGAATGAGATTTACTGTCAGTACTAATGATTATTGAAGGGGAAATATAAATGAAAATCTTTCTAGTTCAAAATGTTGAGCGATTGAGCTTGAGGTGATTTATAAAATAATAAAAAATAAAATAAACATCGGTAGAAACTGACCTATTTCTGTTGTCTTTATAGACTTCATAGTCTCAACAATACCTAAATAATATTACTCATGCCAAGATAAATTTGTTTGCAAAAAAACTATAGATTAGATTTAATTTTTATATAAGATAATGAAAGAAAAAATAAAGATCAAGCATTGATAGATTTTTGTATATTAACGTTCTGAAAATGATATAATTTTCATGAAAATGGACAAAGAGGAAATCAAAGTTTGGTAATTTTTTATGATGTGGCGACATCATTCATTTGAGACGTCACAGCTATCAAGTGTCACTTAAAACTAGCATAGGCGAAATTTATTTAAAAGCGAAGCGTTGTTTACGTTCTACAGATGTTTGAAGCGACCAGTGTAGCAGTTGCCGTAAAAATGGAAAAAAGTAAGCCTTTTGGCATCGATTCATCACAGTGGATGAAACATGAATACACCACTACACACCTGAGTCGAAGTAGCAGTCAAAGAAGTGGACAACGACTGGTGAATGTGCGCCGAAGAAGGTTAAGATCGTTATGTAGGCTGGGAAGGTGATGGTCACTGTTTTTTGTAATACCCAAGGAATCATCCTGATCGAATACTTAACTAAGAGAAAAATTATAACAGGAGCCTATTATGCAACATTATTGGACCGTTTGAAAAAAGGATGAAACAAAAACGCCCATGATTGTCACACAAAAAAGTGCTCTTTCATCAGGGAAGCGCACCGTCATACAAATCGATGGAATGTAATGACAAAAATTGCACGAATTAAGCTTCGAAATGATTCCTCCACCATCCTATTCTCCTGATTTTTCCTCTTGCGAATTCTTCATCTTCTCAAACTTGAAAATTTGACTCTGTGGGAAGAAATTATCGTCGAATGGGGATGTTATCGCCGACGTTAGAGCATATTTTGCAGACTTACTGGATCAAATGTGTAGCCCTCAATGGAGATTTTGTTGTGAAATAAAATAGTCTTATCAAAAAACGGCATTTAACTTGCTTTTTTACAATACTTATCAAACGACCTTCGTACTTGCACGAGTTTTAATTCGAGTAAATTAATTAAAACTTTAACATTCCTAATGACTATTCATAATGTCTAATGTTATTTATATTTCGCGTATGTAAGTACTAAAATATTAGATGATAGGCTTTAAATAAACTCATTTGAACAGCTTTACTGCAGATTTAATTATTGTTAGAATAATGTAAGCATATATATATATATATATATATATATATATATAATATATAAAGAAGAGGTATTATAGACTATCCAAAATTGAATTTTATCAACTTTAAAATCTATGTAAAATGTTGTAACGCGTTTGAACCGTACACACATCTCCTTGCCGTTTTCACTTTTCGTCCGTATAAACTCAATTCGCACAATGCTAACAAAATGCTCAGGTAACAAGTAGACAATTCACACAGTTATGCGCACTCGAAAGACAAAGGTGTTGAGACATGAACTTTAGAACCGTTGTTTTAGATATCCTTTCTCTACCCCGACCGCTGTTGTAATATACCGAATGTTAGTAACTTGCCTACGGCACGAACTTCTTACCTATCCGAACAACCTCGAGCAGAACTCCTGCTACAAGCGAAATAACGAGAAGCATGATTTTCATTTCGTACGTACAACGAATCGTACAGTTCTTCGTTGACGTCACGCAACATTGAAATTAATGCGAATAAACAGAATGGATGAGATTGTACAAACGATTCGATTCGTTAAATAGATGTGGTTCGAGGTGTTCTTTAATTCGGTCAATGCAGTTTCAATAGACAGATATTGAAGAAAAAATACTGATATTATCTTGTTTGAATCGTAAGTAGTATTTAATTCATAAGTAAACATATCTAAACTCGAAGAGCTTAAAATCAAAACTTAAAACCACAATAAACATGTATTATCAATATAATTTTTTTAATAATTCTAAACTCTTCTTACAGTATCACGAAATTGAAAACATATTTCCTTTAAAAACAATGATTCTTTTATTATTTATGAAAATAATCTCTAGTAGAACTTTATTCATTTAACAAAAAAAAAAAAAAAAATAGAAAAGTATTTCAGTACTATTATTTATATTAAATTATAATTTATCAATGACTTTTGTATGTCTAAATTCTGAAAATATGAACAAATGTATTCTGCAAATTAAATTTAAAAAGTTTCAGATTTAAAAACGTACATGTTTTTCTAAATAAATGTAAACCTCTATTTTTAACCAAAGAATATTAATTATTAAAAAAGTTCTAAAATTATTAAGTCCATCTGTAAATAAATAAAAGATACTTTTATTTTCAATCCAGTTTCGATGAAGTGATCGCAGTTAATTTTGATTTCGATATCAACAAACATGGCATAGAAACAGTGATTACGATCTGGGAATCCCATGATGTAGGACACTGTTCTCTGCTACTAGTGAAAATCTTTCCGCACAACTTCTGAGTAGGTACATGTTCGTAACCTAATTGAGCTCCCTATAGATTTGCAGTTATAGTTAACAAGCAGATTGGTACTTGTATGTACATCATCGCACACCGGTTTTTCACGTGTAAGAAAGTTTAGATCTGTTTAGAACTTGCAAGATTTTCAACTCGTTCTTTTTGAAAAAATATAAAATTTTTGTTAGAATTCAATTACACAATTAATTAGTTTACACTTGTTAGAAACTATTTCAATATCAAACTTGTTAGTTTTTTAAGGAAATGTAATCAAAAAAAATCGTTATTTTTAAAAATTATTAATCCCACTATATAATAATTTCATTAAAAAATATAAATTAAAATTTAATAAATATAATGTTTAATTATGTTTAATTAATTATGTGATATATACATGTGCGTGTATTACTTAATACAACACACATCGTTCACTGTATTTTTTCAAGTGTTTCATTCAAACATTAACAGTCTGAAGTTATATTGTGCTGCTAATTAACTTTAGCTATAGAATATAAATGTGTTTTATTAGTTGGCAAGAGACTAATTAGCTGTTATATATAAAGGTCCAATATTGTATGTTGAAATAATATTACCGGGGAAACTATGCTGAATAGAAAATTACATATTTATTAACAGGGTTGATTAACAAGTTGTTTTGAAAACGGTGATAGTGATATACATGTATTTTAGATTTAATGTAATAGTTGTGTAATATTTCTGCATAACCAGTGGTAGGTAAAGTGAGTGTCGGACCTAACGGCCACTAGGGGCTCCGAATTCGAGGAAAAAATTAATCATCACATAAATAAACCAAGCTTACACTTCAACGTCTGAGCTGATAATAAATTTGGATGAAAAATTCAAATATATGTAGCAAAATGACCGATGGGACAAGGGAAAACGAGAAAAGAAAGGATTTGTTTGTAATATCATAGGTGGCATCATGAAATTTTAGTTGCATTTTTATTCATGCAGCAAATGAAATGTCCTCAACATTTTTGTATGTTGAAATTATTTTAAAAATGTTTTTGACTATTTCGGTTTCAAATGCATTGGGAAAAAGATCACTCTCAATGTGAAAAATATTAAAAAAATATCTTAGAAACACAATGTCGGAGGATAGGCTAAATAAGATGGCGTTTTTGTATATAGAACAAGAAATATTACATAATATCGATACTTTGAAAATAAATGATAAGTTTGCTTCACAAAAATCAAGAAAAAAGATTATTTAATTTCTTCACTCCAAATAAAATACTCTGCTTCAGTTACAGTTTTACAGAGTTGAAAGTTTTTTTTTCTTTACTTTTCTGAAAAATAATTCAGAATATTCTATTTTCATATAATTTATATATTTATATAATGAAATTATAAATATAAAGAAAAATCTTATATAATGCATTTTTAAAAAAATACCGTTTTTTTGGTCAGCAGATACATTTTGGGGAACCCGTAAATTTTAACGCAAGGAGCCCCCATCTGGATTAATTCGCTTTTGTGTATAACGCAAAAAATTTATATAATGAATTTATTTTTGTGGTTCTTAAAAAATATAGTGAAAAAAATAATTGTTTTAAAAATATATTCAATAAAAACAAATTAATAAATTTCCATAGTGGTTTTGGTACTAATGTATCGTTTAGCTTGAGTCACTAGATTTTTATATTTACTTTTTTAATTTTTATATATAATATAAAAAAAATCCAAACGCCATGAATTTTTCATCAAATTTACTATATAATTCCTCCGTATCCCTTCGAGTTTTCCAAATGTAGTGCACAAATAATATGATTACTATTTGTTAAGACGTGAAAAAGTTTGAAAAACACTGCCTTAAAAACTGTAATAGTATTCAATTATTAAATTGTTCGATATGTAGAATAATAAATATGAAGCTATTATACACTGATGTGAGTTTTAAAGTCTGTTTTGGAATCTTTCAGACATTTTAGCAAAAAAATTGTGTAAGATTTAATTTAATCTTTGTTTATTGAAATAATTAAAAATCTAACAATAGGAACCATATCATGATGCAAAATAACGTTTAAAAATACGAAAAGATTGAAATATTTTTTTTAAATGTAATTTTTTGAACAATTTTTTTTATTTCGGACATAGAAGTCCAGTGAGATAATAATGACTCATTGTTTATTAAATGCAATTTGTTTTTAAGGCTTCAAGGAGTGTTAAATAGTCTTATTTTGTGTTTGTTTCGATTTAGAGCATATTAAATAAAATTTTTATTGAGACGATCAATAATTTAGTGTTTTTAGATAAATGAATGTCATATTTTTCATAAAAACAGGGATAGAGTGTAGAAGACAAATAATAATTCTGGAACAAAAAAATTAAACACTAATTTACTTTCAGTCTAATTCAATGTTGAGTACTGAAAGTTATTCAAACATTAGACACGCTTGTTTTTGTAACTGTAAAACCTTGTACAGCCTTGTCTAGTACATTATTACTGTTGAACTTTAATCTGGAAAAAAGCACAGTTATATTTCTTGCTTTGTGTCCCAAATGTGCTTTTTCATCTTATTTTATTTGCCTATTAAAACAGTGCGTTAAATAAGTATTTTTGTTGTTTCTGTGTTTCCCATCTGAATTTACAAATTTATAGCTCGTATTCATTATGTTTCTTGAATAAGTGATGAGAAATTTCCGGCTCGCGAGCCAACCATGTAGTAATCCAGTGTGTTACACGCGGGAAATAAAGCAATTAAAGAAACGGTATAGTACAACGTACAGTAAATGGAGAAAAGTATAATATGGAATGAATAAAAAATCTAGTTTGCAGAACGAGAAAAAATAAAATGAGTTTTCGTATTCGACAGAGTTCCACATGCAGCTCGTGATTTTATTTATAAGCAATTGAGAAATATAAAAATACTTATTTTATCTATAGTAGAATAAAATTTAAAGGTTTCTCTTCATATAATTTTTAATTTTAATTTAAATTAAATTTTAAACCTATTTATTACTCATAATAAATATAAATTAAAAAACTATATAATATTTCTATCAGAGTTTGAAATTTAAGCATATTATTTAAATTTTCAAACACTTTAGAATGTCTTAAAGTGTAAATAAAAATAAAAAAAGATTAAACTACAATGCATATATTACAGCTATTTTAAAAAATAATGATCTATAAATATTTTATGTACATGCGAGAGTAAAGTAGAGATTAAGTTAAATATTCTACAATTGTGGAATTTTAAAACACGGAACAAAAAAAAACTTTAAGAATATTTCGTCCCAGTATTGAATTATTGTAATTAATTGGTGTATAACAATGAAAAATGTGTAAATATAAACCGCTTTTTATGACAATAGCAAATATATCATATATATTTTTTATTGCTTCCCACGTAGCGCTTTGGGTAGAAAATTTCGTGTAAAGGTTTCTTACCCGAAAATGTTATAAGTTGGAGCACGTACAAACAACGACTACACAACCCTTTCTCTCTACAACAAAGAAGATGGTGTACGCGACGCACACCCCAGGGTCCCACAAACTGCTCTTTTAAAGGAACTTTACAAGAAAACCGACAAGAAATATTATATAATCGCTGAAAACTGCTCATATTTTCTGTTTTTTTTCCTCTTCCCTCGTTCGCACGAACTAGAAAACCAGTGTTACGAAAGTCTTGCGAAAATACTTTATTTAACATCAACGAAATTATTTGATCTTAAGAAAAAACACTTTTTCTTTATTCATTATTATTTACACTTAGGTTGAAATAAATAGATATATGTATGGAATTTCAAGATTTATATTTTGAAATTGTAAATGTACGTTTGTGTGAATGTACAAATAAATGTGTAACTAAATTTCTATATAGGAATATATATATATATATATATATATATATATATATATATATAATACATACATAATAGATTTTTCACAGAGTTGTTGATGTACGAATATGAATATGGTTTTTCTTTTAGAGAAGACATTAGATGGAAAAAGTAAATAGATGTTGTGTAGAAGACATGTGAATATATTTTTCATGCAACGATGAACAAGAAGTTGTTATATTTTGTTCTTGTAAGTTTATATTTTTTCAAATGTGAGTGAAGTAAAAAAAATGTTTTTGTGAAATTAAAAATAATATAATTATAAAAAAACTGTTATGATTTCTATATCAACGAGATACATTTGTATCCTTTGTATGTTAATGTACGAGTATGATTATGGTTTCTTTTTATCAGAAATGAACAGATAAAATAAAAAGATGTAGCGTACAAGATATATGAACATGTTTTTTTAACAACGCTGTGTATGAACATTTGTTTGTTATGTTTCCTATTTGTATATTCCATATGAATGCATTATGAAACAAACTTATTTTTTTAATTCAAAACAATTTATATTATATATATATATATATACATATAGTTAAACTACTAGTGATATTTAACAGCATTATTTTATTTAAGATTCAATGTTTTGTTGAAAGTTTTTCGACGACAAACAAGGTACGTGCTCACAAACTGAAATGGATACTGAACACAGTGCTGCATTTACTGCAATATGTACAAAAAAAGAAAGTCACTGATTTTATTCTTGCAATTCGACGAAGTTTATTTGGCGCATTAAGATTAGTAAATCTAATTTTATCGTTAGTAACAATAAATTTTTTTTTCAATTATTTCTAATAAAGAATTCATTCATTTATGTAAAACGTGCAATGCAATTTTAATAAACGGATATTCTTAAATTAGTAGTAAAATAATTGCAGTTTATGACCTTTAAATTCATATAAATTTTCAACTTTGATTTTTCTAACTGTT
This sequence comes from Acanthacorydalis orientalis, assembly GCA_034766995.1. NCBI lineage: Eukaryota > Metazoa > Arthropoda > Insecta > Megaloptera > Corydalidae > Acanthacorydalis > Acanthacorydalis orientalis. Next base: position 17,106,285 of record CM068315.1, on the reverse strand, counting down.
TTGAGTGGTCCAGAACTGTTGCCTGACTTTTGTGCAAACTCTGTTGTACGTGGTTCTGATTCTACTAATGCCTTCACTTTGTCATTATGAACTGAAGAATGAAGCCCGTGACCATTTTCATGCTCAAAATTCTCGTTTTAAGAACGAAATTTTTGAATCCACAATTACATTGTACATTTACATTCCTTAACAAGACCCACACCAAAAGCATCGTTTAGTTTACGAGCAGTTTGTGCTTTTTTACCACACGTTTTAAAATCATGTAAAAATGCTCTTATTTGCTTTTTTTCCATCTTTAATTCAATAGCTCAATTTGAACCAAAATTAATAATAAAACCAAAGTCGATGTTACTAAAATGCAGACCGAAAAATGCATTTTAAAATAATATTAACATACACGATGAAATGACACTTTTATTGAAAAAATTAAGATTAGAATTCAGAAAACAAAAACCATATTATGTTTTTTTTCCACCTATCTAACAAAATTAAAAATGTAGATTTCAGTGTTTTTTTTTTATATGTACGGGTGATACTTTTAAATGTGGTCTAAAACTCTATTTTTTAATTTAATGTTATCACATTTACACAAGTATTTCTCAATTCTAGTGTCAAACGATTTATTGAAGTGAAACTTTTATGGCTGCGTTAGCGAGGGGTAAAATCATACGACATGTCACGAAAAACATTATCATAGTCTTAACATAGTCGCGAACGAGAGAGATGGAGCGAATATGACTGCATAAGTGTGAGAGAGAGACTACGCGCAGAGATACTACGCCGAAGTTTCTCTTCTGCCGCGTGTATATGAGCACATCCGTTTTTTTAATAAAAAATATTTTATATCGATTAAGTGATTTACTTGAAATTAATTTCGTTTAAAATATTCACTGAGTACTAGTTTTTTTTTAAAAAAAACATTTAAGATTTGTATAATTAATAAATATACAATTAAGTATGTAAATAGAATATGAAATCATATAAATTCTTTGATATAAAAAAAAATAGTTCAATTCAGTACATGTCCAGTAAACCGCCAATAAATGAATCGAATGTATATCAAAAGAGAAACACAGACCTTCAAATATTTTCGAACAAAACATACAGTGAATAAAATTCTTATGACACAAATAAAAATTGTATCAAAAGATCGTTAATAAAATACTAAAGCCGGTATATACACTCGTATTATAACAATACTATAGTGAGTCTGTCCGTTTGTTAATGGCTTTTTGATCTTTATTCTAAAAATGTTACAGCCATTGGTGAAGTACTGAAACACACATACGCACGCATACACACCCTGTACGCAATAAAATAAAATCATAAATGTGTATCGGGACGCGTGATGAATTGAAAACGGGCTTCCAGGGATATCCGTTTCATTGTTGGACTTGTACGATTCGGTAATATGATGTAATATATAAATATCGAATTCAGAAGTAATACAAATTTAATTTCGTACAATAAATAAATATTTATGTTTATATATATATATATATATATATATATATATATATATATATATATATATATATATGCACACACACACAAACAAACCAGTATATAAATAACAAATCAGAAATTCATTAGCATAAAATATTAATTATCTCTCGATAAATTATGATGTGTACATTGAATTTTAAGAATTGCTGAAGCTCTAAAACGTACAACGCCCGTCTGATACGACTTCCGGTGTTTCTGTTTAAGTATCCATACCTTCGAGGTTAAACAGGATTGTAGATATTAAGCTCAAAGCTAACAGAATCCGGAGATTTTAGTTTCCATCTTCGTATTTCCGGAAGTTGAAGACTCAAGTATTTAATGTGCGATATTATACTAGTTATTCAAAACACATTATATATTCAATCGATATATATATATATATATATATATATATATATATATATATATATATATAGTACACTTCTAAAGTGTAAGTACAGTTTGTTATGGTCAAATATGTATTGGATTTATAATCTTGTTCGAGGTTTAATAGAAAGTTTGCTTTTATAGCAATTAGTTCAATAAATAGTGTTCTTAAATAAGTTTTTTTAACATATATATATAATACATAGCATTTTCTAATATCAAGAGATTATTGTTTAAAATGTCTCATTTAATATAAAAATATCGAAAAATATTAAAAGATCTCTAAAAATTTAAACGAGAGAATTCAAAAAATGATTTCTTCCATAAAGAAAATATATTAATTGTACTTGGGTATATTGGGTTCATAATGTCATTAGAGTTTCGTGAATTAATATATAAATAAATAATTACTGAAGATCATTGATAGTTTAAATCAGTGGTGTCAAACAAGCTGCGACCCCAGGCGCAAAGATTGAAGTTAATTTTATTAAAATAATTTAAATAATAAAATAATAATAAAAGATAACATCCAAATGAAATTGATCGAAATTCAGTGCAACACGGAGCTAAAAGAAAAGTATAATGAAGTTGGGTATTCCAGATTTTTATTTGCACTAGCCAGAACTTATTGAAATGCGTTTGTTTGTGGTAGGAATCTTGGAATGTTTGATAGTACATAGCTATGTGAACAATTATTTTTCCCTTTAACCCTTTGCGAATGAGAACATTTTTAACTATATTTGTCGCTAGGTCGAATCTACTTATTATATAAAGTGAAATTATAAGCTCAACGGTTAAATATAAGGTGTTAAATGAAAAATATTATGTTTAATGGTATTTTAGATATTATTGGAAATAATAATAATTATTAGATGGGTTTAATAAAAATGTGGTTTAGTGTTTTGTATGGTACATATAACGAATTTATTTCTTGCCGATTTAGCAGGAACATTCGACCTAGTAAGCAGAAGTGTGATGATGTTTACATGGCGACATTCGACCGCAAAGATTAAAAGTCTAATAAGACTTCACACAGGTCAAGATTGACAAATGAACATTTAACATGTATAGTAAAAATATCATTATAATTAACATTCGATATTGATGAAACAGTTTCTGTCAAAAAATGTCAAGTTTCTAGTAAAAAATGTTATTTTTTTTAATTTCTCAAAGTTAAAATTTTGTTGTAACTTTTAATAATACCTAAAATTAATGTTTCTTTTTATTTTTTATAAATTAATTAAAGAAAAATAAATGTAAAATTTATACGAATTTTTTTCGAATATAAATAAAAGATCTTATTTTTGAGGCTAATTTTTTTCGGGTGTTATTTTTGTCTGCGGTTCATAGTCTTTCAAACTGAATTTGGTGGCCTGTATTTATATATGAGTTTAACACCACTGGTTTAAATCACTTTAAATTCACCGTGATACCGGTGAATCACGACAATTTAAATGTTTAAATTAAAAGTGATAAATACAAGAAAATCATAACTAATAAATATTTAGACGTTAATTACTAAACTGAAATTATTTTTCATTCGAAGAAAATAAAAAGTAGATCATCAAATGAAACAACAAATGTATAAAAAAACAAATCAAATCATTTCATATCAACAATAATTGGAAACTAATATATATATATATATATATATATATATATATATATATATATGTATAGCTATTAATTAAATGAATGATATTTCCACTAATTTTTTCACCGTTTCTCATAGTAGAACAAATAGTGCTACACAAAGTTGACAATTATTTTCATTAATTTCGATATATTGTCTGTTAGCAATTTTATACTTAATTGAGCGAAAATGGACAATATAAACAAGTATTAAAAAACTGGATATTAAAATGTATGTTTTTGTAAAATAAATGTAACAATGTATACAATTTAAAAATATACTAATTATTAAAGAAATTTTCAGACAGATAAAACTTTAAATAAATTTAAAACGTTATAAAACAAATTATTATAAATCATTTCATTTAAATAAACTTGAAATATTATATATATATATATATATATATATTACTTTTTTTTTAAAAAAACATTTTAATTAATACAATTCTATCTATAAATTATAAATAGACAATAAGAGAGTTAATATTTACTAAAGAGATATGGCACGTAAAAAATAAATATAATTTTATAATGAGAGATTCTACTAAGTTGTGTACATTGTTAAAATGTATTTTTTATATAAAAGTCTACGGTACTGAAAATGTAAACACGTTTCATTTGAAAAGTTTGCATTTGCGTAGTTTAAAATATAAATAAAAATCTGGTACATACCATCAGTTGTATCTGTATATCTGCGTACATCTTGTAGATAGATGAAATATTAGGAACACTCAGTATCAGAATTCTTCAAAACCGAAATTATAAGTAACATTATTACGAAATAAAAAGTACCTCAATTATAAACACTATATTATCAAACAAAGTCTGATTTAAAAATAATAATAAACTAAACGGTAAAAGAGCACAAGCACGAAAAAACATACTAAAAGTAATACTGAAGTAAATTTACACGAAACGAAATGACGAAATCTGTAACAAAAAAAATAATATCAGTTTGGTTCTGAAATGAATGTGTGTAATATACTTGTTTTCTGATTGGTATATTGTCTTAATTTTAGTGAATCAGATGAATCTATCTAATACAACTAGTTTTGAAACTTAATTCATCTTCTGACAATTTGTAGATAAACAAAAACGTGATTAAAATCAGTTTATGTACAAGTTGTTAGAGGATTGATCAAGCCCAAAACTAGTCGTAGCAAGTGAAGAAGATTTTAATAATTCACACCGGGGTATCATTTCAGTTTTATAAATTTAATAATTATAAATATCTCAAATAAATAATTTTTCTCAAATAAAGGACAAAAAATT
>CM068315.1:16904009-17099009 GCA_034766995.1 Acanthacorydalis orientalis | reverse complement strand
CTTACCTTTCATATATTAGAATATGTTTTAGATTTTTTTTTCAAATGTGTTGAAATATACTGAAATTACATTTATTCTCTACAATGTATTACATAATTTTTCTTTATTTAACGCTCATTGTAATATATGATACCTACTATAGTAAATATTTATCATCATTATTTACACATTATTTATTTTTATACAAATGAGTCATACATTATGTTTTTATTAATATATACGAATAAAACTATGTATAAATACGCATTTTTGTGTATATATAAATCGAATTTATTAACATCTATGAATTATCACAAATTATATACCACTTGATTTTTTCTACTAGCAATTTCAATCGATATTATTTGTATAGATGATTATTATTATCAATTCTGGTATTATGTAATTCACTTGTCTTTTATATAAAGAATTTGTCGTATATAAATTTTCATCTACATATACCTATCAAATCAAAAGTGAAGATTACGAGAGAAATATGTATAGGTTCAAGAAATTATTTTCAAGGAGATTGATAAGTTTAAAGTGCTGTTAAAATTTCAAATTTTTATACATGACTAAATATATATATATATATATATACGGATTTTAGAATGAAAATTAATTAAAATACAAATTTTAAATCAAACAACAAACCTGTAATATATCTAGTAAAAGTTTTATCATCATTTCTCAGACATCTAATATCTCGTTTAAATGTTTTGTCAATATTTAGCCAGCAGCCAGTGACCACTTTTTCGTAGATACATCATAACTACAAGAAGAGTATGTATTTGACGAACAGCTAAGTAAATGTTCCAGGAAAACTTGGGGCAACTAAGAGAGTATGTATAGTTAAGAGACAAGCAAACTCCGGTCCGTATGCCTTGGGGCATGTGCGGGATACGAACGCGCATCGCTCGCCTCCACGATTCGTTCATGTCGGTTCTCTAGAGTTCAGAAATTAATATTGAATCTTCATAAGTTTGAACGAACATATATATATATATATATATATATATATATATATATATATATGTAGATTTTGTCTTATATTACCTACAAAAATAATTTTATGTTAAAAATATCGACCGACTTTACTGAAATATTATACAAAGATAAAAATAAATTATAAATAACATTTTTTTACGTTTATTTTAGTGTGAATTTAAACTTCAATTTCTATTCTTTGTTTGTGCTTAATTGGGCATATATGTAATTATAAGATTCTTGAAATTGTGGTGATGTTTAAAAATGATGTTAAGAGTTTATATAACATATTATTTCAATAATAATGAGTGTTTAAAAATATGCGTCTGTGTGAGTTTTCAGACAGCTATTAGCTTTTCAAAGTTATATATATATATATATATATATATATATATATATATATATTATATATATATATACATATATGTTCGAGTTTTTAACATGTACGAGTTTACTTTTAAATAATTATAACATTCATCAGATACGAGTAAGTATATGAAATTTTTATTCTATTATTAAAATATATTTGTAGCATACGAAACACACAAAAGTGTACAATGAAAGTTTTTAGGAATAGTTGTGATGTGGAATCAATAAACATTAAGTTCCTTATTTTCCACAAGAATTCTTTTCTGAATAAGAATTATAAATATATGAACGAGAGAGCTGTAATACAGTTCTGATACTGTGGCTAAATTCTCTTCCACGAATGACATTTTTAAAGAGATTTTCTGTACTTTGGCTTTCTGAAGATATCAATTACTATTGGAATTGCACAAAAATAATTAGCAATTATTTATTGCACACTTTTGATCAAAAAAAGTTTCATGGTTTGTAAATTAAAAAAAGAATTCTTTTGTATAAAAATATGTACTTACAATTATTATTGAAAAGTAGCATCCGTGCCTATAAATTTTACGTTGTGTATAATTGAAAAAAAGTTTCGTGTTTATATTCGAATTCATTGTTAATATGGACCCTGAACCAGAAAAAAAATAAAAAATTTCATGTCGAGTAACATATGTATTCAAATCAGCTGTTTGTTTGAAACGTCAAAAATATTCGTAACACAGGACAGTTTTAGTTTAGATGTCAAAAGTAAAATAAGTACAATATTGAGAATTGTTATACATTTTTAGTTATTTTTCATGAAAAAATATATTTGATTGTTGTGTATCGTTTATTGTTATTAAAAAAATACATATGCAACGTTTATCATAATGTGCTCTTTATTTATTAAAGGATTAACTTATATCAAAATCAAGAATGTGTGTAGTTATTTATTCATATAAAAAGATCATGAATGGAGAAGGCATAACAAATTTGTGTGTGGATAAAATTTGGTTGTTATTGTATATTGATTAGTCTGAAAAGTCATATCAAACAATCGATTTATAATAATGTTTTAAGAATTGCATTAAAATGTACATTGAAATTATAAAATTGAAAGCAGACGGGTCTTTTTTAAATTATTCTAAACTAATTTAAATTAAAATATATTTGATTAAATATTATACTAAAATAAAATTTGCACAATAGTTTTTTTCTGTTCCATTAATTTATTTTCTTAATCTTTCATTTATATAACATATAAACCCAATATATATATATATATATATATATATATATATATATATATACATTTAGGCACTAATGAACTTAGCAGTCGAAGCATCCTTAAACGCCAATAACATAACCTATATATATATATATATATATATATATATATGAGACTTTATATATTTTTAATATCACTGTTATGTATCTTAACACTGTATCTATTCATGAAAATATTTTCAAATCATGAAAAAAGTGAACACATAAAATATGTAATTATAAAAGTACATTACCGTAAAAATGTAGTTTTGTGAAAAACGAAAATGAACGTTTTAATGCTTATATTTTGCATTAAAAGTTTTTTTCACCTGACACCATTAATGTAGTATAGATCTGAAGTACATAGAACGAAGAAGATAATATTTATTCACGTTGTTAAAAAAATCATTCCGTTCGAAGGACTTCGCAGTGAACGAAGATAGCCATACGAAGAAGACAAGAAATCGTATACTTTATCATTATTTGATAATAGCGCCTTGAGTGAAGTGCAAGTACCTAATGCCAGGTGGTGTACACAGTTTCTGGACTACCTTTAATGGAGACCGGGATCTTTACTAGTATAATATTTGCTTACATACCTGCTTTTACGTGCTTGACAGACAAGCTTTTTTAAATAATTAAATATGTATAACACGTTTTAAACAACGAATCGTAAAATTTTGAGTTACAAGTTTTTTTTCATGCAAAGTTCATCTTTTTTCATAAAAGTTTATAAAACTAGAAACACATATACATATTTTACAACAGTTCTACGACTTTTTACAAAACCTAAATTTCATGCTAGATTATAGTTATAAATATGTGTAAAGAAATGATTTTAAATAAAAAAAATATAAATCAAACCTCTTTTAATTAAAAAAAGACTTTATTAATTATTATTATTTCTCATTGATATTTATATTGGAATAAGTTAGAAAGTAAGGAGATTATTTTATTGATTTTGCAAAGGATATATGTACAATTTCATAAATCTAAATTTAACTTTGAAGAAAAATAAAATAGACGGCAGCGAAACACCATGTCATTTCAATAATGACAAGTTGATTTTTTCAGAGTGATAAATGATGTTAATATCGTACAAAAGATATCACTTTCGACATCAAATGTAGATAAAAGTAAATGTTATGGAGCAATCTTAATACTTATATTTTATAACTGTGGAATATATTTTTTTTATTTTTATCTCCATTCACATAAGTGTATATTCATACACACACACTCATATATATATATATATATATATATATATATATATATATATATATATATATATATATATATATATATATATATATATATATATATATATATATAAAGAGAGAAAGAACTTATTCAAAAACATGTCAACAATTTAATAAAATCTGTGTTTATTTTATGAATTTCATAATTCAAAATTTATATTTTTAACAGCAGATTTAATAAACTTTAGAAATAATTTTCAGTTATTTGATGATTGATGTACAACAAAAGTTTGTGTTTTACTACCTTAAATTTTAAATTATTGTTCTAAGTATTATTTTTAATTTGTTATATCATAGAATTCTAAAAACTGAAATTAGGTTTTATTTAATTTGTTTCATTCTGCTTCTTTTTTATAACATTGCATTTGAGAAATTATTTTAAAACTTGTTTCCAAAATCTATATTTTGGAAATGGAAGTTATTTGGTATAGTTTTCAAAGAACATATTTTGTCTTAAAATTAGTTATAACTCTAAAATATTCGACTAATAACTAGTAACCTTGTATTAAATTACTACAATCGTTTCTAATGTGAGTGAAATATTATCCCGAATCTAATAATGTTTGTATTGTAATTAATACATAAAACAATAATTTTTCACACTCTAAACTATAATTAAACTTAATAATTAACAACTTTTAAATTCGCCAGCGACTTTTTTGTTTGATGTTAATAATTCAACATCATTGTGGTTACTTAGTCATAAATGTCAGCCGATGCAAAAAGTACATTTATTGAATTACAAAGTGACTCTAATTGATTCAAATAAGGTGTGTTAGGTACGTGGATTGAACGGCAACGTTAATCTAGCACCTGGCTGAATCAATCATAGGCTTGTGTGAAACCACTAATCTGGATTAGTACTCCGCCTCCAGCACGTCTGTTCGTGTTAAATGCTGGTGTTGATTATTTTATAATTCTCTATTCGTGTTATTGATGTAACCTATTCCTATTTGTTAGTGAAAGCAAAATTGCTACTGAAGCGCTTACATTTTTTTGTCGATTGTTTCATTCAAGTTCGTTTCCTAATTGTGTTGGGATATTTGTCGGCATTAATTACGTTAAAGGTGATGTTTTTATAAATTATGATTGATTTGATGTTGTTATTTAACTTTCAGGTATAAACAGACATCCAGGGGATGAAGTCTGATTCTTATATAATACATCTGATTCATCTAAAACGTTTAACTATTTTAAATTATTATTTAAAGTCTATTATGAAAAAAAATAGTAAAATAATTTTTAAGTGGTCTTTTAATTCTTTTTTTACACCACAAATCCTGTTTATCAATCATGAAAAAGATATATTTATCGAAATAGTATTTACTACCAACAACGTTTCGACTTGTTAAACAAATAAATTTTAAAGACAAACTATTAATAAAACATCATAAAGTACTTTTTTTTTTATTTTCGAAGGTAACATAAAAACACAAGTACTCTTTTACAAATCATTTACTATTTATCTCCACCGTGTATTAAACATAAATTTATTTTTAGAATTTTTCCTAAAACATACTTAAATACAAAAAACAAATCTAACCGCAGTTTCATGAATAAATATTTTGAAATACATTCGTGACATAATATTTATAGTACTTGTAAAAATGTGTATATTTTATAGTCGGAGTAAAATATTATATACAGAGAGAAAAGAAACCTGTTCTCTAAATAAGTCAACTCCTGAAACATATTAATAAAATAAAAATACAGCCTTACAGTAAATGAATTTAAGTGTCGTACAGCGGCACAGTTTCAAAGCATTCCGATTTACTGAGACGCGGTTTTAATGAGAAAAACAAATTTGAGTATGCGAGCGTTTAAAATATTTCAATGCGTTTAATGTAATTACAATTAGATGCCTGCGATACATTCTAAATAACTGTCAAATGAAGACGAAATTAAATTTTAACTAGACACACATACACTCACATATAAGTGCAACTAGTGTTAAATAAATATTTGAAATTTATAAATTAACAAAATCAATTCTTTATTCCAAATTCACTGAAAATATTCTGTTTCAAATTTTTCTCATATTTATTAGATGTAGAAATTAATTCTGTGTCTTTTTTGCATAAAATGAATGTTTACAGAAAAATGGAATACATTTCAATCCTTAAAATATCCTCTATTATTTTGTATAATTTTGCTTCCTCTATTAGTAATTATCGAATTATTTGTCGGAAAAGATGTCGGCTTTGAGCCGATGAAGTCGTACGGCATTTTCAGAACTCTTCCGCTGTTTTTTTAATCTTTACATATTTTATGTGCCATGATATCTTCCCTCAAAGCTGAACAAATCATTCTCGTGGCTTCGGCAACATTTTTTTTCAACAGGAATGCGAAATGTATGCATTCCTAAAATGCTGCTTTTCTGACGCCGTAATTTTCGCTTCTGTTTTGTGACGTTGTGTCAACTGCTTGGCCAAGATATATAGTTTTTTTTAATGTTAATGTTGACACTTCAAATTCCTAAAACGATGAGAAAAATTTTTAATTTAAAACAGAGTTATGACTGACTTAATTGTAAATGCGCTGAATTAATTTTTACACCTAATAAAAATGTGGCTTACTTAAGAACTTTGGATAATAGAGACAATATTAATAAAATCTTGTATTCATGTAACAGAAAAAGTATTTGTTTGTATTTCAGTGTTCTTTTTCTATATATACAAAATAATTCCAACGTAAAATTTCAATAAAACAAAATTTTTTTCGTGTAAACCATCTTTTCGCAACGCCTCCCCCCGCTACATTCTACAAGTAACACGATGACATTTTCTATTCCCGATTAATCCCGATGTTTCACGAGTCCGTTATGTTCATCGATTCCAATGAAACAGTATTTAGGCACGGCCAGTTATATATTTGCCTATCCTAGGTTTGCGAGATTTTAGAAAACCAAATACGGAACATGGGTGTAAAAAAGTCAACTCTAAACCTTAAAAGAATTTTATTAAATGACATAATGTAAGAACATTTTAATATTTAGGTGCAGTACAGTCTTTATATTTGGAACTACTTTTAGCATTCTGTAACAAAACTGAATCATCTATTATAAGTTTATAGAAATCTTCAAAAGAGACATTGATGTTAAATAAGTACTGTAAAACTTCCAGTGTTGTCACGTCCATCTTACTTTTCTCATCTGTTCATTGAATTGACATTAGTAAAAAAATTCTTTCAACATGAGCATTGTCAGCAAGAATGCTGAATAAGTATTCACAAAATTTCAGCAACCCAGAATATTGTTGCTTAGTTTTAATTTGTTTTAATATAGCCGTCCATTTCTCATGGCAAGATTTTTCTTGCACCACTCCTCATTCTTGGTTCCTTCTTCAAAACATTTTCTGTGAAGTATTACCTCATCAAATAATTCGTTGTCGTCGATGTCAATGTTCTTAGTTTTTAAATACGTATAGGTATTCTCAATTTGTTCCCAATATGGAATTACTTTTAAAGCCATCCAGATAAACATATTAAAGTGCTTAAGAGGAGTTATCCATTTTTGCAAATAATTGTAACATATGCCATAAAAATTCTATTTCATTTAAAAAATATCTTTCATTGTTTTCGAAATTTCAATTTCATTAAGAACTGTCTTCAAATTTGTTGGAGTAAATTTGTCAGTTATTTCAGAAGTTTCTTATAAAACATGGAGTATTTCTATAATATTTATTTTTCTTCCTTCAATTTTCAAAATTTTTTTATTTATTTTTTTTCTTTAAATCGATTTAAGTTAAATTATTTGAAAAGAATATTTAAAATTATAAATGTTTAATATAATATTTATAATTTCATCTTTTCATTAAAATACAGGACATGCTATCCCTAGAAGCACAATTCGGGATAGCAAAATTCGATGTAAAATACGGGACGTGTAGCAAACCTAGTCTCTCCAGATGTACCTATAAGCAGGGTACGAAGTTTCAGTGTACCGAAGAATACAAATCAATTACGAATAACGTGTACACAGAAGTTTTAGAATAAGTTTACAATAAATTTTCTTTTCATTTTCACTATTTTCGCGGTTTCATTAAAAAAAATCAAAAAATTGAATTTTAATTAAAAATATCTTTATTTTGTTTTTCATTCTTCATTTAAAAAATGTTAACACTTAACGAGACCAAGCGAAGCGCGCGGGGTTCGAAGCCCTTCGGGGGTCGGCAAACGTAGAGAGTAAAGTCCCCTAGTTTAAAAAATATTTTTGAAAAAATTACAATGTTTTTTTATAAAATAAAATATGAAAATATATGATTCTTTACAATAAATAATATTCTTATTAAATGCACTGTTAGGAGTGGATTATTTTGTTTTTTGAAAAAATATTTAATAGAAGTGTTTTTTTAATTTCTGTCTTATTATCGATAAAAGCATTATTTTCTTCGAATTTATTCTATTCGCTTAAAGCGTCATAACTTTAGTGCAACTTCTAGAAAATTAATTAATTACATGACAGTAAACATAGACCGCTTTCAGTACAGTGTTCTATCAACATCGATATATTCAGGTTGCTTGTTCGAGCCGTTTTAATTCTAGAACAAAATGTTTGTTTAAAGCATTACTCAGAAGTTTGCTTTGATGTAACTCTAACGTAATTAACTAATTGATTGTGTTTTACGATTGATATCGTTCAAAAAAATATAAAGTGTTCTTTTTTAACATTTGCCCGTCTCTATGCGATAATCAGTTAATTAATATGTTAATCATTGTTTGAAATTAAAACATTTTATTCAAATTATGTATGCATAGAAGCAGGTCCACTGAACGCAACCATTATATTCATTTAATTGACTCGCATTATTAATGAAACACGGGAAACTTTGCTACGTTTATTATGAATCGATATCCGTATACTGGAGCAGTAGTTATATATCAGAGATTAAACTCTAAACATACTCTAAGTATCTTAAGATACTACACCCAAACACGTCACAATTAAATTGCTGTTTCGGATATTATAGAATTATGTGGAAAGTATTTTAATTTAAAGTGACCTCAACAATACTCCAGCGTACTTTAAGTTAAAACTTTACACTGGCTTTTACTTAACGTACCTCACCGGACACAAACTCTGCGTTGTACTTCTTAACAAGTACACTGTATCTTTACTTCAGAGAATCTAATGAAACATTTCTATGGTTTAGAAGAGTAAAACTTGGACGTGATTAAAGTTAACGTTTTCTCGGAAGGGCATGCACGTGCTTAATAATTATAATTTGTAATTAATTTTGAGCTAAGACTTTTTAATATGAAAATAACTTACAATCAGTTAGAATTTTAAATTATTTATCGCATTAATTATTTAAAAAAACGATTATATTTATTGATATTCTGTGTTAAAATTTCTATATTTATAATTAAATAAATTACAGTTTGAGTTTTTTTGCACTATGAACGGTGATATGTAAATAAATAAATGAAATTATTAAGACAGATACAAAAATTTGTAAAGAGATACAAAGTGAATCGGTTATTATAAAACTCAGTCAAGAAAACGATTTCATTTTATAGAGTAAAAATTATAAAATCTTTAAATTTAAATTCGACTATTCAAGTGGAACGTGGCCATAAAATATTGTAATGCGAGCGTGTTTGCTTTTATAGAGATCTCCTGAACATCGAATCGAGCCGGATAAATATTTGTCTGATCTTTAAAATCTGAGTACCGTTTATTGATAAAATCGTCTAGCATTCCCTTGTATTAAATTTAATGTCACGAGCAAATAGGCCTTACATTACAGAATATTATGTAATTTAACTGTTCATAAGTAAACTGGAACGCCGACTGTGTCAACTCAATGATACGATGAACATTGTAAATATTAAGATATTGTTGTCATAGAAGAGGGAACATGACATGTAACTTTATGTAATGACGATGAAGTTGTAACTTTACTTGAGTACAAGCACACCGTGCATAAATTTTACGTTAGCATGAGCTTGTGATATTACCGTTCTTATATGAAATAATTTCGTCAAGTGTGTATAAAAAGTGTATATTTAACTTTTTTATGTCTGTCTAGTTTTATAGGTACGATCTTGAATATAAATGAAACTACACATTTTTAAACAAGCAATTTGTTTCTGAAGTATGTGTATCTATTCTAAGATTTCGAAGTAAAATGCACATAAAATTTTAGGTGTTCGTTGTTTTAAACAATTACTATTGTGAATGATAATTTATAGAAAAAGTTTTAATTTTTTTAGAAGAACGGCTGCGTTTTATTGAGAAGGAGATTTATTTTAATAAAAAAATATACTAGGGTGGCTCATGTATTCGATCCCTTATTTCACAGGTCACTAATATAACATACGACATTAAGTTTAAAAGAAATCTCCCCTAATGTTTCTCTATTTCATTCTCATATATTAGACGGAAAAGTTTTCTTTTAGAATCGTGTAAATTGTCTTCCAGCATCTTATTTTTAATTGAACGTTGTCTTTCAAGCGTAAAAAGAAATTAAAATCATCTATATAAAAGTATTTTTTATAGTTTATGAATGTTTGTATTATTTACAGTTTTAAAAAATGAATAATTTGTAAGTTTCAAAATACAAATTAAAAAGACATTAAATTTAAATGTATAAATTGTTAGTCGACTAAAAATCATTAAATATTCCTCTAGTAAGATTACGTTATTTGTCGTAATTTTGAAACTTCCATTAATATTTACCGTTTGACTTTGAAACGACATGATAATTAAAAAGTTTTTCCAGACATCCGTACAACAAACAGCCAATGTACATATAAACAAGATATACATATATCTGGAAGCATTTGAACGTCGCTTTACATAGGATATATATGTGTGTATATCAGTAATCGTACGTTTCGTATCTATACTTGCATGAAATTAGTTCCCTGAAACAAGCAAGCAAACTAGAAATTGAAGTCCGTTCGGATTTGGAAACTTCTATATAACAATAAAAGTTGACGAGCATCTGTTAATATATGCTCTCATCTGTAACCACCAAATTACATTATTATATCATCTTCGTGGAGTTGATATCAACTGCTGCTAATTCTACTTCTGTTTCCGTGCATATAATGAACGAAATGCGAGCGTATAAACTTTGGACTTAACAAGAAAATAACTAGTCTGCGGTTACTAACACGACACATTGCTAAACTTCATATTGTTTCTGTTTGAAATTGAATGTGATCTGTATTCAGTAGTTCGAAAACTCCGAGCACTCATTATAACCAAGGAAATTAATAATTTAAATCATACAATGCTATCTTATACTCGAGATTATTAAACAGATGGCAAATAAACTGTTCTATCGAGACTCGGTAAAAAGACGTTAATAGAATACGATTCTATCTTTTTTTTACTATTCTGAAACAAAATTATATTTATTAATGTATATTCACTATTTAAATAAATTACATTATGTATTCTCAGATGATTTTTTTTCTGAATTAAATAAAAAATATAAATATATAAAAAGTATATATGAACAGTGGAAAATTAAAGAAATAAACGACTATCTACAGCCACATAGCTATTATATCATACAACGCACTGAAGTTTTTTATTGGAAATATATTACACGACGTTTCATACAAAGTACTTTCAATACCAACGATTATTATTTTACTTTTTGTACATAAAGCTTTTACAACGAGTCGAACTGAACGTTTATTTAACGGTAATTGATTTAATAATGTTTAGTTAAGCATTTATATGACTACTTTCACATTTTTATTTGAATTTGAAAAATTAAATCGAATAATTAAATTAATCTAATTAACATTTCTAATAGTTATTCAGTAAAAAAAGAAATGTATTAAAAAAATTAAATAGACAATTGTTACATTTTTTTCATTATAAAAATTAAAATATTCTTTTAGTAACAGATCGACAATTTATTTTTTTGTTAGAGAAATTTCTTGTAATTTTTCAGTAAAAATAACAATGTTACCTCGTTTTTAATTAATATATTTAATAAAATATATTAAATTAACAGACATTCATCTCAACTTAGTTACACATTAAAAATATACTTGTATTTGTTGTCTCACTCAAGATGTTTTTTGAAGATTTTTATCTGAGAGTATAAACAATAAGTCACTCTTTCATGTACGATTAAGTAAACACATGATTATATCTATAAAAAGTCGAAAATCCATTGGGAAATGAAATATATTAATCTTTTTATGATTTGTTTCTATTAGGTTGGTGCAAAAATAATTGCAATTTATACATATCGAGTATAAAGACGTATATATCAGTTAAAGATTATATTTATTAATCAAAATAGCGACCGTTCGCCTGTACACATTTCTCCCAACCGAAAAAAAATTTGTTTATTCCTACAAGATAGAGTTGTTGAGTCCTGGAATTAATTAATTAACAAATTCACCGAAAGCGCATTGAGCTGATGCTTGATGTTTGAAAATCTTCTCTTGTAGAAAATTACTCAAATGTTTAAAAAAATGATAATCTATCGGAGACAGGTCTGAGGAATAAAGTGGGTGAGGTAAGGTTTCATAACCTAGTTAATTTAATTTTTTTAATTTCATTTGTGAGACGTGTGGTCGTGGGTTGTCATGAAAAAAATGTATCCTCTTCGATTGATTAACGCTGGGCGTAAATGATGCAATTTCTCATGCATTTTTTCAATTTTCTAACTATTTTTCTGCTGTTATTGTTTCAACAAGATTTAAGAAGCTGTACTGAATGATGTCACTGACTACCAAATAGTGACCATAATCATTTTTTCATGAAGTTTCGATATAGGAAACTGTTTTGATGCTTCTGCTCGGTCTAACCACTGTGATAAACGTTTCCTATTGTTGTAGAGAATCCATTTTTCATTAGATGTGATAATACGATCAAGATAAAGAACATTTTTGTTACGCAACAGAAACGCAAATCAGACTTCGTATCGCCAAATTGCTTGACGTTCGTTTAGTTCATACGGCACGTATGAACTAAACGATGTATTTACACGTATCTTTTTTGTTTTTCCAGTTAGGCTCAAATGTTGAACAACTGTTGAATGATCAACATTGAGTTCTTTTGCCACCACTCGAGTTGTTTTACGTGGTTCCGCTTCAATAATGATTCTTAATTCATTAATGTCTATACTTGAAGGACGTCCATGACCATCTTCACAATCAAGGCTTTCGTTTTCATTACGAAATTTTTGGAGCCAGTGTAGACCAGTACGTTCACTAATTGACTCTTCGCTAAAACAAATTTGGTATTTCGACAGTTTCTATTGCTTTGCGTCCCAATTTAAATTCATACAACAATATTGCGCGAATTTGCTTTTTTCCCTGACTAATTTAAGATGTTATATTCAACAATACTAAAAAATAAAAATAGATATAAACTGAAATCAGTAGTGATATTTTCATTGTTTACAATGATGTATCACATGACTATAAAAAAAGATAACGGTAACTAGAACAATCGGCGCCAAACGTAAAATGCACCAACCTAATACAAATGAATTTTAATTCCACAAAAATTACAAAAAGAAATTCTTATCGAAATATTCAATACTGATAATTATTTATACATATGTCAATGGAAAATAATTCTTATTGTATTATCCTCAGAACAATAATTTATAAAAAAATCTCGATTTATTTATGAAAATCAATTTAGCCACAGTGTCAAAAAATATAATTACAATCTGTTTGATAATTATATTCAGAAGTATTTCATGACTGTCCTAATAACATCTTAACATTATTGTTTAACGTCTTTTTTTCTCATTCAAAACTATTCTTAGATTTATCTTTTTAATGGATATAATTCAGTATTTAATATTTACTTTTAACTTTAATCAATAAATATATCAGATTATTTCTGAAAATCGTTTAGCTGTATTCAATTTATATAAACTCACAAATACGAATTTGTTTTTTATTTAAAAACACCATGTCGTATATCACTAAGAATATCCTTCGGGTTCGACTTAAAACATACGGCCACACATCATAAATCATAACCGCAATTCTACAAATTATATTAAGCGTCGCAATTAGAGACATTAATATTAAGAAGCGCGCAAATACGCGTGATATGAGTCATGTAAAATACTGCAAAGACCACAATACCACATAAATGACATTATGTACTATAGTCCTCCTCTTTGCGTACGTATTAATGCTGAACTGAAAATACATTTCTATTAAGTTTATGAAATTCGTCGGAAGATAATTTATAATCGGTAAAAAGTTTAATTGAAAACAGTTTATAAATATTAATTGTGGAAAAGGCGACAAACGAATGTGTTATATATATATATATATATATATATATATATTCATAATTCAATACAAAAAAAATGTGTTCGAAAAGGAATCGCTGATGAACAAGTTCCCAGAATTTTAATTCACAAATCACTCTAATTATTTTCTAATATACCTTATAAATCTGCATGTAATTCAATTTAGTAAAGTTGAAAGATGCAACAGTAGTCCGCCGCGTGCGTATATTTGCTTATATTGCGAATACTTTGTCTTGATTTGAACCTGGTTTATGTTCCGAGTTCCACAGGGAATAACAACAACACCGACACAGGATGCAGAAAAGATTGCGAACAGAACGAAACTACAAGAAAAGGAAACATTAAAGATATTCATTGAAAAGTGAATTGGATACGACAGGTACGATATTGTCTGTTGTTGCTTTCGTAAAAGAAACTTATTTTAGATAGTTATTTCTGATATTCTTTTTTTTCTATAAGAGATTATCTTAAATCTGGAGCAATATGTTATTCGTTTCTAAAAAAAAAACCTATATACGAATATGCTTTTTTCGAAAAAACAATTTTTATGAAAGAGAATGTAACCTAATTTACATAACATTCTTCAGTGTAAATATTTGTCAACATTTTCTTTTATTCGAATGTGTCAGCTAGTTTTCATGTAACGGTTTATTTTTAGATTTCAGATCGATACTAACTCGTATATCCGTTTTTAGATTTATCTTTTTACATATATTGAATTGATTTAGAATAATTAAAAGATTAAAATTCAATTCAATCTTATTTTTAAATTAATTTCATTTAAACAGTTTCGCAATTTTAAAGTACAAAGTTTTTAAATATTGTCACGGTGAAAGCTTATTCTATTATCTTCGTAATGGAATTTTATCTTGAAAAATAAATTAAAAACCATTTCAATGGAAAACACAATAAGATATCGGAAATGGACATTGGTTCTTCGAAAAGTGTCTATAGACATTTAGCTCGTAAAGGAATACACGCATATTCCGTAAAGCAGACGATACAAGAATATATATTAGGTTAGTAGGAAAATAATTACGATTTTGTTTTTAAACTCTAACTTTATTTTTTTCAAAGAAAGTGTCATTTCATCGTGTTCATGTTAATATTGTCTTAAAATGTATTTTCGGTCTGTATTTGGGTAATATCGACTGTGGTTTTATTATTAATTTCGATTCAAATTGGGCTATTGAAATAAAGATGGTAAAAAAGCCAATAAGAGCAAATTTTTTGTACTGGTTCAAAAAGGGTGGTAAAGTAGCGAAAACTGCTTATAAACAAATCGATGATTTTGGTGTGGGTACAGTTAAGGAACGTACGGTACAACGGTAATTCCTAAAACGTCTTTCTGGGGATGAGAGTCTTGAAGATGAAGAAGGTTGCGGACTTATTTCTTCAGTTCATAACGACCAATTGAAGGCGTTAGTTGAATCATACCACGCACAACAATTCGAGAGCTTGCACAAAAGTTAAGTGTTAGTCATCCAACAGTTCTGGACCACTTGAAACAGGGAAATCAAAGAAGAGAAAAATGTATATGAATTTTGAGGTCATAAACCGCAATTATTTTTCTACCAACCTAATATATATATATATATATATATACCTTTTTCTTCTTCGATGGCGCTACAGCCCTAATCGAGCCTTGACCTCCTCAATTATCTGCCTCCAGACATCCCTGTGCCTGGCAGTCCTGTTCCAGTTCCTTACTCACAACCGTAAAATCCATCCAGTGTCCGAGACTTATTTTGAGGTTCCGTAACGTTTGTTATTTTACGAGGTGGGGTTGTTAGCTCCATATCCAATCTTTTTTGGAGGAGTATTCTCCCGCTTTCTCCAGCCCTGACCACTCTCGCCGTCGGAGTTACCCGATTTTGAATGAGGTTACTCATGCTACAAGGGTTAACCATTTAAAGGTGAAAGTCGAAATTGGATAAGAGAGGCTATGTGACTCTACTTGGAGTCGGCGTCGTATGGTACGCATACTGTACGCAATTTTAACCCCATATATATATATATATATATATATATATATATATATATATATATATGTATATATGTATATATATATATATATACATATATACATATATATATATATATATATATATATATATATATATATATATATATTTCAGTAGAAAAATGTGAAGATTGTTTGCGTAGGAATGAATATATAAATATATTATAATTCAACAAATTAATGAATGAGCTTCTGCTAACGAAAATAATTAAACAGAATTTTAAAATTCAACTTTTGAAATTTAATATTACTTCTAATTATCGATTTACAGAAAAGAAAGCATAATTAAAAGTTTAATAATTAAATTCATATAGAATTTGTTTCTCTCTCTCTCTCTCTCTATATATATATATATATATGTATGCATGGACAAGTATATATGTATATTATTGGGTTGTATAGTATTGAATGAGCTGAAATTATAAACATTTCTTTGTGAAAGGTCGTTTTCTGTCAAAGTACACAGACGCAGCAGAAATCAAATATATTAATATATACAAAATCAACGAACCCCCACTAATCAATTATGACGTAATTTCTACTCGTAAAGTAAACTCTGTGATACATCCAGCGGGTGAGTATTTGTTCCGACAAATTTATTTGAAGAGAGATTTAATACGCACTCTCTTCAGCTTGATTTCACATTAATTAAAATTAATTAATTTGTTTATATTTAATCTAGATCTTAATTAATTTAACTCGATGGTTATTTACACATGGGATAATATTTTCTCTGAACAACTTTCCTTATATATTTTTAATACTATGTTTTATAAAAAAATCAGGAATAAAATGTATTAAAAGCATATAACATGTACAGCTTCGATGATAAGATCTTTATACCAAATAAAAATTATCACTGTTGTATGTAACTGAGATATTTTAATAAAAAATAGTATTGTAAAATCGAAAGAAATGAAATATGTATGGATTTATAAATGATTCTCGAGGGTCGTTTGATAAGTATGGTAAAAAAGAAAGTTAAACACCATTTTTTTTTTTGAAAAGACCGATTTTATTTCTCAACATAGTCTCCATTAAGCGCTATACACCTTGTCTAGTGGGAGTGCAAAGTACGCATTGACGGCGGTGATGATATTCTCATTCGACGAGATTTCTTCCCATTGAGCCAATTTTCACTTTTAGGAAGAGGAAAAATTCCCTCGGTGCCAAGTCTGAGAATAGGGTGGATGATGAATCAATTCAAAGTCTAATACGTCCAATTTTTCCATTACTATAATATAATGATTGGTGGGACGGCGCGTTGTCCTGGTGAAAGAGTAATTTTTTGTACGCTAATTTTGACAGTTTTGAAGTTAAACTTCTTTAAATACGGTACGAGTTGAATAGTTGTGAAACAAAATTGTATGACAGAAGTGAAGGTACGCATAGGAGTGGGGTGGAGACCGTGCCATCGGAATGAGTCGAAACGCTGTGAAGCATTTTTTTGTATCTTACTTCAGCTATCACATGTCAACTGTTTAATTTTTAAATTATGATGATTCAGAACCCACAGCAAAAAAAATATATTTATACTTAATATACAAACAGAGTCTTTTTTCCTGGAAAATACAGTTTAACAGGAAATAAATATTTAAAAAAAATTATTCTATATTTACAGCTCGGAAGTAACACTTCAATTACGATTGGCCTCATATACACATTCTTTCACACGGTCCAATAATGTTGCATTATAGGCTCCTGTTATAGTTCTTTCCTTCGTTAAATAGTCGATCAGGATGACTCCTTGAGAATATCAAAAAACAGTGGCCATCACCTTCCCAGCCGACAAAATGGTCTTTGCCTTCTTCGGCGAACTTTCACCAGTCGTTGTCCATTACTTTGACTACTGCTTAGATTCAGAGATGTAGTGGTAGATCCATGTTTCAGCCATAGTGACGAATAGACACAAAAAGTCCTGCTCGTTCTTTTCTATTTTTGCGGCAACTTCAACAATACTCGTTTCAAACATCTGTTGAACTTACACAACGTTTTGCTTCTGGCTGAAATTTGGCTTATGCTAGTTTGAAATGTGACACTTGATAGCTGTGACATTGGCAAATAAATGGTGGCTCTATATCATAGAAATTTACCAAAATTATCAAAAACCCACATATTTATGAATTTTTTTTAATAGTATGCAAACTATTTGAAAATTGGTTCTTTTATAATAAAACAGATTAATTTTATTTAGAGAAAGTAGTTCTTATTGTTTTCGCAAATGAATTAACTTTTTCATCCCACAACCCACCAAAATTAATTAAAAATAATTTATTGAACATTTGTGAATAGATTTTTATGTATTTTGTGGAGTGAAAAAATAATTTATTTGTGGAAGTGAAATTAGTCAATATCAGAACTTTATTTTGGATAATTATCTTAATTTTCAGCAAATCTGTTTATATTTTATGAAAACATATATATATATATATATATATATATATATATATATATATATATTATTTTGTTACACATAAAAAATAAAGTAACAGACTGATAAGACGATAAAGTGATTAACGATTCTTTTTAGTTATATAATCAAAAAAATTCTAAGAATAATCAATATTTACGATACATTGATTAAATATAAAAATTCATATATAATATATTCGATTCCATATCCATTTTTATAGTTTTAAAAAGTGAATAGAAAAACCAGAAGTTGACGTACAGATGTCAATACGTATAAGTATTATTTGATGGCAATGTTTTATAGAAAAGATGAAGGGTTATGTCATGTTGAGAATATGACTCTCATATATTATACATATATTCATATACATTATGTATATATATATATATATATATATATATATATATATATATATATATAAGATGACGATAAACAAGTACAATGGCTCGGTTATGAAACAGGGCGCGCTCCAGTCTTGGTTGCAGCGTACGACTGCTATTTCTCGCCGATCGTATAAACTGGAAAACATGCACTTGGAGTCTCGCCCATTCTCGTTGGTTGGATAGCGACGCTGTCTAGCAGTTTATATGCCGTTTGAGGTTGACTTTTCTTTATATCAATGATGTAAAGAGTTCGACGGATTGTTATTTTCGTCGTTAATGTGAACGACCTGTATCTTATCATGAAAACTATAACGTTCGTTTTGGCTATAAAAATTGAATAAAATTATATTACTGCACAACCTGCACTGCTGCAGTTTTTGTAAGGAAATATAATGTAATAAAACATACAAAATCATATATATATATATATATATATATATATATAAGGGGAAGTGTTTTTCATAAATTTTATAGAATAACTGGCTTAGAAAAGAATAAATCTGATGTGTGTAACTTAGGAAAATACATATTAAGTCAGATAGTTATATTTTATAGGAGAATAAGAATCTCGAATTAAATAAAATATATAGATATTAGAATAGCCATTTGTGTAAAATTAATTTTAAACATTTGTAGGGAATTTTTAGTGGACAAAGACTTGTGTTACTAAAAAGGGTTTTTATCGGACCTCTAGAATAGCTGAAATCGTTCAGTATTTAATTATTGCTAGCTGATAAAATTTGAATTTATTAGATTGGTAGGAAATAATTGCGGGTTTTGTTTTCTGAATTCTAACTTTAATTATTTTCAATTAAAGTGTCATTTCATTGTGTATATGTTAATATCGTTTGAAAGTAAATTTTTCGGTTTGTATTTTAGGAACATCAATTTTCTTTTTATTTTTAATTTTGCTACAAATTGGGCTATAGAATTAAAGATGTAAATGAATCAAACAAGAGCAATTTTTTATAAGAGTTTATAATGGGTGGTAAAGCATCAAAAAATTATCGTAAACTAATCGAAGCTTTTTTGGTGTATTTTTAAGGAAGGTACACTGCAATGGTGGTTCCAAAAAATGTAAGCTGAGGACGAGAGTCTTGAGCATGAAGAAGATCACGGGTATCCTTCTTCAGTTTATAACGACCAAGTGAAAGCGTTAGTTGAATCAAAACTATATACAACAATTCGAGAGCTTGCAAAATTTAGATATTAGTCATCTAACAGTTCTGGCCACTTAAAACCACTTAACTTAAAAAAAATGTATACGAATTTGAAAGTAATAAACCGCAGTTATTTCTACCAATCTAATACTTTCCGATATAAATTTTATGATCCACTGATTGAATGTAATAGACAAATGAAATTTAATTGCATACATAAACATCCAAAATATAATACTGTAGTTATAATACGTTCTGACACTAACTAAATGCACTTTTACAAATTAATTGTTTGTTCTCACCCCACACCAAAGTACAGAAAAGTCAGATTGTCTTAAAGATGTTTCTGTATCCAAGTGCTCTGAAAATGATATCATCGTCATAGAAATTCAGATAAGTAACTATTGAAAGTAATCAATAATGATTTATTGAATATTTTTAACCATAAAATCGTTGTGATTATAAGACAAAAGAAAGAATTCATCTGTCAAAATACCCTTTAATTTAAAATTCTATGATGCTAAAAATATATTGTTTTTCAAAAAATGTAGACATGGGTTCATAATATTCAAAACTAATTATCTAACTTATTTATTTTACAATCAACCATAAATACTACTGTTTTAAGTAATTATAATATCAAATACCTTTCTATCAATTTAAACATTTCCTTTATTAATAATCGAAATAAAAATAAATGAAAACTTAATATCTTAAACGATTTAAGCAAAAATTCCAATCAATATTTAAAATATTAAGTTGATAGAAAAATAATTCATATTTATGGCCTTCAAACTCATACATTTTTCTCTTTTTTGATTTTATAGTTGTTTTGCGTGGTCCTGAACTGTTAGATAACTAACGTCTAACTTTGTGTAAGCTTTCGAATTATCATGCGTAGTTTTAATTCAACTAACACCTTCAGTTGGTCGTTATGAACTTAAGAAGGACACCCGCAATCTTTTCATCTTCAAGGCTCTCGTCGCAAGTACAAAATTTTTGGAACCACCATTGGCATCGTACGTTCCTTAACAGTATCCACGCCAAAAACATTGTTTACTTTGCGAGCAGTTTCTGCTGCTTTACCGTCCGTTTTGAATTCATATAAAAATTTCTCTCATTTAGTTCTTTTCTATCTTTGATTCATATCCAAATTTGAAGCAAAATTAATAATAAAACCAAAGCTAATGTTCCCAAAATACAGACCGACAAATGAACTTTAAAATGATATGAATATAAACACGATAAAATGTACTATCATTGAAAAAATAATTATAATTTAGAAAACGAAACCGCAATTATTTTCTTACCAATAGTTCGATTTTAATTTACAAATTACATACTTTTTATACAAAAAAAATTGTTAAATCACGATATATATAAAAAGAGTACTATTAAAACAATACGATTTACTTTTTATATTAAAAAATAGCATTTTTTAATCAAGTGCTAACAAAAATATTTCAATAAGTGTTCATTAAATATTCCACGTAAACAATAATATAGTTAGTTTATGTACAATATGTAAATTTCTCAAATTTCTCGTATATAATTAATTTATTATTTATTGAAATAACAAACATTATACGTTTACTTAGACTAAAGTTCATATGCGAAGTTGCAAATATAAACATCCTATATTGTATATATATATATATATATATATATATTGTATATATATATATATATATATATATATATATATATATATATATATATATATATATATATATATATATATATATATATATATACAGGTTTAACCGGAATGTTATAAAATTTAGCTTGTATTAAAAAAATAATGTTTATATATCATTATTATGCCCCGTTTTTCTTAATAAATTTCTCTACCAGAGGATATGTATTTAGATCAGAGTTCAAGGGGCACTTTTTCAATGGATAGAAGAATGTTATTGTTTAATACAAATCTTATTGAGTATCTGCTAATTATTTTAGGTTCAATTAAGCTAAATTTTCAACTCAGTTCAACATCTAGTAGATGATCAAAACCAGTCATAGAAGAAAAAAGACTTGAATATGATTTCCAGTATTCGCATAGAAGAATGAAGAATACAACACACAAAAGCGACACAATAAACGTTAGATCGTTATTGATTTTCTTTCCTTTCAACTTAATTTTGATTAATTTGAATTTAGAAAAATTACAAGACATGAGATTGGATGCAAATTGAGGGAGTAATATAACATGAATGTGTTTTAAGGTCAAACATTTAGAGATAGCGATATTTAAAAAATCGTTAATTTGAATTAAAATTGTTAAATAAAAAAGTACGGTTTGTGAAAAACAATATACAATAATAAAAAAATAAGAATAATATATGAGTTCGTAAAGATTGCCTTAAAAAAATATTTTCATATTTAAAGAAGTGTAGTTAATCATATATTAACTTTAAATAAAATAAATTACTGTATATTTTGTAAAGTTGAGCAATGTACATACACAAAAAAGATTTTATGTTTGTAAAATAATTTAACATGTTAAAAATTATTTACACACTTCGAGAAATATTTAAATATGCTATGAATTAAAATAAAGTATATCCGTAATTTAATATTTAACTTTCATAATTATGTTTTCAATTACAGAATTTATTTCTCTTTACACTAATTCTAAAATTATTTAATGTTGATGTTAAAAATAAATACTTGTGTTCGTTTAAAAATCGAGAAAATAACAATCAAGTAGCTTATTAAACTCAAATAAAAATAAAATAAAAGATATAATTTTCAATGATTTATTGTTTTGAAAACTTACTTCCTGTATAAAATCAGTAAAACTGTATTAAAGCATCATAGAAGAAAAACACGCATCGTGATTCGAACAAAAAGTCAATCTCTTTAAGTTTTTCACATCAGTTTTATATCTATGCATACATGACCTTAATTCCTCTCTATAATATGTGAAGCTTTGTTAACCAGAAACTGACTTAGTGGTCTTTAATATAGCAGGGCATAAAAAACATCACCTAAAAGTTGGCTGAGTTTTGCTATCATAATGCACAGTTCTTGGGAGCCGATTAACGAAGATTAAACGCAAATTATAGATGAGACGTTCTTACGTTCATATAGAGTTTATTGTGTTTCTACTGGAGTTAATTTCATGATTTTCATCTTTAATGGTATTTGATGTAAACAGCATATATACACAAGAATATGTATTTAAACCCACACATAGTATGCTTATAAAATATATGTTTTTTTTTATTTATCTGTATGTCTATCTTATGAATATGAAGACTAATATAGTATAACAGTCAATAATATTAATTAAATTAGAATTGCAACCTATATTTATATTTGAAAATAAATAGCAAAATATAAGTGTATTAAAGTTTTATTTTATTTTCAATGCAGTAACTTATAGTGAAATGAGAATTTCATAGAAGATAAGGAAACAAGATTCTTGGTATTATTAAAAATAATAAATTTAAGATATTACTATACTGTAATAATAACTTATACAAAAAGTATTCCATATGAACTAATATTTTATTTTTAAAATAATCAGAAATAGTTGCTATTTAAAAAAGATGAGAAGTAAACAAAAGTGATAATAGTAAACAGTGTTCATAGTATTAATCTGTTGTTGTTGAAAGATAAACCCGGTAATAGAGAAACAAAATAAAGAATTGTGTCCTTAAGGAAGAGGAAAATAACTAATAAACAATTTTTGTTATACTTTTATGTTAATTAGATTCAAATAATTTAAAAATATAATATAGTAATATTTTCATCAAATATTTTTTATGTAGGAATGAAAGGACTATACTTTGTTTATTTGTTAAGAAAAATTCTCGTCAAATATTTTAAGTAGAACCAACTGTTCAAGGTATTGGACAATTATTGTTTGAACTAAAATTTGAAATTAGTGTATTGTAGAATTAAAAATGTTAATATTGCTACTAGAGACATCGACTGAAAATGTTGGAAAATATCTTGCTAATGTAAGAAAATATTTCAGCTGCACTTGCACGAATTTAATTTGATCTAAGATCTAGTCTTATGTCCTTATTGTAAGAGTTTTTTTTTAATTTCAAAAAAATGATAAACCTACAACAAACTCTCGATGGTCTTCCTTCTCATATTTCATTACTTCTTGTGAATTCTCAAATAAATTATTCTTATGAAATCCAGAAGATTCAAATGATTATGAAAGCTAGATGAAAAAACTTTTTAAAATTTCAACAATGATATAGATTCATTCCAATAAATTTCCAAAAATCAGTTAAAGCAATGTAATTTGTGTATTTGAAATGATTTTTTTTATTCTGAACATTTTGTACAAGTTTGTAAGTAAAAAATTGTTTTATTTAACAATGATTAAATAAAATTTCCTCATCATGAGTAGATATTTAACTTCTTTCATTTGTTATTTACGGTTTTATTTAATTTAATAAATATTTTAATACGATATTATACATAATTCAATTATTTATAATATGAATAGTACTTGTTATTAATTTCTAAACAACATAATATAAAAATATTAATAATATAAAAATATTTAGATAACGGACATATAAACAAAATTGAATTCAATTAAATAAAAGGCTCGAAATCAACATACAATAAATATCTGAATAATAATAATAAAAACACTAAATAATAAAAAAAACTTTTATATACTAATTATACAACGTTGTAAATTGAAGCATCGTATCAATAATTAACATATTCGATTATATAGTTTTGTTTATATTTTCAGTATTAAAAAAAATATACACTGATATTATATTTTATCGTTTAATTATTCAAACTTTTTGCAAACTTGTTTGAAAACGATAATTTATGCTGTAAATTGTATTTGATATGTAAATTTTGATTTACTTGTTTTCTAATAGTAACACGTAGGTAAATATTTATATTGCTGATAGCTGATGAATAAAATATTATTGCGATATGTGGATATCTAAAATTTTGAATAAAATATGAAAATAATAATTAGCTGCACACGATAGATTTTTTATAATTTCATATATATATATATATATATATATATATATATATATGTATGTATGTATGTGTATGTTATACATAAAAAAGTATACTTGTAATATAAAAAAGTAGTAAAATATTCCTTTTAAAAAGTTAGCGCACTTTCATTTCGTAATATTAATTAATATAGTTTTGACAAAATGTCTTTAGTGGAATGAAGTTGAGAAAGTTTTAATGTTTCACGTCATGAATTTTTAATTATAAAATCAACGGAAGTAACTAAAACTTCTGTCAATATTTGATGTACTCAAAGGATGTTATATTTTACTAACTAAAGTCGCAACTCTAACATCATCTTAAGTACCAAACATTAGAATACCCTGAAGCTGCTAGTATCTCTACAAGTTGTCAGACGCGGACTCATTATGAAAGTTGAAATGTATGTACGTTAAAATAATGTTTGTTATTCTCGTCACAGGGTCGAATTATTATAATTATTATTAATACGTACTGAATATTGAACACTTTAATAATGGTTTGTAATCAGATACATTGTTTTCATGTAATAATTTACGATTTATAATGAAGTAATATTTATGCACGCATAATAATTATTGAAAATACATGAGAGAATTTTATTAATTCAAAATTAATTCTGATAAAGTAATAAAATTTTCTTTTAAGTGAATAAACATTATTTCCATGAATCTGATACGAAATTTCATTTTTGCTAATAAATTAATATATATGTTATGCAAGAGTTTTATACAAAATAAATAATTAATGTCCGACCGAAACGTTGATTAAGGAAATATTTCATTTTTTTATCTAATACAACCTGTTTCATTTCTGAGTATTATTATATAAAATTAGTAAAACTTAAAAATAAATACTGCAAGTATCAACAATCTTTTATTTTATTTATTCGTTAAATATTACACTTTCAAATGTGAATACATTTTATTATTTATTAAAACATTTTTTATACAAATTTACTTTTTAGAAATTCAATTTAAAGAAATAGTAATAAGTTTGATCTAATTTTATATATATTTTTTCTTATATAAATATTTTTATACCTGTTCAAAATTAATTATTTACTGATTTTCTTGTTATTCATACGAATTTGTAGTATATGAGAGATAAGAATATTTTTTTATTAGTGGTCTTTAATAATTTTATTTGAAGTTATTAAATATTTATAACAATAATAGATTTGAGCTTGACATTACTTCCAAAAATGAAATATAAAAAAAATTATTCTTTAGCATTATATAAAAAAACATTCACTCCGTAATAATTAGTATTATAATTATTTATATCACGAAATATTAATTTCATATAATTTAAAATTCAAATGAATTAAGTTTTAAGTTATATAAAACTTAAAATTTATTTTAGTCTGGATAATTCAGTCATTTCCTATATTTACGAAATATAATCAATATTTTATTATAAATATTGATCTGAAATAATCTTAATATATAAAATATAGAAATATTGAAACTATATTTAAAATATAGTTTCAATAATAGAAATTTGATATTTATAAACTCGTTGATTATATGATACTTTACTGAAATTATGTAAAAAAGTATTTGAATTACAAACACATAAGTATTTGTGAACAGAATACATTTCAGATTTCCATTATTTTTTTCTGTTATATATTTTCTCGTTTTTGCATGTACAAGAAAATCTTATCGTCACTCGTGTACTTTCAATTCGAATCAGTCTTTTCAAATGTCGAGCTGTGTTACAGATAAACGGACAACAGAATTTCAATACTTTATTCTTTATCAATTCAAATTCGTAAACTTATCAAAATTCTGAAATCAGCTTCCAGTGCACAACGTACCTACTATAATATATAAAACTCGTGAAATAAATAACTGAATTGAATTTTCTCTGTTTGCACACACATACAAATATATATATATATATATACATATGACTAGATAACAGTATGTTTAAAAGATTTGGCCAAATCTGAATTATTACAACTCTGTGTATAAATTCTTTCCAAGTGTTTAAACGTACGGTACCTTCTTGAACTTGGCAGTTTACAAACATATTTTCCATCAGTTTTAATGACTTGTCAATTAGTGATCCATGATTATTAACCGTCGGTAGATTAAAGCCTAAAACATTTACAAATAATAAAATGTTTATACGTTCGACGCCAACAATCTATCTTCCTTCCTTCCTTCCTTCCTTTTCCGTAGATGAATGAAATTGTGTAGAGATATGTATACGCTTTTAGCTATATATATATATATATATATATATATATATATATATATATATATATTTTAATATATTCGTAATTATACTGAAACGGCGTTTTCTTAGAAGTTCTACATACTTTAATTATGAATGTATGAAAACATTTTCAACAATTATACATATCTTAATCATATATATATATATATATATATATATATATATATATATATATATATATATATATATATATATATATATACTTTGATTATTTTATTAAAATGCTGACAGTATATTTTGTAATATAAAAAATAGTATACAGTTTTTTTTATTTATGTAATAAAATTGAAAATACCATTTTTTAAAAGAGACATTAATGTGAGATATTACATACATATATATATATATATATATATATATATATATATATATATATATCAAATCAGAATGTAAATTATAAAAAAAATATTAGTTTTTAAGAAAATATCAGTCACTTTGATTTCAAAATAAATGAAATAAAAGAGTAATAAAATTCAAATATAATAATCCTGAATACATCTGCTTAGGTCTCTAAATTCGGTGGTATAGATTCAAATGAAGAATTATGATTTAGTTTTGATTGATATTCATCTTTAATTTATTCTAAAATATTTAAAATTTATTTATTTAGTTATACCAATTGGAAACACATGAACAATTTCAGTTATGATCTATATATAACTAAACAATGAAATGAAATTATAATTTTTTAATGAATTTTAAATATCTCCGCGATTTTTATGTAAAATAATTTTTAATTATTATAAAGTTGATTCTTTACGATAAGTTTGGATTCAGTGGCAGATGTATTTTTTAATTGCCTACTTACTGAATTAATATTAATTTTAAAAGAACAGAAGGTGAAAATCGAAAAAAATAAAAATCCTTTTGCAAATTTGTCTCTAATGAAGAAATACATAGATGCTTTATAGTTCAGCACACGCAGTATGCAAAATGTAAACTCACTCATCAGATTGAAACGTTCGATAAATTTGTATTTCTTCATTTTACTCTGTAAAATTAATTTTTTCGTCTTTTGTATTCTCATTAAATGTGCTTTCAGAATATCACTTCTTATAATAATACACAGTTTTAACGCACCCTAGCCGTTTGACGAAAACGTTTACTTAATGAAACGTTATAAGAAAAGTAACAAGCTGTGTAAAGTATTCCGTTAATTAAATAACATATTTTGAAGACATCGCAGTTAACAAGTTATCTTTTAATCAACATTAATTAAGATTTGCACTGAAACTCCATGAAAGTTTATTCACTTATTATATAAACTTTTTTCCCCTACCTTTCAATTATAATAAAGTAATGAAGTGTCCATCATTTTTAAAGAATTTGTAAATTCAATGTTTTCTGTTTTGTGTTTTTTAAAAATTTTAAATTAGTACAATAGAAAAGCGATTTGAAATGTTTTGAAAATAAGCTATTTTAGTATAAATTAAAAATATATATTCAATACAAGTAAATATCTGTAAGTAAATGGTTAGACAATTACCATTAAATTCAAATAAAAACTCAATGAAATAAGATACATATTATATTTTTAAAGAATAATTATTTATGGATTCCTCATTTTCTTTTCAATAAAAAAATCATTTTAATTGTAAATAAAATTATCATTATTTATGAATCATTGGAGATTGAAGGAACGTTTCATATATTTTTTAACTTTTATATATATATATATATATATATATATATAATTTATAAATTCATTCATAACTCTAAAACTATTATATTGTAATAAATTCATATTATTTAATTTAAAGTTTAACCTCATTCAATCTTTTGAAATATTTTGATATTAAAATTAAGTAAATAATAAATCGATATAAAACAATATAAGGTTTTAAATTTTGAAAAATGTTAAAGCTTTTCATATATATATATATATATATATATATATATATATATATATATATATATATATATAAATATATATAATGTGTTGTTTTAAGAATCAACATCTCCAAAGAATGTACTATCGCTGCAACGTCGTTGACAGCCAAAAACGTCGACAAGCCCTATTGTTTGTTAAGTCTGATTAATTGATTGATGACTGTTGTCACCTCTTTTCCGTACTATGTTTCAGCAAAAAGGCTACGACGTGCGGTAAACATATCAACGGTGGTGCAGAGGGGTGACAATGTGACTTGTACAGTAGTCATACCGATTTTTCTCATCGTTTTTTTTCTTTAATCGAGCTCATTCGTTTACTCGGCGTGACTTTGTTCAACAAAATATACACTGATGATATTAATTGAAATCAAAAGAGCAGAACTGTTACAACGATTTAACAATATCTTCTAAATGTTAATTCTGATGACAGTTGTTGACAATGTGTATTAGTTTTTGTTTAAAATCAGTTTTGATTGATTGGAAGTACAATGTCAGAAGCTATTATCTTTTATCTGTTTTTAGAAATACTATTTAATGTTTTATTCAAATTTTAAACTCATGAAATTAAAATTTTATTTCAAATATAATTAGAATCATAGACATAATCAAATTCAAATTTCAAATCAGACAATTGCTTTATGGATTAGTATTCAGATTTTTTTACTTTAATCCGTCAATATTTTTATAAAAATAGAGATAAAATATTTATTTTCCATATTACATTTTGTTTCTAATTAAAAGATACAATAACTGTTTATTCTTAATTTATATTATAGACTATATGCATTTTCTATCTCAAATTTAGTTTCAGTAACAAAAATACAATTGAAATAAAATTAGAAATTAAAATAATACTTGAATTAAAAATGTGGATTAGTCATTAAGCATCAATCAAATTAGATTAAGATCTAGATTTAATAAAATAAAACTTCTGTAGGTATGAATCGGTCAAATAAAAAAATTACAAATAAATTTAAAGAATCGATTACAAACACAAAAAAGCATCTGATAACATATCAAGTGATTTTATGTGAAAATCTATTGCAAATGTACCGATATGTGCTAAAGGCTACATTGAATTCTAAAAATATTAAAAAAAGTTATTTTTATGTAGAATAATTAATAATAAATAAGTTTTAATTTACTTGAAGATTCATTTTAATATCTATTTTAGTTCAGAAGAAATAATAATTTAAAAATGGATTTATTTTTCACAGAAAATTTGTATATTATTTTCCTTATTCGATGATTAACTATCATAGGTATTTTTAATGATACATAATTAAAAAATATTTACACTAAATAAAAATTATTCATCAAAATTAAATTCAGAATAATTATATCAAATAAACAATTAAATATTATAAATGCTTATAAGTATTATAATAACCAAAAAAGATTAAAATAAAAATAAA
Source organism: Acanthacorydalis orientalis (assembly GCA_034766995.1). Classification (NCBI taxonomy): domain Eukaryota; kingdom Metazoa; phylum Arthropoda; class Insecta; order Megaloptera; family Corydalidae; genus Acanthacorydalis; species Acanthacorydalis orientalis. The sequence goes on along the minus strand of CM068315.1, from coordinate 17,068,409 downwards.
TTCTGCTCAATTTAATAATTAATCAATAGTCTTATTTGTATTAATTTAAAATCTAATAAAATTAACCTGAAAATATCCAGAACTAGAAAATAAATACATTTAAATAAAAAAGAGTACATTCTTTGATTCAGAAGGAAAATTAATTCAAAAAATACTTATAAAAATATTGTAAATATCTCTCAAAACTTTCTTACTTCAGTGAAAATCCAAATTGAACGTACTTTCTTTCAAGAAATACATTTAAATTCGCGAAGTATAAAATAAAATAAAACGAAACCGTTTTAAAAAAGTTCTCCAGCAACAGTGTAGCGTGCATCTTTCGTACCCCACACTTCTTTTATTGGATTACCAGTTTTCTCGGCTGCTATCTTTACAGGATATTGGTTTTTTGACTAGCCCATTCCTTATCTTGTTCCGTAATTAAAGATTCTAGATTGGGAAGCGAGCCAGCACAAGAGAATGAGCGAAGAACTAATGCCTCGAGAGTTAGTCAGTTGTCGGCTGCTAAGTAAATTAATCCCCGATAATTTTTTATTAGAATACTTTTGTTAGCTGGAAAGAACAGCGTATAACGAAGTTTTTTAATCTACAGTTTGTCGGTCGTGGTTTTTAAAAAGATACTTCCACACTGTGTCGTACGCTATTCTGAACAATTTACAGATAGTAGAGTGTGAGGAGAGATTTTTTTTCATTTTGAAAGAAAAACGAGGTATTTATGTTAGGGATATTACTATCTTAGAGTGAATTATTTTCTGTTATATCTTTGAGATGTTTGATCTGGTTTTTAGATAAATAAATACCTTAAATGTTTAATATTACTTTGTCTTACACTAAAATAAAGAATTTTAATATCTTTAAAACAATATTACTAGAATTCAATTAAAAAATATCCTATAATAATATTATTTTACTATAAATGCAAACAAACACACACATACACACACACACACACATATATATATATATATATATATATATATATAAACAAGTGTGTGAATTTGTATACTTATATACTTAGTCAAAGTACTTGGTATTCGACTTTTCAATAAATTTCTATTTAAGAACCACAATAAATTTTTATATAAGACGACATGCAATAAATGTATTTTACGATTATCTGCTTACATACATGTCTAAATTTCGTATAGGTAATAAAACTATTTTAAAGTATTTCTAGTCGGAGTAGTGAACTTTCAAAATTGTTTTTTATTTAATTTCTAAAATTACATTTCAATGGCGTATATAATAAAGTTAACAAATTAAACTATCTAATCAATATAAATTGTTATCATTAGTTCATGAAAATCAGATACTAAGAAGCATTTAAGTATTTAATTTTTAATAGTATACAAAAATGTTGTAAATTATACCATTTCAATGAGTGTTTTCTTCATAAAAATCTTTATGGCTGAAATAGAGATGGAAAATCTTCGTTTGGTACTAACCAAAAGAAGAGTTTTCGTCCCTATATCATAGTCAAAGATTTTAAAAATGGTTATTTAAACAATTAATAATTTCTTCATTTATAATATTAACCGAAAAAAAATGGAAACAATTCTGTTAACTATAAAACATACAGGTGAAAATTAATTTCGAACCAATTTGACTAAGTCAATAATTCCAAAACTAGAAGACCTCACAGCTTTCCTAAGAGGAGAGATTGGATGGGAAATTACATTTTATTTCTACGAAAGTGAAGAACAGCACCAAAAGTATTAATACTTGTAACGATCAAAGAATACTAAGAAAAAGAAAAGAAACATATTCTTTCTATAAAATATATTCCAGAAATTCAAACTTTCACCCTGGACATTGTTACATAAAATATAATTTGGCTAAATACAAATAACCTTTTTAAGCACAATATTGTTCTGAATCTCACTAAATTCACTTTCGCAAATAAATTATTTATTCATTCGCACAAACTATATTTTTTTCTGATCAAAAATATTTACTCAATAATTAGTATTAATTTTTAATTATTGTTTGAGAATATTACATATTTTAACGTACTTTGACGTTCTAAGAATGATCGAAATGCGCAAAAGCAACAATAAAAAATGATCAATAAACATTTATTCAATAGCTTAGATCAGAAACTTATTTTGTAGTTTGTAGGATGAAGAAAAAGTGTATTTATTAATGAACATATTTAATTGTTAATGTTTCACTATTTACATTACTCAAATATTTTTTTATATTTTTCTAGTTATACAAAACAAAACATTGAACACGAAATTAAATATTTATATTTATATATGTATATATATATATATATATATATATATATATATATATATATATGTATATATATATATATATGCGTATGGGAAAAAATATTGATTATGACTATATACAATATTTTAAAATTATATTCCATTTACAATTAAATTCCCACTGGAAATTAAATGAACATTAATTTGGTTAAATTTGAAACAATGTCGATAAAATCACCTCTTCATCTTCATTGAAAAAAAATACCTACTGGGGGCCACTACTGTCCCAACTTTCTAGTCCGGTGTAGCCACAGGAGAACTAAGTAAAATATTGACGCATACCTAAATTATGATGCATATATGTAGATAAGAATGTTTGGTTCTCATGTGGCGACAACGATCGAGAATGTTAGGTAGCGATGGTCCCCCAGTGGCGATCGAAGGCCGTAAAGGGTTACTTTAATTAAAACCAAATAGTATTAGATAGACTTTGAAGTATATAATGAAATGATATGTATGAGAAAAAATAGAACGACTAAAATATTCAAGTCAGAAATATACACATACATAATTGAATCTAATTCAATTTGTTACTTAATTTTATTGTTTAAATCTGCCTTATTTCTTTACATACATAAAAGTAAATAAAAAAATAATATCTTTATTATCATAGTTCACAGTTTGATTCACTTTCTACTTATTTGTTTAATTAAAAACATCGTACATTATAATAAAGCGTCGAAATTTACAAATAAAATACAAACACTGTTTTGTTTCGATTATAATTTCTATATTACATAAAAGACGAAATTTCATTACATATTTCAGTGAACGTTATCGTTTAAAATTAAATTAAAGTTTTTAATTTCATCGTCGAGTACAACGATATTAATAATGTAATATTGAATTTTCATCCCCCGCATCAAAAATTAACTTTTTATCTAAAGCATTTCATTAATCATCACCTTTATTTACTTCTACCTGCGCATCTCGTGGACTAAGAAATTAATTATCATGCTGCGTTATAACTAATAACATGTTGACATCTAACAAATTGACAATTACATGCAAGCTTCGTTTATAAAGACGATGAGAAGTACGCAGTCAAGTAAACCAGCAAGAAAACAGTTACCCATCCAACCATGCTACAACCATCGAGTAGGAGACTTGTCATGGCTTCTTTTTATGCTTATTACGTAACTTTAATTAAGCTCAGTTTGACGTCAGACTCAAGACGCCATAGTTCTTTTGACTGTGTTTTCTTATGTCGAGTCGTTTGCGGGTATCTGCTAATGCTATTGTTTCAACGTTTACAGCGAAGTAGCTATGCTTATTAGGATAGTTGCCATGAAATAATACGATGTACATTGTGTCGGTTCATTTATATTATCGTCTACGAATATAGGATTTTAAAAACTTAATAACACGCTTCAATTTTTTTACTTATTTACGACCGTCTCTGCGAAAAATTTTAATTGTGATTTAATAATTTGTTATTTCTCTTTTACTCTCATATAAGAGAACTGTTTAAGAAATCTCAGATGAATTGAATGAAAAATTGTGATTTAAATACATATTTTTATTAAACAGAATTATCCTGAAAATAATTTTGAAAACATTCGTTATACTAGATTATTAAAGATATTTTCTCTTCTCTTTTGAAAAATTGTACTTCTATTATCAAAATGATAAGCATTATAAACAAGAAAAAATACAGTTAATGTTGAATCAGACGAATACAAGTCTTGTAGAATAATAATTCCCTTTTTAGTTAAACTATGCAAGTCAATTATCGTGATAAAATACCTATTTGTTTTCATTCCGCATCTTTTGTTATTTTGTGCATTTTAATTCCGAAATGATGTAGAATTTCCTATTATTATTCTTTATTTACTTTAATATAACTTCGAACATATTTATAATATATCGAATCTAAGTAATGAAAGAAATCAACAAAAAACAGTTTAATATTCAAACAATTCAAGACAATCGGAATATCAAAAAAATAAAATTTTCAGCTAATGATGTGAACAAATTAGCTGATAAGTTGTTCAAACTATTGAGTTGGCCAAAAAGTAATTGCGTTTTTTTCTAATAGATGAATATATATGTCTGGAAATGTAACTAATTTCATTCTAAACCGAAAATTCACTATAATTTGACAGCTGACCATTCAAGCTTGTTTTAGAAAAAGAAAGTGCACGATTTTGTTAACAATTGTTTGTTTCGTATCGATTTCAAAATGGAAAATCAAAAGGAACATTTTTGTCATATTTTGCTGCATTACTTCCGAAAAGAAAAAAACGCTGTGTAAGCTCATAAAAACGTATGTGATATATATGGTAAGATTTCTTAAAAATACGGCAGTGTCAAAATTGGTTTGCTAAATTTCCGGTGATTTTGATGTTAAAGATGCACCACGCTCAAGAATGCCAATTGGAGTTAATAATGACAAAGTAAGGCATTGATCGAATCCATTCAGCGTTTAACGACACGAGAGATTGCTAAGAATCTTAACATATCGACATCAAGCGTTGTAAATCATTTAAAAAAACTCGGATACGTTAATAAGGTCGATATTTGGATACCACATGAGCTCAAAGAAATTCATTTCACTAAGCGCATTGACATCTGCGATTCTCTCTTGAAATATGAAGAAAACGATTAATTTTTCAAAGTATGATAACAGGCCAGGAAAAATGGATTATCTACAATAATGTCAAACGAAAAAGTTCGCGTAGTAAGCATGATGAACCTGCTCAAAGCAATTCAAAAACAGATTTTCACTAAAGGAAGGTTATGCTGTTAGTCTGGTGGGATTTTGAAGGTATTATGAATTTTGATCTGCTTACAAGGAACCAAACCAACATGTACTGTCGTCAACTGGATAAATTAAATGATTCCATCAAATAAAATCATCTAGAATTGATAAATCGCAAAGGTGTTGTGTTTCATCATGATAACGCTAGACCACATATAAGTTTGGTCACTCGTCAATAATTATTGCAGCTTGGATGGGATATGTTACCACATCCACCATATTCTATAGACCTGGCACCATTAAACTATCATTTGTTTCGTTCTTTGCAAAATGTCTTCAATGGTAAAACGTTAACTGCTGATGAGGATATCAAACCGTTCTTAGAACTGTTTTTTGCCGAAAAATATTAGAATTTTTTTGAGTGCAAAATCATAAAATTACCTGAAAGATGGCAAAAAGTAATCGAATAAAATGGACAATATACTGTTTAATTAGGTTTTTGTTTACCATGAAAAATTCATCTTCCATTTACAAAGGAAAAAATGCAATTAATTTTTGTCAAATCTAATAACAATTGAACCAAACTAAAGGTATAATAAATATTAACTATTAAAATCATTTTCAAATCTATTTATAAAACTTCAGTATAAGTACACAAGTAACGCCTGAAACTTTTTGATTAGGTTTCGCATAGATAAAATTTATTTACAGCCAATTTCCAATAAAATATTTTAAATATCAATCCATAAAACATATATTTATTTTAGATTTTTTTTTCTTCGTGTTAAAAATATAATCAATTGAAATACTTTATTATTTTTAATGTAATTAGAAGCAATCTTTAATAAATTAAAGATATCAACAAACAAATAACATTATTAAACAAATATTGTTTTATATTAGAAAGCACTGGTTCGTTGTAAGTTCATTCGTTTCGAATTCAAAAATCGATCTGCAAGTAGTCAAAAATGAAACGTTTGTACTATATTTTGTGTGAAAGTTAACTTTCGCTCATTCTTCGATATAAATGAACTGTCAACACGTTCAAAAATCCACACACATCTTTCTTTCAGAATTTATTCCGAACTTATTTCATTATTAATTTATCTATTACAATATTTCAGCGAACTTGTGACATTAACTCAAAAATTTATATGAAAAATAAAGTAATAACGATACAAAGTTTTTCACACGCGCACACCTACATCTTTTCAAACCCACTTTCATTCTACTTGCACTGTGTTAGACAGCGAAAAGTTAAATCGACGGTAGGTTTTTCATCGACATTTTATGTACCACCCTTTTTTTTCTTCCGCTCGGTAGCTATTGAGATGACAAAGAAAAAGTACCCGTACTTAAAATATATATAATGTCTTCAAAATAAATTTACAACGTTTCCGGACATCTAATTCAATTTAATCCAGAAACCAAAATGAGTTCCCTTAATGAGTATGGAAATTTAATTATGTCAATATTCGTGTTCGTTTGATCTCTTTCTCTCTCTGGTTATATTAAAAATAAATTGACCGAAATGTTTACGGAGAATTTTAAAAATATAACTTTTGAGTTCTTAGAATGTACAATTTATAATTATCATAAATGAACAGTATGCAGTCTATAAATAAATAAACATTTTTTACTAAACTGAAAATAGTTCCTGTCAAAAATCAAACTTTAAACACTGTTATAATAAAAAAAGGTGCAGGTAACACAATAAGCGCTCTAGAAGTGAAATTTCTTTGCCGTCAGTTGAAATGTAAAAAAATTTAAGAGTATGGTATCATCCGCGATAAATGAATGGTTTCGTTTTTGTTTATTATTTTTTGTTTTCTCTTCAGTACAGAAGAGAAAACAAAAGGTGGAATTTAGTATAAGAGAAAGACGGTAAATATGAAACAATTAGAATTGAATTTGAAAATTAAGATTTTTTTATTTCATTAACTTCCATGATTTATTCTAGTGGGATTTAATTTGTTCAACTGATACTATGGACTTGTGATAACTGAAATATGAAGTGTAAGTTTTGGATTGTATGTTTTGAAGATATCATGAAAAGACAGTATCTATAGTAGTCCCCTATTTGATCGTTACGATTATGGGATCAGTATTCATACTTAAATTAAGTTTTTCATCTAGAAAATTAACAAGTGATGCTGAATTTTCTGACGCGAAATTGACATTAAAATACCCAGTGATAATCATTGATAGTTTATCCTCTCCTCTGCCAAAAAACGCTGTACTTCCATGAATGTACGGTAGTAATGAACGGTGTATTAAGTAGATTATATCATCCATTTTTGATTCGGAGAAATGCAAATCGCTACAATTACAATTATTTTTCCGTCTTTCATTTTAAACTCAGGAATGCATAATTCACCAACTGCTGTCACCATCGCACCAAATAACTGGGATTGTGCAACAGTCATATCTATGAACGGAGTGACAATGTTAACTAAGCCGTCGCTCGCTTTTGCAGTCTATGCATGAGCCATTCTCTTTCTCCACCCACTCTCTCTAACTATCCTCTCCCCACCCACATAATAATAACTTCCGTAACATTTTTTCGTCTCGGCTTTGAAAATTTACTCTCAAAGCGGCTAAAGAAGCTTCACTTCATTTTTTTTATTAAATCCTTTAATCAAATACTTTAAACTTTGAAATTAAACTTAAACATTTCTCATTTATTTACTTGTTATAAAATTTAGTTGCTATCAAATTTAATTATAATGACAGATTTTTTTATTTATTTGGAATTATAATATATTTGGAATTTAATTCTGATATTTCTTTAAGAATTAAATATTTAGTTTGATATTTTGTAAATATTAGGAGTACAAAATATTTCTGTGACTTACTAAATTGAATTAATCATAATTATTTTAAATTAAGTTTTTTTTTCGTCATTTTAGGATTTTGAAATGCTAACTTTAACATTTAAAAACCTTATATCTCTTAGTCGAGCAGTTGACATAACCTTACAAAACAGTAGTGAACACGATGGGGTTCGAAATTTTTTTCACATGCCAGCTGAAAAAAATGCCAGCGAAGCCGTGGAAATGATTTGTTCAGCTATAGGCGAAGGTGTTGTAATGCATAAAACGTGCAAAAAATACTAAAACAATGAAAAAAGTCCAAAAATGCATCTTGACTTCATCGACTCAAAGCCGCCTTTCTTGTTGTGACAAGGGATTTGTCAATTACCCAACAAATGGATCAAAGTTATACAAAATAACGGGGAATATTTTGAGGACTGAAATGTATTCCATTTTTTCGTATTATTCATTCATTTTCTATAAAAAAGCACCGTATTAATTTATCGCCTACTAATATTATTTTGCTTCTCATATATATATATATATATATATATATATATATATATATATAAATACAATAATAATAATATCAAAAAAAAAAATTGTCTGAATAAAACAAGAATCAAATAATACGATTCGTCACGTTCATCTCATCAATATATGGTTGTGATGTAAAGGGTTCTAATTATAAGTCGAACTAAAGCACGTGTTTCAACAATATTAAGCAAGACAGGCAAACGTGTTCCCAATCAGCCAACGGGAATGATTTATTTCGTATAGGGGTGAACTTTATATTACGTTACTGATTCTATTATTTTACAGACGACACAGATCTGTCGTTATTATGTGATCTGTTTCATGGTTGAATATTTAAATTTTGCTAATTGATTGTATCGAATCAAATTGTCGAATTTTAATTGTTAATAAACAAGATTTGAACGATTCTACTTACAAAAGTATATGAATGTACTTCATTTTGTAGCAAGACAATGGATAAAAATTTAATATAATAAACAAAGCATACAAAAAATTGATAATTATAATAAAAATATTTAAATGTATGATATAATCGTTGTTTAAAACTAGATTGATGGTTCCATACGAATATTAATTAAAAAAAAAACAATTATACTATAAATTATTTAAATCGGCATTAATTCTAAATTATTGTGCTGTTTAATTTATTATACTAATTGCATTTATAATGTATTTCCTATTCATAGAAATATTTTATTAATGAGAAAACGAATTCAGTTATTATTATTTTAATTGTCAAAAAAAGTTTTATTATTTTAATTGTTATAAGAAATTGATAATTATAATAAAAATATTTAAATGTATGATATAATCTTTGTTTAAAACTAGATTAATGGTTCCATACGGATATTAATTAAAAAAAAAACAATTATACTATAAATTATTTAAAGCGGTATTAATTCTAAATTATTGTGCTGTTTAATTTATTATACTAATTGCATTTATAAAGTATTTCCCATTCATTGAAATATTTTATTAAAGAGAAAACGAATTCAGTTATTATTATTTTAATTGATTAAATGCCTGAATTTTGTAACAAAATCAAAAGTATTCTATGATTTTAGGAAAATATTATATAAAATGTCGTAAACAAATTTAACTTAGTGATTTTTCTTGTATATTCATATTGTAATTAATTGACTTTGTACATAAATACATTTTAATTAATATATATTTGTATAATAATCATTCGAGTCAAAGCACAAAAATCAATCTTTTCTTTTGTTGCTAATAAATATATTTAACAAGAATTTGTATACACGCACACGTGTATATATATACATATATATATATATATATATATATATATATATATATATATATATATATATGTGTGTGTGTGTGTGTTAAGATGTACGTTTGATTGACATGAATATAACTTTCGACAGTTTCAAATTAGTCGTGCGATACCTTCACCAATGGTGAACGTTCCCTTGTGATCATTTGTCGTTTCATCCTATTATGGCTGTAAAGATCAAATACGTTTCGCATTGAATGCCTGCCGTAGATCTGTAGAGCTGTTCCTCTGTGCTCTCGCTCTGAAAAGTACTGATGAGGTTCGAAGCTTTTACGCCTTTAATTTCGCCCTTCTTGTTAATTAATTACTTATTAATTAAAATCCAAGGTGAGAGTTAGTTGTATGATGAAAAGTGATTGGAACGTATACTACATAGCTACTAACTACACTGCAGCGATGCTTTTTGAAATGAAATAAGGGATGAAATAAGTTGACTGAAAAGGAATTTGACGGTGTGTAGGGAATTGCTTTAATTAATAGGCTTTTATGTGGACACTGTGCACATTGTCGAATCGAAATCTTGATGATGGCTTTGTCTCTTTGTATCAGTTCGATAGGCAGTGTCTAATGTATTAAACAAAAACAGAGTTTAAATGTTTGGTTATTTGTTTGAATTTAATGAAATATATATATATATATATATATATATATATATATATATATATATATATATATATATATACAGACAGACAAGTACTTTTTAATTAAAACATTTGTTTGTATTTTAGCTATTTTTTTTAAAAAAAATGATCGTTTTATCTATTCATACTAATAATTATGACTTCACTACTTTAAAATAACAAATCTGGCTATAGAGTTTATATAAGAAATTGTGATTATTTAATTAGACGACGAATTTATCATTTTCAGAACGCAAAAAAATTTTTTTTGAGATCACCTGAGATGTTCTCTGCTAGTACTCTGAAAATGATGACGGTAGTTTCCATAAAATGAAAAATAAACAATTGTAGAAGATTTTGATTAAGAATATTTTGTGTTGTTTGAGAAACGGTTGGTCTGTGAAAGTGAATTCAGCCGCAATGGGAAAACTATGAACAAGGTTTTTGTTTATATTTACGACCTTCAGTTTATTCTTAAAGGATTTCATTGAACAAGTTAATGAGTTCATCATACAGGAATATAATCATCCAAGCATAAACATCAATATGAAAGATCGAATATTTACGATATTAAAATAAACTATTTGCTAAAATCACAGTATTATTTTGACACTGTAGCTAAATTCACTTGCACTGATGAATTCTTTTTTCGTTCCACAAACTACAAAAAACTTTTCTGATTAAAAATGTTTAATAAACGATTTTTGATTTTCCGCATTTAAATGGGGACAACGACATATTCAAACGCTAAAATATAAAAAAAGCTGTTTCTAAAATGTAAATTATAAAAAGAAGTTTAATTGTAGGGTTGAAAAAGCACTCGATTAAATTCTTACGCTTTTATAATCATATACCAATTGAATAAATATTATATGAATGTAAATCTACAACAATGATTCTTAAATATTCTATGTAGTGAAATAAAAGCTTCGTATCTATGTATTAAAAAAAGAGATGTGGCAATTTTATCTGTCGTGAACGCACATCGAAAACATCAAAGCGTTTTGTGTTATATATGGTTAACATTCAGAACAACAACGATCGGCTTCTGGCACTCATGCAGACGTTCATGCAACACCGGCAGTTAGTGACGGTCTGATAGCTATGGTGTAGACCCCCCAGGGGCCCAGCATTGGCGGCTATGCCCCACTACAACGACGTGGTTCTCCTCTGTCGCCTCACGGGAGTGCTAACGATTGGCTATTGGACATGAATTTCAATTATAAATTTTAACTCAAGGCGTTGCTTCACTCGATCGCGAGCCGAGACTGGACTAAAATTAGTGTTTTTGATGTACGAATGATAATTTGTTGATTAGTGTGGTTATTGGACTGTCATCTTGTAAGTGGTTGTGATGAATCCGCGTGCGTTCTTTTCCTCTTCTCTTTTTCTTTTGCAGCATGTGACGTAATAGTCGCGTTCAGTAATAAATTTCATAAATACGGAGAGAAATATGGTAGATAAATACGTGACTCGACTATTTCCTAGCAAGTATCAGTTATAAATATTTTAAAAGTTATCTCTGACTCATATTACATGATAGATTCTTGTGAAAATATTTTCTTTCACGAAAATGCTACTGTGTGCGTATACACGCGTACGATTGGCAGTTTTATAAAATGTAGTTTAATATTGTTTCTTTGTAATAAAAATGCTGTAGACGTTTGCAAAATAATTCTGAAATTTCCTATAAGTTCGTTTTCATCGTCAGCACATGGTTAAACTTTTTATCAAAATTTTATTAAATGTCAGCTTATATAATTATATATATATATATATATATATATATATATATATATATATATATATATATATATATATAAACACTTGGGTTTCTTTTTACTCAGTATTATTACATGATTCACAATTACACGTATTTTTTAACATGATTTATTCACAGTTAAACGTTTTTTTAACATTTTTTATTCAGTTACACAATGATTTAACACATTATATTCACTTTTACACGTTTTTTTTTCTACACGTTTTACTTACTTTTACACGGTTCGCAGAAAATATCACAAAAATCACGTGTATGCTGTACGAATATTTCAAATCTTTCTTTTCTTAAATATGCTGTACACTTTTCTTAAATTACTGTACATTTCTGAACTTTTTTACACGGTTTTTGTTTGCACGGTACGAACTTATGATGTAAAAAGAGGCTCAAGTGTATAATATATATACATATATATATATATATATATGTATATATATATATAATATATTTATATATATATATATATAGAGAGAGAGAGAGAGAGAAAGAGAGAGAGAGGAACAAGTAGAAAGAGCACTAAAGAAGATACTCATATGTCATCTACAAAATATACATATTTTCACAAATAAAATGATGTGTAATAAATAACGAAATTATTTATTATTAATAATCTTATTCGTATTTCTATATCTATTAACAGAGAGTGTGGTATATTCGTGTATGAAATAAATTTCGTTTAATTTTAGGTGCGGTTAGAAAAATCACGGATCGGCTCTTTGAAAAAATTAAATCAATTGATGAAAGAGCCTTTATGACGATTTGTATGGACTACTGGTCGGCACTGCTTTGTTGTACGACTGTTTTAAAATATTAAAATCTTGGAATGTTTATGTCCATGTTTACATATATTGAATTCCTCGAAAAACAAATCTTGATGAGTTTCGACTAATAAAATCGGCAGAGGGGCCTCCTTCTGTCAAATATGTAAATATATTGTGGTAAAACATAATATTTATGTCAAGAAAAATATAGAAGAAATTCGTCGACTGTTCGCTTTACATAAATATTTCTATCGCGAACGAAAATCTCTGAACAGAGATATCTTATTCGAATTCTAACAGACTTCTGCTCACGTGATCCTTTTTTTCGAATACGTTCTTGAATAATTTCAACTCTATTATATATATCTGCATGCCCTAAACAAAAACGTGTTGTATTTTGAATACATTATGGTAAATAGCCTATTGTGTGTAGAATATTTTAAAATGCATAAAATACTACTAAATATGGTGAATTTATGGGTCACCACTGCCATACATGAATATTTTCTTAATCTTCGTTGTATAATTCGTTATTTATGATATTATTATTATTATTTATGATGCTAACTCTCTTCACTTTTATTACTGTTTTATGTGTGACGCAAGGAAACATTTTTATTATCACTTTCGTATATAAATTCGAAAACGTATTTGAATTTACGTGAAAATACTTAAGCGGATAAAAAGTGAAACTGTTTCAGCTCAGTTTAAATGGATATTACGCCATAAATATTTTGTAGGTTGCTTATCGACGATCGAGTCATTTGTATAATAAGCAATATTAATATTAAAATTTCACAAACGATTTAGGTAAAATCAATATATATATATATATATATATATATATATTCACATATAAAAAAATTCGAAACAATGTTGAAATCGATATCCGTTTATAACACTTTTCTTATTAAAAGAAGACATATTTCATAAAATTCCAACAAAATTATATTAATTATCAATATCCATTATTCTTCGATTGGAAAATAAGGCTCAAGTATGAAGATAAAGTGATAATTACCCGTGTTGGACAAGAGATGGCACCACTGATATCAAATTGTGATGTCTTTTAACAGTATTGTATTTTAAACTACTGTTGTCAAAGTTTGAGCACAATACGTTAATTAGCTTAGTTTCAACAGTCATTCAAAGTGAACAACTATTGCTCTTTTTTAATTATGGAAAAAATTCGGTATCGGTCAGTGAATAGATTTCTGTTTTTGAATTGGAAAATGTGTGGAGAAATTAAAGAAGAGATACACGTTGTTTACCACGGCTCTGCATTTTCGATGACAATTGTCAGATAATGGTTCAATGAATTTAAACGTGGACGCACAAGCGTTTGTGATAAAGAAAGTCCAATTTGTCAATTGCGGTTACTACTGAAGAGATAATTAGAAAAATCCATGAAATTGTTGTAAATGATCGTAAAGTGCATGAGATAGTTGAAATAGTATGCCTCTCAGATGAACGTGTACCGAACATCTCACACGAACATTTGCATATGAAAAGCTATGCGCCAGATAGATGGGTGACGCGTTTACTCACAATCGAACAAAAACGCATTCGAATGAACATTCCAAAGGAGTGTTTAACGGTATTTAAACATAATCGACATGAATTTTTGGATCGATATATAATTGTTGACGAAACATAGATCCAGCATCATACAACTGAAACGAAAAATCAGTCAAAACAATAGACTTCTCTTGGCAGAAGTGAACCAACCAAGGCAAAATTCATTTACATCAGCTAGAAAGGTTATGGCAACATTTTTCTAGGATGCTCATAAAATATTGCTAATCGACTATTTTGAAAAAGAGAAAACAATAACAGAAGCTTACTATGCATAATTATTGCATCAGTTGAATAATGAAATCTAGAAAAAATGTCCTCAATTGGCAAAAAAGTACTTTTCCATTACGACAATTTACTGGCACGCAAATCAACAATTGTGATGGCAAAATTGCATGAATTGCACAACAAATTGCTTCCACAACCATCATATTCTCTATTTTTGATACCATGTGACTTTTTCCTGTTTCGAAACTTGAAGAAATGGTTTGGAAGTAAAATATTTACATCAAATTCGGATGTCATCACTGCTATAAATGCCTATTGAGAAGTTTGACAAACTGTACTATTCAGAAGGAGTAAAAAATTGGAAATGCATTTGAACTACGTGCATAGATCTAAAAGAAGATTATCTTGACAAATAAAAGAGAATTTTCTCAAAAAAAATTATGTTTTTTTGCCAAAAACGGGTACTTACCACTCTACATTCGTAATATATTTGATATTAGTAACAAATAATCGATCCAATCGAATGTAATTTATAGAAAAGGAATAATTCTTCACTATGAAAATACACACGAGAAAAATCACAGCTGAAAAAATTCAAAAAAGTAGAATTGAGAGATTTTATCTCGTCTTCCACATATATCAGATATCACTTCTACGAATTATCATCTATTCAGATCTTTGGAATACGTTCTAAATGATATACGGTTTGATAATATTACTGAATCAAAAAACATCTTTATTTATTTTTTGTGAGTCGACACGAATTGAAAATTTGCAAGAAACGAAGCAATGTTTAACAATGAAGGAAATTGTGTGTTCAAAAAATAAAATATGTTAATTTTTTCAATCGCTGTAATATATATAAAAAAATTTTTTTTTTATTTACTTTTGTATACACATTATATTACTCTCTTGCTATTGAAAAAGAATGATTACTATTTGAAATATTTAATCTATAAGCGTAGGTTTGAAAAAATGATGTTAAATTTTTGATTGCCTTATCGATCATTGTTACTTTTTTTTTAAAAAAAAAACTACATGACACGAAAGCTGTAAGTTCTTTAAAGAGTTGTAATAAAAATTGTTGACATAACATTATTGCTGATGTTGACACAGCGTCAACATCATGAACTGTCACACACGACAACGAAAAGTCAAAAGACGCGTTTAATAATGCCATGTGTTTGAACTGACAAATGTTGGCCGGTGTTCAGTAGCAATGTAGTGGGCTAGTGCGAGCGACCCGACCCCAGATGACCCACTGACAAAATGATTAACGCTCGCAGAGTACGACGGCCGTGCAATGTGTTTACAGCGGTTTGTTTGCTGTAGGTGCAGTGCGTACTGTAGCAATAAATAAACAAGTAAGCCAGTGTTTCTATGTTACATACTTACACTATGTATGAATGTATGTATATGATGTTTGTTCTGAATACATATTGTACATCATTTGCGGAATTGTACGTTCATTTATATTTAAGTAATATAGTGTCCCTGTATGTGTATTCAACAGACATCGCACGGCGTGTGCAACGGGCGCGATATCGGGATGTACAGTCGCTGTATTAAAAAAAATCGTGAAAAATTACTCGAAACGTCACCGAAAAAGAATTATACGGAATTCTGTTGAGACTTTATTTGTTCAAAATTGTTATCTGCTCGAGCGAATAATATCCACGATATAATTACTTACCCCAAACCAAAAGCCATATCAACAGAGGAAAAGGATCAATGCATAGAGACAAAACGATTCGTAACAATACAAAAAATAGAGATAATGAAAATATATCCAACTATGATTAAGCTTTTACTCTAATATTTAGAAAAGAGCGATAATCATTTACATACGTACTACAAAATTATTATCTGATTTTTGATAAAAAGCTGATTAAATGTAAAATAATCCCAATAAAATTTTCTTCACATAAAAATGTCATGTTTAAGAATTATTTTTTTATCATTTATTTATTAAAAAAATACCTTATGGCTAATCATACTCTTGATAATTAGACAATCAAACTTCAATGTCTTACATTTCATTTTTTTATATCTTTTTAATTTTTCGTTCAGGTTTTTCTGTTTTTGTTTTTTAATGAATTCTCTATACAATATTTTGTCGAATATGTTTTAATAGAACCTTACTTAGATTTGAATTATTAATTTCGAGGAATTTAATCTAAAATAAATACTAGTTAAACAAATCAAATTTGTATTCATCAAATATAATTTTATTATTAAATGTCAGTTCACAAATGCCTTTTCATTTTCTAAACACTAAAAAAAAATCCGACTAAAATATACACTAACTGATTATTAATCATTTTAATACTGATTTTAACAGGATGTTGCATTGAAAGCCGCTGTTAACGTGTAGATGGCTCTAGGTGCGTATTCTGTTGGCAGTGACAAATGTGTCTTATGTCATTTTGAAGTGTGAACATTTTCCACTAAAATTCAGTTATCAGACACTACCTTTGTTTAGTGCTTTTCTATACCCTAATTAAAATGGAACACGATAAGTTGTTTGTCTGACGTGTACTTGTACACTAATTTGATTTGAAAAAGTGCAGCTGAAACTCATCGATTGCTTGCGATAACTTATGGTGAATTTGTAACAACGGAAACAGTATGTAGAGATTGGTTTCGACAATTCAAAAGTTGTGAATGTGACATTCACGACAAACAACAGCCAGGTAAATTGAAAAAGTTAAAAGATGAACAACTGCAAGCTCTGTTGGAAGAAAACTCTACTCAAACACTCAACGAATTGGTTTAATAGCTCAAAGTCGATAAATCAATCATTTCACGACGTTTACAAAATATGGGAAAGATTCAGAGAGAAAGGAGATGGCTGCCATATGAATTAACCAAAAATTCCATTGCTAATCGTTTAAACATCTCGATTTCTTTGCTTGCAAGGAATAAAAAAAAGTTTTTTGTAGCGTATCGTGACTGGAGATGAAAAAATGGATCTACTTCGACAACCCAAAACGCAAGAAATCATGGGTTGATCCTGGCCGACCATCAACGTTGACACTAAAGCGAAACATTCAGTCACAAAGCAATACTCTCTATTTGGTGGGATTTGGAGGATGTTATGTATTATCAGCTGTTAAAAACGAAGAAAACAATCACCGCTGAACGTTATCGACAATGATTGGAGTGTTCGAATGATAATTTAATGCAAAAACAACCATCAATTGGATCAAAATGCCGAAAAGTGATTCTTCTCTATGACAACGCTCGATTCCATATTGCTATAGCCGTGAAACAAACACTGATGAAGCTCGAAAGGGAGGTTCTTCCGCACCCAGAGTATTCTCCAGACCTGGCTCCAAGCGATTACCATCTGTTCGGATCGATGCAACACGCTTTGGAAGGTACACATATTCATAACCACTGGGAAGTCGAAAAATGGATTGGCTCAAAAGACAGACACATTCTTTCGTCGTGGAATTCAATTTCTTCCAGAAAAGTGGAAAAAAACATAGCTTTTAATGGAAAATACTTTAATTAATGTATTCACACATTTTGTTACTGAAATAAATGCTCAAAAAAAAAAACAAAACACGAAAAACAGCGGCATCAATGCAACATCCTCATAATAAAGATATTTGTATAGATTACCCTTCTGAACATGAAATCACATTGAAATGTTCACATACAATGATCGATATTTAATTGTTGAACATTTTGATTAAAAAATTTTTTTCGGCACATGGAGGGTGAATATTTGAAAATGTGCAAAAGTGAATTTATTCACAGTACTAAAATTATATTTGTGATACAATATGTCAATTATATATTTAAAAAAATATGAATTTTAAAATATACTAGATTTTATGCATTACAATTTCACGATTATTTAACCGAACATTGAAGCATTCAAATTAAA
Organism: Acanthacorydalis orientalis; assembly: GCA_034766995.1. Classification (NCBI taxonomy): domain Eukaryota; kingdom Metazoa; phylum Arthropoda; class Insecta; order Megaloptera; family Corydalidae; genus Acanthacorydalis; species Acanthacorydalis orientalis. Next base: position 17,049,926 of record CM068315.1, on the reverse strand, counting down.
AATAACTTGTAATACTAAACAAGCAGCTTGTGTTAAAATTTATTTAATATTTCCATATAAATAAGTTAAGAGTAACTTGCTACTGAACTTATCGAATAACGATTTCGCTAGTGCATCTATTTTCTTTTTATTACTTTTAAATAGCTGATCTTTGAGTTTGTTATTTCAACGTGTGTCATCTTAATCGAATTTACTGCACCGTGTTGTTATCAAAGAATATTTTTATTACATCACATTGTATACTTATTGAATTCTGTTATTTTATATGAATAGTATCTTTTGAAATAAAATTATTGTTCAAACTAAACATTTTTATAATGATAATATTAGAGGTGTGAATTTTGAAAATGAATATCTGAAACATTAAATAAATATTTAATATAATCTGATCATATTTTAATATATTTGTGAGATCATTTTAGACTGGAAATGAGTTTTAAACAAAAATAATTAATTTAAATGTTGTTACATAATTTGTATTTGAATTTCAAGTGAATAAAATGATTGATTTGAATCAATGTATTTTTAATTAGTATATTAAATGTGAATTTAATAGAATATAGAAGATGTGATATATTACATAGTAATATCTAAAAAAAAAAACATAAAGATGGCACGTGCCTAATTTCTAGCAATTAAAAGGAGAAATTGATCCGATCAACAATGATTAAATACGCAAGAACTTGGATTTCATTACCTGGATTCTTGCGTCTTACCGGCCTTCATTTATCCTGTGTCTTTGGCATCGGTGACTGTTATAACATTTATTATAGACCATTTATCATTTTACAGCGCGGGGGTTTCTATATATGACAGACGTGCTATTATAAACGAAATGACCCCACAGATGTATCCATGTGGATGTGATGCGGCGGATGGATGGACACAGATGTATTTTTTATTATTATAAGGGAGAATTGTCTGCGTTATATACATGTGGCTTTTATGACTAACATGGTTTATTTCTTGTTGCGATCGTAATGTGAAATATGTGTTTGTTTGGTTAGCAGCGTCTAGTACACTTTATGTACTATATAATTCATTTTTACACATATCCAACTCTTTTTCATATTCTATTTATTAGTATACAAATTTTAAGGGAAATTCTAGGCATAAAATCAGAAAATTTATGTTTATTTATTAATCTGATTCATCTTTATAGTTATTGATTTTATTACATTTTTTTATCTGATTCGCATTAAAAATAATATGATTAATTTTCATGAATTATTTTCATGATTATTATGAATTAAACATCATTTTTTTCACTCAAAAGACTTTTATTAACTTAGTAATAATATTATGATAGTGCTTGTTGTTGTGGTTAAATTCAATTTTATAACCGAATTTTCACTTTTGAGAAATCACAAAAAAATCTGATCAAAATATTTAATCTCTTTAAGAATCTTCATCGAAATGTACATAAATCATTATAAAAATTATGAAAATTTCAATCAGAAATTTTTTGTAGTTTGTAGAAAATAAACAAAAAGATTTTTGAAAGATAAATCAACGTTTTATAAAATTTCTATTTATATTGATAAGAAATTTATAAATTTATACAATTTTGAAATTTTTCGAACTAGTTACTCGTATGATTTTCAATAATATAAAAATCACTGTTTGTGTAGTTTATAAAAATGTCAATATAGGATATCAGCAACAGAGAACCAATTTTTACTACCAATTAAATAAGAGTATCGTAATAAGTAGTAATCAATCGAGAATTGTAGAAAGTATTTAATTAAAAACGAGAATAATAAAAAGCATTTAATTAAGAACGAGCATTGTAATTTTAAACTAATAATACCATCGACATCATTATTTTACGTTCACTCCGACTATACTATTATTAATTATCGCAATGGTATTCGTGTTAGTGTCTTCTTATATAGTATTATAAATGATGCGGCAAGCGCCAGTAAAATTTCATAAAAAGGATATTCAGTTAAAGAACATTTTTTGAAATCGAGAACCAATTATTTCGTTGGTAGCATCTGCGATAAAGATTATTACAAGGATTCGGCTAGGTCGGATATTCGTCGCATCTGGCGCCACTATTGCTGCAGCTAGAACGTTCAAATGCTTCCGTTCGCAGTTCGATATGATGACTTCAGTACAACTATTCCAGACCTTTTTTTATCATGTCGGAGATCTGTACATTACTGTTTGCAAGTTGTTCTTACTTAAAGACACGCAGACGTGATATCCGAGAAGAAGGTATGATGTAACGACGATTATTTGCAGGGAAAAAACTATTCTTTTTGAAATGGAAATATATTTTTAAATTATTGCTTAATAGTAATTGAGAAAAGGTCAGAATGAAAAAATCTAAACAATTTAATGATTCAATATCAATAATATAGATATATTAAAATACGGAAAAGATTCTTTTTAACCATTTTAAAAATATTAGTATTTATTTAATGAGAATATCTATATATAAAAAAATCTATGTACAAAATATATACCAATTAATTTCAGAAATGGACACTTTAAAAAAAAAAACGTGTAGAGATTTTGTATTAAATTATTATTACCGATGACAGCCCAAGTTATATGAAATTTTCATGAAGAATTATATGAAATGTGCGAGTATATAACAATTGCGTTGTAATCTATTTGCGAGATTGATTATATAGATATACTAACACACACATACACACACACATATATATATATATATATATATATATATATATATATATATATTACGATATTGAGCGAATATACCCGATACGATCGAAGTGGCTCAAGGTATCGAGCAAAGCGAGTCCGGGGTGCGAGCAAAGCGAGCGGGGGAGGAGCCTCCAAGGTCTGCGAGCGTAGCAAGTAGTATTTATAAATATATATTTTATATATATTTTTTAATAAAATGTTTTTTAATTTTTAGCTTACTTTTCATACGAGTTATACTTTTTACTATTAATATATATTTTTATTTCAAAGTTTTATGATATACTTTTAAGATATTTATTACAATATTATATATATATATATATATATATATATATATATATTAAGTCTGAAGGATTTAAAAAAATTATAAAATACTGGATCAGATTATGAAAATTACCAAAAGATTGTGATTTGTGAATTGAAAAAACTAGTTGTGATTTGAGGAATTGAAAAAACTAGATAACAAAAAATTAAATTTAGAAAATATAACTGATTTACGCAATTAAAAAGGGTTTTTCTAAACAAATCAGATAGCGAGAATATATTTGTTAATCAATCAATCTATAATAGACTTAAAAAAATACTCAAGTTACGGTGAGAAATTTAAAGAAAAAATAATTGAAATTGATTTCAAAAGATAAAAAAATCTCCTCTTGTTCAGAAGTATATAAAGAAATTGCTACAAATAGTGGAGTGGAATGTTATCTAGAATTAAAAAAAGTACAGATTAAATTTAAAAGAACAGCTGCAGAAATCCGATTAATAAATACTAGAAATTATATTTGAATACAAAAGTGATCGGATACGAACTTAATATTAATATAGAATGTAAAAGCTGTAACATGGAAATAATAGAAAAAAAGGAAGATATTTTCTTCCCTTATGAAAGATCCCATTATGAAAACTATGAATACATTTCCTAGTAGATTGACAACACACTGTTCAAGAATATCTCAAAATATGGAACTATCAAGACCTAGAAGCCTATTTTATTTCATGACAAATTATCTAAAAACAGAAGTTTCTTTTTCGACACGCAGTAAAATAATTATCATTATAAAAAATATTAAAATGAAATCCTATTTTTAATAAACTAAATACTTGTATGAAAAAAAAATAATTACAACTAGAATCTGGGTATAAACGAGATATTAATAAATTTGATAGGAAATTATAGAGTAAAGTAAATATTATTATCAGGCCCCACAATATACTTGTATATAAATTGTTCCATGATGTAAATGGAACAATTATAAAAAGGCGAATAGAAAAAGTCTTGAACTGACTTAAGATAATAATAATAATAATATATACATTGTCAGTAACAGATTATTTCAATCTATTACTGAATGAAGACCTCTTCCAAAACTTTCCAGATCAAAAGATTCAATTCCTCTTTTTTTCAATAAATTTTCTTACGTCCTTATCCCGTCAGTTCATTGATCTCTGCCTGGGTCTTTTTAAATTTCTTCGTTTCTAATTAATAATTTCTTTTGTCCATTGATTGTCTTCTCTTCTTGAAATATATCCTGACCATTTCAAACTCTTTACTATTCTTATTATGTCTATAACTCTAATTTGTTATCATATCCATTATTTTCTTCACTTATCTCTTCTTGTTATTTTCAACATACCTCTTTCTATATTTTTCTGCGCTGTCATTGTATTGTTTTGGTATTAAGAACGTATATTTCACTTTTGTAAATGAGTACAGGTAAAATACACTGGTCTAATACTTTTCTCTTCAATTAGAGTGGGATATTCGATTTAAATATTGAAGTTATGTTATATATATTAGTTGGTGAATAAATAATTTAATTTTTTGATTTTTTTCAATAAAAGTGACATTGTGATCATCGTGTTCATGTTAATATTATTTTCAAGTCCATTTTTCGGTCTGTATTTTGGTAACATCGACTTTAGTTTTATTATTAATTTTGCTTCAAATTGGGCTATTGAATTAAAGATGGAAAAGAAGTAAATAAGAGCAATTTTTTGCATGAATTCAAAACGAGTGGTAAAGCAGTAGAAACTTCGTGAATTGAACGATGATTTTGGTGTCTGTACTGCTAAGGAGTGTACGGTTTAATGACTGTTTCAAAAAATTTGTGCTGGGGATGAGAGTCGTGAAGATGAACAAAGTCGCGGACATCTTTTTCAGTTCATAACAACCAACTGAAGGCATTAGTTGAATCAGAACCACGCGCAACAATTCGAGGGCTTGCACATATATTAGGCGTCAGTCATTTAACAGTTCTGAACCACTTAAAATCATTTAAATTAAAAAATGTATATGAATTTGAAGATCATAAACCTCTACCAATCTAATATATATATATATATATATATATATATATATATATATATATATATATATATATTTAAAATAACTACTTTTTTGAATATCAATTTTCAAGTAAACTAATATTTATTATACATCTTAATTTTAAAAATAAATTATACAATTTATTTTTATAATATACTTTTCTATTAGGGTATGTTTAAGATTTTCCTAAAAAAAGATTTATTAAATATCAAGTATTGAAATGATATCAAATAATAAGTATTTAGCTGTCTTTCAGATACAATACCATTTCGTACAGAAATGGTCAGTTACTTCACTGACCACTTTTCATACAAATCGCACATGTGTGCTTTTTTCAAGTTACAATCCAGACAGTTATATATTGCAAGAAGATTTAATATCGAATTTAAGTGTGATGCGTTTTATTGTCTGATGTGCATTGAGCTGACTCGTATTTCAAATGCGTTATATGTATATATATATATATATATATATATATATATATATATATATATATATATATATGCTAAAAAGACTTCAACTTCCGACAGTACTGTAAGAAACTGTTCTTTATTTTTATTAATTGTTTACATATTTTTGCCTTGTAATGACTTACTTTGTATTTAGATTGTACGCTTTTCATCCTTCACTGTCATGTATAATTATTGTTTATTATGATCTCATCTAGTTTTATGTGAATAAGGATTGGTTTTTCGTTCAGTTTTTTCGATATTTCATACAAGTATAAAAAAAATTGAATAGTAGAATTTTATAACACAAAAATTATAATTGACATATTTTATGTTTGTTTTCTTTTCTAAGATATGTTGAGTTTTCAATCTTATTTGTATAAACATGTATATTTCCAGCTGTTTATTTTTATATTTTCGAAAATAGTATCAAAAACAGTACCGGAAATGTTAAACACAAACAATTTCGAGAAGAATAGACAGAGACACGTTCCTCCCGAATCTTGTAAATAATTCCATTTTAAAGAAAATATGTCACTTTAATAAATACGTCGCCGTACAAATTTGTGAAGTGTACTGAAATCTGTCAACATTTTCGAACGTTAAACAAGTGTAATTTTTCCGACTGCTTTAAACACACTGGCGAAAGGTCGTTTTTCGCTCAACTCGTACATTAGTTAGTAACGGCATCTTTCTACGCCCTTCCGCGGTAACAGTAGCAACGCAAACAGAAAAAATAAACTTTCAGGGGAACGAATTTAACATACATAAAAAGTTTTGACATTTCAACTGCCCTTTTATACTACCACCGTCTATATATAAGTGAAGTCACTACAAGGGTATTCGTACATTTCATTACATTGGAATACACCATACAAATATATATATATATATATATATATATATATATATATATATATATATATATGACACACCACGAAAATATATGAACCGCTTGCATTTTTATATTATATACTACTATTTCTTTACTTTCTCTCTATTACATTGAATATGTGTCTAACGTACCGCAGTTCGTTGCTACAAATACGAGTTACACGGTCAAGAGTTTATAACAGTGAACATTCAGGAGGGGAAGTCCATGTATCATAATTCGAATTTATATACTTAGATATGTTTATGTATGTATATGTGTTTGTAAGTATGTACATATTTTTACTTTTATGACAATTTATCATTTTAATGTTTTTTTGATCAATGATCCATAGCTAATGCAAGCCATAATGCACTGAAACATTTCTATGATAATGAAATAGAAAACTAAAATAATCATTTTTGTCTAGTGGTTTTTTTCGAAAATATAATATTTTATTTTTTATCAAGATTAACTATCAGATAAACGTAAGTTTGAATCTTAGTAACGTCTATTTTTTCAGTGAAAGCTCATAGTATAAACTGAAACATAAGATTTTGTAACGATGAAAAAGATTTCACTTTTAAAAGTTCTGAACATAAAATAATAATTGATTATTTGAATATCTCAGATTTGAAATATATTTGAAAATATCAAAAATATTTCTCATTTTAAACAATATAAATTATATGAATCTAAATGATTATTTTTTTTTTAAAAATATATTTCATTCAAACATAGAACATTTGTTATTGAAATAACTGCACTTCTTTGCGAACACGGACGTAATGCAATATTTATTGCTGGCGGTCGTGATTTTTATTGGATAATATCGGAGCTTACATAGTCCCAATTGTGTTCACTGACTTGTTCCCATATTGTAATAAAGCACGGTCATTGAAAACGCATGTCCCATAGCTTATTTCCGTTTCAACGGTTTCATTGAATTTTATGATATTTTTAATGGAAGTTTGTATTGAACTTTTATTTAGTACTACGATTATACTTTTTAATGGTCTGAAAGTTATTTTAGAATAGGTATTTTAGTTTAAAAAAAAATCGAATTATTTTCGATGTGTAATCTTTATTTTAATATTGAAATTTTTTTATTAAATACTGAATAACATTTAATAAATTATAATTGATTTTTATCGCATATTGTTTAAAAATATATGTTTTTGAAAGAAACGTATTCAAACCTATTATGTTTTATTTTATGTTCTTTAATATTTTAATATATTTTAAAAAGAACTTATTTTTTTATTTCAGATCCATTTATTTGATAACAACAAAATATTTAACACTTATGCTCTAACTAATTTTACAATAAGCACTGTTTTTGTTGGTTTAAACAGTATTCATTTTGACCCACAATTATCTACTGACAAAAACCGACACTAAAAATACTTGAAAATCCGACCATATTTTCGTCCTCATCCGATGCTTTCTAAATGAAATAAATCAACACGATAGAGATAATTGACTTTAAATGAAGTATTCAGACCAAAGGGCCGATTCTGTTTAAATCGTCTGTAAAAAAAACGTTGTTGCAAGTCAATTTATGTTCAGATGTGGAGGTGTGTACTAGTAAATTTGATGTGTTAGTGGAATATCTGAGGTCGGGTGTACGACGACCTTACTACATCTGGGTCGACTTGATAGCAAAAACACACGCAATTTGCTTTTTTTGTGTACGTTTTTACGACTGTCTTTATAACACCCGTGGCCAATGACGGCGAACATCGTCAACTGTATCCCGAGCAGAAAATCCTTACGGATAGGGTGATTAAAAAGTGATTATTTTTATCCCGTTTGTATGTCGAGATTAACCGAACACAAATATAAGGATTAAACATTTCGAACCGAGTTGAAAACGAAGGGTGTCTAATCAATGCGGTGGGTTTTGAATTATAAAACGATTCGAGAAAAAATTAACTTTCCTTATGTCCTCGGTACAAAAAAGTTGAAATTTCAATGATATCTTAGATTGACATTAGTTCTCAGAATATATTTTTATTATTTGTTTTTAATTCTTTTCAGACATTTCCCAACAAAACATAATTACTTTATTACCTATTATTTTTGGTACAAAAATTATTGACTTGTCTATAAAAAATAAAAATTTTTCAAACTTGATTAAAAAGAGTACATCAGATTTTTTTAAATTTTAATTTTTTTAAAAAAACTGAAAAACAGTTATTTTGAAATGTCTTCTAAATTTCATCCAGCACTATTTTAAAAATCAATGAAGTATTTTTTTTAGAAATTTTCTAGCGTTTTCTTCCAATAAATTTTCTAACAAATATTGAAACATTTTTTATTCACGAAAAGTATTTTTTCAATTTTAATTCGTTATATTTATCATATTTTCCAGCTTTTAACTAAACAATAACATTTGATAAAATGTATCTAAATGATTCGAAATTATAATATATATATATATATATATATATATATATATATATATATATATACATATACATATACATATACATATACATATACATATACATATACATATACATATACATATACATATACATATATTATGTGTGTGCAAATAAAAAAAAACGTTTTTAGAAAACAAGCTCATAGTTTCAAACGTACTTTAAACACGTCAACGAGCCATCGAGTTCTTACTTTGTATTCACCGCTAACCTCCCACATGCGTGCAGTATTCTCAACCACAAGTCTTGGTCTCATTAAAATTGCAAACACTCTTTGCATATAGTTTTACAAATGTGTACAAAATTTGTATACATTTTTGAATTCTTTTTGTCTGTAAGATAATTGAAGATCTATTAAATATTAAAATGTATTCTTGTTCCATCTCTAGATTATTCAGTATTCATTTAATTTTATTTATATTTTTTTATTTTTAAACTACTTATATAACAATATTTTTCTTTTAGTATTAATAATAATAATTGATTTTGAAATACTCAAAATGTAATTATCTATTTCAGTTTATTAAACAAATATAATTTAGCAAAGTAATTAAAAATTCACATATATAAACGTTATGTATATATATATATACATATATATATATATATATATATATATATATACATAAATATATTTGTGTGTGTATAAATTAATGTAATTTTTAATTAAAATCGAGTATACATAATGCATAAGTTATGAATTTGAGAAAATTTCCAGCATCTAGTATCTGCATAAATAATCACTGAAAATATAAAGCATACGTTTTAATAACAATTACTGTGAAAATAGTATAAATTTAATTTAAGATATAAAGCTTAGTTCAGATTCAATTCAGCTATTAATTTGCATTAATTTAAAACTGTATTTAAATGACTGCCTGACTGAATCTCAGCCCCGTGGATCGAGTCTGAACAAATGGCGTGAAGTGACTGAATTAATGGTGCGATTCAAATTTAAATTCTACAGTACTGTAGATTTACTTTTTAAACATGGATATATATATATATATATATATATATATATATATATATATATATATATATATACATACATACATACAAATGTGTAGTTTTTTGTCTGTAAATATATACATAACGATGTGAAATTACCTTTTTATTAACATTTTTTGATTCTGGAAAGAAATATTTCGATAATTTTTATTTAAAAAATTACTACTAGCGGAATCCGGAATTGAAAATTCGATATAGTTTTGAAAATATAATTTGTGAAAGTATATCAAAGCAATTTAATTTATAAATTTATCTTGAATAATATTTGTAAAATTTATAAGTAATAATAGTGATTTTATATAATAATGGCTGCCTTTTGACCCACATTCTATATTAATAATGTTATCGAGTTGACATTTATTTAGAAAAATATGTAATTAACATAAATTTATTTCCTAATGGTTCGTGTTTCCAAAGTGAAACAGAAAGATACATATATATCAATCTTAAAAATGTAAATGAAATAAGAATCGAACGAAGTTTGTGAATAGAACACGATAGCAATCGACACAGTGCCTCTCTGGAAAGAGACTTTTAGTATAATTTCTTTATCAATAACATCCGTAGCTTGTGATTGACAACCATTTAAAGATCGTGCAACGAACAGAAGTTAAATATCGTTTCGCAGATACTTTTGATAACATTCACAACGAAACAATAGCCATATCATTCTTCATTCAAACCTGTCGAACTGAACATAAATTATTATAAATGTATCAATCAATTATGACAAATAGCGTATTTTTCATCCGAAATGTAGTATTCGCCGATTGTGGACTCGGGCGGACGTCTTCGACTGGCCAGGGCAGACGCAAGCACACGGGGCCCCCGTTCATCCGTCGGCTCGAAACATAAATCAAGCCGTGATTTAGTCTTCGGAAACTATGATGATAAATTATCAAGTTGTGCCAGTGAGACATGAAACAGTGATATATGTATCGGTGCTAATCAATCATTTCTGACTATCGTTTAAAAATTATATCTCTTTCAATATGTATTAGTGTTTACTCGGGGGATGATGTACTAAAATATACATTTAATATAATTTTTGTTGTTCGTTTTGATCAATGTGTTTCATTAGACACATTCGAAACAATGCTAAAGCATCTATTTTACGGTTTTCTCGAAACATTTATTATAAGAAAAATATTTCATTTCAGATATCACTCTCGAAAATTATAAAAATATACAACAATTAATTTAGTTATTTTTATTTTTTCCACACATGTTTATTTTCAAATTGAACTATCGCAATTATTGTATATAATTTTCAGAAAATACAATCTAAATTTTATTTTCAATTAACAGTTGCCAATTACAAATATTAATTTTATAATTTGAGTATGATTGAAGTTTTCTTATAAAATCAATTCTTAAAAAACGATCGAAATCTTCTAGTTTTCATCACAACAAACTTGTTTGTATAATCCGTGTTTATAATATGTCAAAATTGTAAGAAAAATATGTGTACATTAAAGGGTCTATTTCATTGAATCCGTTCATGTTTTTTTTCCATTTCGAATATATGACATAGACATGCAAAAACGTTTATCAAATCAATTTCAAGGAAGAAAATCAAATACATACCTAGTAAAGTTTGCATGTACTAAATCCATTTCCGTCAATACATACACTTTACAAATAAATCTATTGTTGACATATCTAGAACGATTTGTTCCTGATAACAGGCACAAAATTCATATATATATATATATATATAAGAGAGAGAGAAATAGCGAGTTAAATATATTTGTTCGCGTAGAAACTTGTAAAAGTTCGATTTGATTTTCTTTAAAAATAAAAAATATGTATTTATTATTTTCATAGATATTAAATTATAAATCAGGACATGTACTTCTATATGCATATATGTTCTGTTATTAAAATAATAAATCTTACATCTTTCGTACTGTTTCGTTCAATACAGAAATATAAACGGTAATGACATTTTTAGAAGACGGTCAAACATTAGAGTGTACTTTTTTATTATTATTAAAAGAAATATATTAAACTACCTACAATAAAATAGAATACCACAGAAATAATTTAATTTATTATGAAAGGTGAGGTATTGGCTAGTCTGTGTCTATAGTATAAAGTGTTAATATTTCGTGAGATATTTAACGACAATCATAAAAATATAAAGCCAAGCTATTTATTTCAACATAATAAACTGGAAGCAATAAAAATCAACATAAAACATGAGAATTTGATCTTTTCTTATGTATTTCAACAACCGAATTTCGTATAAAAATAATAATACTTACTATCATTTTAGTACGGCGCACGAAATAAATAATTGTCAACAAGATATGACAGTCGTAAAATGTTTATAATTACTATGTAATTATCTTCCGAATCCGAAATTATTGTTTAATTGGTTTAGAGGATTGTTAATTTTATATTTTTTTATAATTTATATATTTATAGAACTAGAAGCATTTATTACTTTATTTAGTTTTAAAACGAGAGAATAAACAAACACTTTTTTAAATAAATAACGAATTATCAATTAAATGGAAGTTCCGAGCTCAACTTTTTCGATATTTAGCTATTCTGGAAGATTTTTTCTTGTGTTATTAAGATAAATATTTTAATGTATAAACTAATTATCCTTGTTCACTGCAATATAATATTGGACCAGTGCAAAAGTTCGTGTATAGTTGGAAAATGAAACTCAGGTGATTATTTTTTGCAGAAAACGTTTTTATTAAACAATTATATATCCACCATTGTTTTCTGTAATTATTTTCGAACGCTCAAGCAGCTGCTGGATTCCTCGTTTGTAAAAGCTGCTCGGGTTTTTTAAAAAAAGGTGGTGAGATGGTTTTTGATGGCCTCCACGATGTCAATTTTTTACCATTTACACTGTTCTGTAGTGATCAAAACAAATAATAATCCGAAGATGAAATGTCCAAAGAACACGGTAGATGCAACATGATTTCCTATTTCAACTACTTCAGTTTTTGCAGAGTCAGATTTACTGTGTATGGTTTTACGTTGTCGTGGTGGAAGATGATCCACTTGCGATTGACCTAAATCGGACACTTTTCTTTAATTTTTGCGTTCATTTTGATTAATTGTTGAGAGTACTTTTTCTTAACAATCATTTCACCCCGTGGGAGCAGTTCAAAATAAACAACACTTTTGTAATCCCACCAAACGTATCTACACCTTCATCGCATGAAATTCAGGTTTAGCGACTGGCACTGCCCATTAATTCGCTTGTTTTCACGTTCATCTGCATCGAATATTGTTATACAGGATCCATTTCTCATAGCCAGTCACTAAAAGATCCAAAAAAGGCTCTCTGTTAAGGCGTCCAAGCAAAGAAACTGCCGAAGAGTTGCGATCAAACTTGTTTTTTTTTTCAGGCAAGTGCGCCACCCACATATCGAGCTTCAACGTAAACTCCGGCTCTTTAAATGCTGAAATGCAGTCTATCTTTCAACTTTAAGTGTATCGGCAACTTCTTTCGTCTAAATTTGTAAGTTATTGCCAATTAAAGCGCGCACAACATTGATCTGGTTTGATTTTCGAGATTAAAATCATTAAGTTGAAATCCAGGAAATTATTACACTTCACAGTTGGAAGTGATGACACATGGTCCAAATATACCTCCCGAATATTTTTCGTTACCGTGTCAATAGTTACTCCTTTCTGAAACTCATACTACATAACGTGATGAATGAGTATCTTTTCGTTGTCCACTTTAAAAAATCTTTCTTACACACAAATCGAATCAAAAAAAATGTGTCTGATGCTTAAATGACAGCTGTGAATGTCACCTTTTAATCTGTATATAACATTAATATATTTCAATCATGAGCATCGTCATTCGGCATTCTTATCACCACCTATTGAATTGTATATGAACTTTTGCATTGATCCAATACATTATAATAGCAACAAAATATATTTTAACTTATCCACAAACCGTTCTTAACATATCTATAAAATTGTAGATTTTTATGTATCTTGGCTCTCCGAAAATAATACCAAAATCATCGAACTGGGTATCAGTAGCAATAAAAATGGACAATAATGATTTATTGAATATTTTAAACCAGAACTATTTTGTAGTTTATAGGAGAAAAATAATTTATTTGTGAAATTTATATGTAATGTTATAAATAGAATTTATCACTTGTTGAAATTTGAAAAGAAACAGGTTATGATAATTTATATTTATAAAAGATAATTGAGTTGATTCTATTTTATTGAAAATTTGTTGAAAAGATTATCAATTTTCGTCATATAAACAATAACTGAAATCTTGAAATTATAAAAATAAAAATAAACACTAACAAATCTAATTTCAATTCAAATCTCTACCTGTCTTTTTTATAACTCCTTCATCCTCAGTAAGAATACATCAATAAATGTAACAATAATACAATTAACGATCAGTGAATGGAAAAAAATGAATATATTATTAGTATTTATTACCAACAGTATATCGATAGATCTACTCCATCTATGTCAATCAGACGATATGACAGATAACACCTTATATAGATTGTCAAGATCAATTTTAAAACTGTAATGCTGGACCAGTTAGAAACCAGTTGTATACAGTTAAGTTTCTTTTTTGTTAAAATTATGTACAACATATAAATCAACTCTTCTGAACGATGTTCTTTTTAATATATTTTCTTTTATTTTTATAAATAGCGAAAGAGAATTAACTTCAAAAAATGTAAATTAATATTATGCATATATACTCTTAGTAATATAAAAATATTCTATGAATATATTCATCTATTGCTAGTACAAACGTATATAAACATGACATGAACTGCTTCATAGCTGTCAATGTTATAAATAATATTTGTATCATGAGAGATCCGTGTTCTGATATCATTAGATGTGATTCAATTTTGATACTATCTATTTATAAAGGACCCCTTGACATAAGTGTACCAATTAAAGATATGTATCATGTCAGATATTCTCAATCATATCCGAATTTCAATATTTCTAATAAGAATATATGATTATAAGATGATTTATCGATAATAGTAAAGAATTTCTCTCGAGTATATTTTAACTTATAATTCTAATCATACAGTTGTACAACTAAATAAAAAAACATGTAACAGAATTTATAACTACTCAATTTTAAAAACGAAAATTCTACAATTTTCCATTCGAAACGAATTATATATAACGATCTTCTATTCGTTTTGATTAAACATTTGCCATACTGCAGTGCAAATAAAAAGAAAATATCGAGAGTAATCAATAATATGTTTCGACTACTAAAAATTGCATTGCATAAATCAATCTGAACATCTGTATTTTCTACTCTACTTAATTAATGAACATGTTTGTAGCATGTCTGAATTTAATAAACAGAAAAATAATTAATCTTTTTTCGAAACATGCTCATTTGTACTGTTTTAAATTGAAAAATTTTATTTCAAGTGAAAGAAGATTTAAATTAATGTTCTTATAAACTTATGTATATGTGTATATATATATATATATATATATATATATATATATATATATATATATATATACTTTATTTAAAATGTAGTTTTTAAATGTTTTTTTCAATTTATATGATGAATTTAAAGTTTGTAACTTGTAATTAAAATGTAATTGCATTAAAAAATGTAATTAAAATTAACAAGAAAAATCAGTTTAGTATTAGGTTGGTGCAAAAATAATTGCGGTTTTCATGTATGGAGTATAAAGATGCATATATCAGTTAAAAATTATATTTATTAATCAAAATAAAGACCATTGTCCTGTACACATTTCTCCCAACGAGAATCAAGTTTGTTTATTCCTACAGGATAGAATTCTGGGGTCCAGGAATTATGAATTTATCGAAAGCGCGTTGAGCTGATGCTTGATCTTTGAAAATGTTCTCTAGTAAGAAATTACTAAAAGTGTTTAAAAAAATTATAATCTGTCAAAGACAAGTCCAGAGAATAAGGTGGGTGAGATAAGGTTTCATAACCTAGTTCATTAAATTTTGTGAGACGTGTGATCGGGCGTTGTCATGAAGAAGAATTTGTCCTCTTCAATTGACTAGTGCTGGCCGTAAACAATGCAACTTCTCATCCATTTTTTCAATTTCCTGATATTATTTTTCTGCTGTTACTCTATCACCGGTATTTAAAAAGTTCTAGTGAGTAATGTCACTTATCGATCACCAAACCGTGACCATGATCTTTTTTTCATGAAGCTTCGATTTAGGAAACTGTTTTGGTGCTTCTTCTGAGTCTAGGCATTGTGATGAACGTTTCCAATTGTTGTAGAAAATCCACTTTTCATCACATATGACAATTCGATCAAGAAAGAGAATATTTTTGTTACGCAAAAGAAGCGCGTAAGTTACTTTACACTTAAATTTAAACTTATACAACACAATCGTGCGAATTAGTTTTTTCCATGATTATTTTAAGAGGTTATATCCAACAATATTAAAGAATGAAAACGATAGACATAAGCTGACATCAGTAGTTCTAATTTCATTGTTTACAATGATGTATCACATGACTATAACAAAATATAACGGTATCTAGAAAAATCAGCGCCAAACTTAAAATGATGAAAACCACTTTTATTTTTGCATCAACTTAATATTTTATAACATTATATATATATATATATATACTTGATTTACGCACACATTCATAAATTATTATAAAAATGAAAATATATGAAGATCATAAAATAATAACGTACGAATTTAATTGTCTGGAAAAAACCTACCTAGATACATTTGAAAATTGTATGTACTCAATATCAGAAAGTCTTTTTCAGGTAATTTACCACTTAAATTAGACCGTTTGTCTCATCGATGCATCAGTATAAAAACTCATTTAGGATAAAAAAAAAATAAAATTTAACAAATAACACAAGTTTTTACTAATTCAGTGGCGCTGATTATATGAATCTGCTATTAGTTTTGTTGATATCACATCAGGTTTTAAGGCAAGAGAATTTTTTTTAATTTGCAGTAAATTTTGTAAACAAAACTTAATTGTTAGAAATACGAGAATGAATTAAATGACAACACTGAATCTGTCAATTTGAAATCTGTCAAGTAATGATTTTATCATTGATTTGAGTGTGTATTGAGAGATTTTTGTTATTTTTTGTATTTAAATTTGTTTTTTTTTTACGAAAATGTCTTCAAAAAAGTGTAAAAATAGTACGGATATATTTTGTTATATTTGTGGGAATTTTTTGTCGCTGAAACGAAGACAAGACTTCACAGATTTCATAAGAAGAGCATATCATGCATACTTTGGCTTTAACATCTAAGATAAATCGTGGGATCCGCATCAAATAGGTATTATTTATGTTGAATAATTAAGACATTGGACAAAAGGTAGAAGAAGAAAATCATTACCTTTTGATATTCCTATGATATGGAGAGAGCTCAAAAACCACGTTGATAACTGCTACTTTTGTTGCTGTAATGTAAAGTTCAAGGAAGGTATTTTTATCGGATTCCAGATTAGGACATTGAAGAATTACGAACTGTTTGAACAAACAATGACTCAAGCATAACAAGACGCTTGGAGTGCATTCAAAATTGTCATAGATAATTTCTTAGGCAATCACAAGCACTCCAACTATAAAAACATTATCGAAAACTTGTTAGATAAATTTCATAATCTGGGATGCAATAAACTTCAAAGCTCCATTTTCTAGATTCACATCTAGAGTTCTTTTCTGAAAATCTTGGTGATCTCAATGAAGAGCAAGGGGAATGCTTTCACCAAGACATCAAAGAGATGAAGAGGCGGTACCAATGCCGATGGAAAGTTAACATGATGGTTGACCACTGTTGGTCATTTAAACGAGATATATCAGATACAACGTATAAAAAATCAGCCAAAGTGTAGTTTTAAAGGAAAACGAACAAGATACCATACAGAAAAGTTTTATCATAATTAAAATATGTAATCTTGATATAAATTACCAAAATAGTTTTTTAAATAATTTTTTTTGAAATTAAATTATTTGTTTTTTTTTCTTTTCTTTGGAAACTCAGATAAATCTGTTTTTCAATTTTATTGAAAAACTTGATGTTATAATGAAAATCTTTGTATACTTTTGAATTCAGAACATATAATTTATAAGAACAGTTATCAAAATGAAAACAATGTTCACAAAGGTCTCATATGTAGGCCTGTGTAATTTATCATTCAATTTTTTCAGTTCTTTTTTCTTTTCAAAACTTTTTTCAATTACAAAAAAATAATAAGAGTGAGACTTGACTTATCTGGTGGAAGAATAAGAATGTTTCAATTCTGGGTAGTGATTGATTATTTACTTCATTTTTTAGAACAATGAAAATTTTTTTCAATAAAGATTTGAAAACGAAGAGAAGTGTGAAATGGACTAATAGATTATTTACTAAACCTTAAAAGTATTTTTAGTATGATGGGATTTTCAAACTGATGACCAAACGAACTAAATGACGTAATTTGAATGACGACTACGACGAAAAATAGTGTTTAGTATTTCATTTCCAATTTTTTCGAAAAATTTCCAAATAAAACTTTTATACCTTGTTTTTCACTTCATTCACATATTATATTTATTAATACAGATATTTTAACGACCTTTTCCTTACGAAAAAAAATAAATAAGTTATTATCCACCATGATTCATTTCCTCGTAAATTAAAAAAATAATAATTTATTAATTGTAAAATGCGACTGTATTTACATTTTTCTTTGCATTTTTAATATGATTATTTTTCTTACTGAAAAAATAATAAATTATAAAAAATGTTATCGTTATGAACAGATCTAATAAATTATATTATATTATAGGTTCACTGATATAAATCTTTCTAAATCATATATAAATAAAGTTTTATTTGAGTTTTTAACGAGCATTTCTGTAAATGTATTTCCCTTTTTAATAGTTTATAAACGTGATCTATAAAAATGTAATCAACGTGCTGGATGTGAATTGAAATTGAAATTATCCTTTTAAATTATATATATATATATATATATATATATATATATATATATATATATATATACATGTGTAAATCTCATGTCATCATTTAGTAGAAAAAAAATACCGAAACATATATAAAAGTAAAATAATTTCGTGAAAACCTGTGCATGTTTTAATAAATGAAAAAGCATAAATTACTTATTCACGTTGAAGGGCGTTTCAAATAAGGAATAATTAAAATACTCGCTACTGTAACATTGCTGCGTGGCACGTACATAGCTCAAAATAAAATCGTCCTCTGCAGACCATAAATTCTTCTTAACATAAATATTAAAAATTCAAACCGGGTCACACAGATCTTCTTGTCAGCGCACATGTTACGTAAGCACACCATAAGAGAATGATAGAACACATTTAAATATGTTAACAATCATAAGAAAGACAAAGATATTCACAACAATGTTATTTAGAAGCAGAGAACGTTTCTCGTTTCTAAAAATTGTTGACATCGTATTTGCTACTACTGACTATCTCGTGTCAAGACCTTATGTTTTTAAATGGTTAAAGAGAGGTGGTAGTACTGTGACACGGATAGATGCATGTGTTATTTATAAATATATATATATATATATATATATATATATATATATATATATATGATACGAATACGTGTGCACACACATCAAATTTTAAAATTTTTGTTTTCATATACTAACCATTTCCCTTATGTTGATGTTAAATAATATATATATGGAATTTTTAAAGTACGGAATTCATTCCAGAGGGGACCACAGTCATAAAAATTTAAGCTTAATATCACTCGTTCAAGCTGTAAAATGTTTATGAAGTCGTATGTTATTTCAAATATCCGCTAATCTATTGTGGAAAATAAATTATAAATTTAACAGACATAATATAAATCATTTTTATTTCCGAAAATATTAATCTTTGAAACTGGTGATATTCCGCATAAAGAACTGAAAGTTAGAACTGAATTTCAACAGTATGGAAATATGTTTTTATTCCTTAAACTTGTGTCTTCATGTATTCGTTTAATTTCAGTTTGTATTTCAAATTAATTACATTTAAAAAAATTAACATCTTTATAATAACTTACATTTCTCGTCACTTTATCCGCAAGACAAAGTCTATGCTAATGAGAAATGTTTATTTATGGTGACGAGAAAGGTCTGCTTTCTCAGCTCATAAGTTTTCAAGTTTAGTTCGTTAAGTTTCGTTCTTAGGTATTTTTTAAGTTTAAATATATTGTTGTAAAAATCGATAAAGAGTTTTTTCTAGGTTTCTTTCTGTTTTTCCGTCAATTGTGACGGTTTATGTGCTAGTTATATATATATATATATATATATATATATATATATATATATATATATATATATATATATATGTATGTATATATTAAAGAACATAAACAGCAATTATTTTTCTACCAACCTAATATTAATATATATATATATATATATATATATATATATATTAATATTAGGTTGGTAGAAAAATAATTGCTGTTTATGTTCTTCAAAATCGTATACATTTTTGTCTTTTTGATTTTCCTAGCTATTTTAATGGTTAAGAACGGTTGGATGACTAGCGTCTAACTTGTAAGCTCTAAAAATTTTGTGCGTGGTTCTGATGAAATTAACACCTTTAGTTAGTCATTACGAACTGAAAATGGAGGACTGTAATACCTGTTATTTGATACCATTTTAATAATTGAATGTTTAATAAGTCTTTTTTAAGAAAATCTTAAAAATACCCTGCTAGAAAAGTATATTATAAATTTAAATAGCATAATTTATTTTTAAAAATAATATGTATAATAAATATTAGTTTACTTTACACTGATTATCAAAAAAGCAGTTATTTTATGAATATATATATGATATGAATATATATATATATTTTTATTTATTTATATATATATATATATATATATATATATATATATATATATATATATATATATATATATATATATATTAGGTTGGTATAAAAATAATTGAGGTTTATGATCCTCAAATTCATAAATATTTTTTAATTTAAGTTTACTTAAATTTTAATTTTTTATTTGGTTTCAAATGGTCCAGAACTGTTATTTATTTTTCAAAATTATATGTATAATAAATATCAGATTACTTGAAAACAGTAAGCAATTATTCCATGAATATATATATATATATATATATATATATATATATATATATATATATATATATATACATGAGGTTGGTATAAAAATAATTGAGGATTATGATCTTCAAATTTATATACATTTTTTAATTAAAGTGATTTTAAGTAGTCTATAACTGTTGGATGACTAACGCCTAACTTTTGTGCAAGATCTCGAATAGTTGTGCGTGGTTCTGATTCAACTAACGCCTTTAGTTGGTCATTATGAACTGAAGAAGGACGTTCTCGATCTTGTTCATCTTCAAGGCTTTCGTCCCTAACACAAAATTTTTGGAACAACCATTAAACTATACGTTCCTTGACAGTACCCACACCAAAAGCATCGTTTAGTTTACAAACAGTCTCTGCTGCTTTACCACCCGTTTTGAACTCATACAAAAAATGCTCTTATTTGCTTTTTTCCATCTTTTATTCAATAGCCAAATTTGAAGCAAAATTAGTAATAAAACCAAAGTCAATGTTACCAAAATAGAGACCGAAAAAAGCACTTTAAAATGATATTAAAATTATCAAGATATAATGACACTCCCATTGAAAAAAGTAAGGTTAAATTTCCAAAAATAAAAATCACAATTGTTTTCTAACAAAATAATAGATAAATGAAAAAAGAGAGGGTCGAAGAGGGAAATGAATATTTAATAAAACCAATAGTATATTATTTATGAAGAAGTTGTTTATAAAGTTCTAATTTCTATATGTTTCATATATTAATATTAGATTTGTATAAACATGAAGGTGCTTTTATGTAAAGCAGCAATAATGGTGAAATTGTGTAATTATTATAAGACATACTGTTTTCTTCTTAATAATGATTCTATAAATAGTTTTTTTTATAAAAATGTATGTGAGTTTGGATAATTTTTGACATTTCGCTCATCGTATTTACCGTCCGCAGTATTTAGAGCATGAGATAAAAATTACCATTACTGACAATAAAAATCAAAACGTGGAGACAGCTATAAAAGAAATAGGAAGTCAAAATGTCTATACGTTGGCATTGATTGCACTGTTAACAAGAATTGCGAGACGCTTAACAAACGGCCATAAAACTCAGTAAAGAGTAAATTGTACATTTACATGCGAAATGTGACTTCAGTGTAAACTTCAAGCTAGCGATGTGTTTTATTATTGCCGAACGTTATTTTCAGAACATTTCAGAGTAATGATAAAAGTCTTTTGCTATTATTTTATATACGTGGTGTTTTTTATTATACTAATATAATCGTAAATCGAAGTATGGAATTTGACTAAATATAAACGATCACAAAGCTATGTACGTCGTACTTGAATGTTACCTATCTATCATTTTTATATACATATTTAGAGTAGAAGTTCTATGCATATCGTTTTATAGAATAGCGGTAATATTTTTGATGTTTTAAATTCGACAGTAATAATAATATTTTTAAAATGCCATAATATTCTTATACTCTACATACGAGGAAAATTAAAATCAACTGATTTATAAATAAAATTATCCGTTTTATTGATTACTGTTAAAGTAAAATATAATAAAATATTTAATTAACTATAAATATAAGAGATTCTTTTCGATAAATATTTCTTAAAAACTTCTTTCAGCTTAGATAGAAATTAAAATCATTTATATAACGAGATTTTAACAATTTCAGACCTTCCACTCAACACTACATTAAACCTGTTTACCTTAATCTGAAATAGACTTCACCAGAATATATAATTATACTTAAATATAGAGTTGTGCCACAAGTGTATTCCAATCGAATACATATAAGGATTATTAATTTTAAATTAGATTATAACAAGTACAATTTATATTTCGTAATTTGAAACTGATCGTTTGAAATTATGATCGATAATTAAATATATTCTACTGTGTATCAAAAATGTTAACTTTATTTATTACAAAGAAATATTAAAAAATTGAAGTGAAAAAATATATTAATTAATATAGAAGTGGTGTTTGTAAATGTATAAGTTTATTTTATCGAATTTTAATGAATCTAGTTAAATCAAAAAAATGTTCAGTAACCTGAGAAAAATACTGATTAGATTTGAAGGGGAAAAATAAAGAATGAATAAAAAGTTCTTCACATTATAATCAAAGTGAAGCTTTAATTTTATGTTCTGATTAATTTTGATATTTTCCTGTCGACGTAGAAGTGAACCATTCTTCATTTATCCAGAAAGAACTTAAAGGGTGAAAAAGATAATTAAACGAGTCAGACAGAAAACAAAGTGATATTAACAAACTTTTATATGGAAAAAACTTTTAACAAAATTCTTAACGCTGTGTTCTTCGAGCCAGCACAGTTTGCTGTACACTGTATAAGAATAGAATGATTAATAATTTTAATGCCATCAACAGTCGGATTACTTTTACAAAAGTTATTTCAGTATATTGTTTTACAATTACATTGATAGCGCTTAATATAATTTACGACATTCTTCGCATCCACCATATCATATTGTACAAAATGCAAATGATTTCCTACTCCATTGTGTGAAATGGACTTGGCGGATTTCCGTAAGATCGAGGTTTTTGATAACGTAAACATGAATGCTATTTTTAATTTATCGTCGACCGGAATTCAGTTGTTAGGTTCAAAATATTTAGTCAGAATAAATTATATGTGAGGAATACACGCTTTTTCACTTATATAATTTAAATGTCATGTTGGATAAATTTTACGTGAAAAGTAATATTCAAACGAATCGTGAAAAAATGAAAACGCACATTTGACTTTTTTTTTAAAATAACTGTTTAATTAACAGTAACAAAAAGGTATAAATATTTGTATATTATTTTATATTAAGATATTTTTAAAAACATATTCAATCAAAGTTGTAATAAATTAAGCAAATATTAGGTTGGTGCGAAAATAGTTGCGGTTTTTTATCATTTTAAGTTTGGAGCCGATTTTTCTAGTTACCATTATCTTTTGTTGTAGTTATGCGATACATTATTGTAAACAATGAAATTAGAAATTAGACTTTTCACTGATTTCAACTTATGTCCATTGTTTCTGCGCTTCTTTTGCGTAATAGAAATGATCATTTTCATGATCGAATTGTCACATGTGAAGAAAAGTCGATTCTATACAACAATCAGAAACGTTCATCATATTGATTAAGCCGAGAAAAAGCATCAACACAGTTTTCTAAATTGTAGCTTCATGAAAAAAAAGATTATGGTCACTGTTTGGTGATCGGTAAGTGGCATCATTCACTACAACTTCTTAAATCCTGGTGAAACAATAAAAATAGAAAAATATTCTCATGCAATTGGAAAATGCATGAGAAGTTGCATTGTTTACGGCCAGCATTAGTCAATCGAAGAGAATCAATTATTCTTCATGACAACGCCCGATCACACGTCTCACAAATGACTTTAAAAAATTAAATGAATTAAGTAATGAAACCTTATCTCACCCTAGAGCATCAGATGAAAGTGCTTTCGATGTATTCGTTAATTCTGGGACTCTAAAATTCTATCTTGTGGGGAATAAACAAACTTGTTTTACGTTTGAAGGAATGTATGCAGGCCAATTGTCTTAATTTTGATTAATAAATATAATTTTTAACTGATATATGCATTTTTATACTCTATACTTAAAAACCGCAATTATTTTTGTACCTGCCTAATATATGTATATTATTTTATATTAAAATATTTTTACAAACATACTCAATCAAATTTGTAATAAATAAAGTACATAAAACTGACTTAACATTTTTAAATTAAAGAACTGTGTTCTATTATTTTTCAGTCCTCTTCTAAAATAAATATAAACCAAATATCGATATCATATTCCTGTGATAGAATTAAAGTGATTTAAAAGTGATAGAATTTAAAACATATAATGCATTACTCGAGAATAAGCTAAATTTTGATCTACAAAAATAACATTTATTAATTTTTAATATTAATCTACTATAGAGTACTTGTTTTGGTTTACAAATAGAATTACAATAATTGTTGAAATATATAATTTTTTTTCAATTTTATATTTTTTGTCTGTTAACACTTTTGAAGCATTGATGCGATAATTTAAAATTATTATTTTTTTCTGAAATATATATTTTATCGATTTCTATTTTAAATATATATTTATATTTTATTTTATTTTGAATATATATTTATATTTTTGTTATTGATTTTTATTTTAAATTCCAACTTTGACACTAATAAAAACTTAAATGTAAAATAAATACATTTTGAAAAAAATATGTGAAGTATATATATATATAGTGATTTACTGTAAAAGTCACTCTAATTTATATACAATGTAAAAACATGTTACAGTAATCAAATATATTCCATATCAAATGTTATCTGTCATATAAAACTTCAAGTAAGATTTGTACAGACTCGTGTACTGTTTTTGTTAATTTTTTTCTTCATAAAACATTCAAAGGGACAAAGCCTGGATAGGTTGTAGAAAAAAAGTAATGTACAAATTAAATGATTACTGTTGGCGACTGGTATTTTCAGTTAGGTACTACTGTCTGCGCCATTGCTTTGTAAGCTCGTATCTTCATCTATGGGTACATATCACATGAAATGATAATCCTCTTAAAAAAGTTCTCTTTTTGTCAGAGTACGTTTCAACTTTTGGATGATTTAAAATGAGATTATCCCTTACGATTCGGAACGGTCAGAAAATAGATGATTCTCCAAGGGATGGACAAGTTTTCGCCACATAATTCGATTTTTTAGAGTATGGTTCTGTTATTTTATATTACTTTTAATCATTTTAAAAAATTTCCATATATCTGTAGTTCAATTCGAATATATCTCTATGTAAGGAATTAATTATAAAAGATAAGAGGCATTTGTTTTCTTAATCGTTTTTTATATCGAATGTTTTATTAGAAAAGATACTTATTTTAAATTTACTAATTGTTCTAGTAGGATTTCACATATAAAAAATAAGAAACTTTTTTAAATTCTTATTATTTTTATATTCACTTTTAAACACAACCCGCATGTATAAATATGTATATGTATATCAGTATCCCTTAACATTGAAAATCAATTATATTTTCCTGTCATTATGAAAGCCATAATGATATACTATTAAAATAAATATACAGTCTACCGTCTGACAACAGCGAAACACATTTGCATGTCAACAGACAATAGCATGTTTGATGAGGAATGTAATTTTATCACTGAGCTTGATTAGCTCACGCAATTGGCCACGTGTTGTCAATTACTGCAACAGGCAATAAGATTGATGAGGTGCATATTGCATCTTCGCTGTAAGCCAATTAGATTAATTAATTTTACGAGAACGCTTCTTTACAATTTATGGCTTTTTCTACTTTGGATATTACGCTCACAGCGATCGATCTTATATTTGCGCGTATGAAAATTTAATTACACTCTACATAATACTTTTCTCATTAAATATGTATACTTGTATGCATTTGAAGACTTGATTGAAGTAATATTTATGTACTTTAAATTTAATATCGAAAACTCAATATGCAGATTGTTACAAATGTTCTTTTGAAAATTTATGCAAATTTATTTAAGGTAAATTGAAGAAAAAGAGGAAACTAAAAAGGAAAGAAATTTATTTATATAATAAGAATATATGTGTGAAGAAAATCATGGTATTTGAAAAGTGACTTCATAGGCAATCTCTGTATTCAAACAAACATTACACAGAATTATATATAGGAAGTTGGAACGAGATTCATTAAAATGTATTAAACAATTTGATTACAGAACTCGTTCATATCTCATTCCAGATAGAAAATTGAGGAAAATTCTATTAAATCTATTATCAAGGATACGTCAACCATCACCTTATCACAATTATAGTGGGTGGAAATTTAAAGTGCGCGGAGGGTGTCGGGCTTTAGTGTGAAAACGAATGACGTAACACGTCTCTATTGGTGCGCGACTGAAAGCATCACGCGTACACATTCGATAGCAAACTCAATCATTTACAGAAACGGTGCGGTTTTTACCATCTCGATTGATTAACTTTTTGATGACGTCATTTCTCGTGTCGCTGAAAAATTTAAATACACTGTACGGGCATAAAAAGTATACGTCTGTGTCGGTTAATTGTATGCCTTTAATTTCTATGCCTTTCTTGAAACTCGTATTTCCAGTATATTTTTAGCGTTTTGTTTATGTAATTTATTCAATTAGGAAGATAATATAAAAACCGTCCTTATTTTATAAGTTACATATTTTAATAGAATAACATTTTATTCTTTAAGAAATTAAATGAGTAAATAATATTTTTTTTTAATCAATAGATTTGAAAAATTTAAAGATCGAAAACAAAATCGCAACACATCTATTGTAATATCATAAAATGTACACATCACACTGAAAAATATCATATTAAAATTAATTTTTAATTTTTTGTCGTGTTATTATTAAATCGTTTTTACTTTTATCTGAAAAAAATAAAGTGTAACTGATAGAAAGACAGAATGCCTTGTCATTGCAATGATGTCTCCAGAGATAATAGTTCCCTGCTCATTTGAAATCCCACAACGGTAATCTTGCGTCTGACACAACGTAACTGGAGGGATTCTGTGGAAGACACTAACCTCAGATATACCGAGGAGTCTTCCCCTTATGTGTTTCAAAAACTAATACTATAGAAGTGTAGGGGAACTCGTATCTGTATATACTATATATATATATATATATATATATATATATATATATATATATATATATATATATAAACATATTTAGTAATCAGTAAAAGTGAAAAATTATATATACCATGCTGTATTAATAAAATAAGTATTATATATTTACTTTAAAATTTATTTTGTATGTTTATTATGTATGATGAAGTAAAATTATCAAATTTTACCTCTATATTAATTTAACAAATATACATTTGTACTAAAATCATAATTATATCAAATACAAAGTGATAAACGTCCATTAAACCGACAAAAAACTTCTTACATGATACTCCATTCAAACATTCTAAAGCTGCAATAGTAATAATAGGACTGCAACTGGTCGCAAGTAGATTTAATTTCGTAGTTCATATCAATAAAAATAAATGTCTGCTTGTCTAATTATGTGTGTGATGATGATTATGTTAATGTTGTGAGTTCGAAACTAAACTACTTAGAATTATGATATTTAGAATACGTAATTAGGATGTGCATCTTGGATATATGTTAAGAGTTTATTTTTGCCTCATCTTTCTTTCTTAAAAAAATGTGAGGATAAGGTCTATCAGTCTAGTGATTTATACAATTTTATTTTTAAATTATTTAAAATTGAAACTCGAACTGGAAATTATAAGAAATTATTACTATAGGGATAATTAAATAAATTAATATTCATGTCAGATCAATTACTTCGCTTTTTGTTTATGAAAACACTAAAATAAATATATCCTGTATTTATATTAGGTAGAAAAATAATTGCGCTTTATGACCTTCAAATTCACAATATTTTTTTAATTTAAATGGTTTCAAGTGGTCCAGAACTGTTGTTTATTTTTATAAATAATGTGTATAATAAATATTAGTTTACTTGTAAACAGTAAACAGTTATTTTATGAATATATATATATATATATATATATATACACATATATACTAAGTTAGTATAAAAATAACTGAAGTTTATGATCTTCAAATTCATGTATATTTTTAATTAAGGTGATTTTAAGTAGTCCAAAACTGTTGGGTGACAAAAGCCTAACTTTTGTGCAAGCTCTCGAATAGTTGTGCGTGGTTCTGATTCAACTAACGCTTTCAGTTGGTCGTTAAGACTTGGAGAAGGACACCCGCGACCTTGTACATTTTCAAGGCTATCGTCCCTAGCATAAAATTATTGAAACACCATTACACTATACGTTCTTTAACAGTACCCACACTAAAAGTATCGTTTAGTTTACAAGCCGACTTTGCTGCTGTACCACCCGTTTAAATTTCATACAAAAATGTTCTTATTTACTTCTTTCCCATCTTTACTTCAATCACCCAATTTGAAGCAAAATTAATATTAAAACCAAAGTCTATTTTACTAAATACAGACCGAAAAATGCACATTCAAATGATAATAACCTGATGAAATGACACTTTCAGTAAAAAAAATAAATTTAGAACTTAGAAAATAAAAATCACAATTATTTTCCTACAAATCTAATTTTTACATTCATTTGAAATATTTTATTTCGAGACAAATTTGAAATAAAAAAACGATTTGTTAATAATAATTTCATTGAGATTTAGTTGTTAATTCAGTTAAACGAGTATAGTTTTTGTATGTGTTTAGAATTGGGGTAAAGTTGTATAATAAATTGTGATAAAACCATTTTTAATAAAATGATTTACAAAAAAACAATGTTGAAAGAAAATTATTTTTTTTTATTAATTCGACTACAATAAGTTTTCAAATATACAATATCAATATATATATTTATATATATATATATATATATATATATATATATATATATATCAATATTATTTTTTTAAATAAGTCATGTCAAGTCATTGATTGAGTTTAATTATTCGATTCGAAAGATCATTCGTATATTTCTGGTTCCGATTATTTTTCTTAAAATACGTATTAAAATACAAAAAGTAAAAAATAAAAAATACTCGGGAAAATATTGAATCGAAGACGAAAGCTGTTTTAAAAATTTCCCAGCGTACACGTGTTTAAAGAGAGAGACCGAGAGTTGTGTGTATTAATTTATAGATATTGCCGCCATCGCTTGTATGTATCGAAGAAGCTTTTCCGACTGGTTCGTATTTCCTCTGGGGACCCGCAATTCCGGCGTATCCCTCAAGAAGTCCCCTGGGATAAATCGTGCACGGAATTCGGCGAGTGATGAGCGGCAACATAAGAGGTGAGAGAGACATCCGATCGACGGACATGGTTGCACGCAGAAATCAGGATGACGGAATACGGTCGGATGATGTCTGCCACATACTCTGCCTACCTACGACTCGCTACGATTTTGTATCCTCAAGTGAATTTGTCAAATTGGGTTGTTTCTTTTGACGAGTTTTTCGATAATGATGAATAGATAGTTAGTCGTGTGATTTGTTAGGTGGATTCAAAGGAAATGGGATTTCGCGAACGAATTTCGGCAATTTACTCAAATGGTTTGAGGTGTGCACTTGCTTTGAAATAGATTTAGTATTCCATTTATTACCCTTATGTATGTATCTGCTAACTGTATGCTGTCGGGTAAAGACAAAATTTTCATTACCAACCTAGTCAATAGAACAGAGATAAATGTCGGAATAAAATCTGAACACAGTCTTACAAACGTATAATCTTTAACCTTTATTAAGGCAGTGCCGAATGACAATAAAACATAAAATTTCAAACAGATTCTAATGTACCAGATAGTAAATAATGACAAGAATACCTCGGAAACTCTTTCACAAGAATAAACAAACGATATTTCATTTTAAATTTCAAAAGAAACAATCACTTAAGAAAATTCTAGAGAGACGCTGATAATATCTACTTACTGTGTTCTGACTTTATGGATCCAGTTTATTTATAGATGTTGTAAATAGCATCGATACTCTTTGATTTAATTAATTATTTCAATAACATGTAAATCTAATTAACGTTTTATACAAAAATAATATACTGTATACATTACGTATACTGAGCCAATCATGTTTGAAATGATTAAAACGTTCACCTCTCAAAATAAAGTTCGTTGAAATGATTTGTGTTGCTTTCAATTTAATAATTAATAAATATGTAAGAAGTTCGTGAAATTTTGATTACGTATTCGGTTAGCTATATATTAAACTAATAATTCATCGTAATTATCAACGTGTATTCTCAGAAGAAGCATATGAGATACAGTCCAAGTAATTTGTATAGATATCTTGCCATAGCGAATATAATGAATTTATTTAAAGTTTTTTTATAAGAGTTTGCTTCAATCTTCTTGTTCTTATTGTAATTAATGTATTTTTGTACAAATATACATTACATTAAACTGTTTCATAAAAGACCTTTTTACATATTAATTATATTCAAAAACTGATTAGATTAGAATTTATTTTCATGTGAAAAAATATGTTTAATAGAATAAAGTCTTAAATAGAGAATAATAACATACACTGTCAATGTTAATTTTCATTATTTTATAAACATTTTTAAATACTGTCAATGTGATGTATATCACATGTTAAGAGTATGTGTCATTTTTATTTTATAAACTGTTTTCTATTTATAATCTTATTATTCTCAGTTTTCATATAGACGATTCAAACATTTTCAAATATGACGAATTAAAGTTTATAATTTTTTTAGTATAAAAATATGAATATAAAACTATATACATACACACAAATACACACACACACACACATATATATATATATATATATATATATATATATGTTCTAGGGGGCTTTGCCCCATGTTCACTGCGCTCGCCAACCACCGGGCTTGCCGCGTTCGTCCACTTATCAATTATAAGCATGTAGATGTAACCGAATGAAACAATGAATATATTTGGGTATCATAGAACCTACATCTCAAATAAATAAGTCGTGGTCATGAATTTATATACATATATATATATATATATATATATATATATATATATGGTAGTATGGTTATATAAAGTATCTTGCAGATAGATTATTTTTTGCAACGTGTTATTTTATAAAAAGTTTTGTGGATAATTTTGATTTCTAGTGTGTTGTGAGCCAATCGTGGCCGTTTTTGTTTCAGCTCTTCTTTCAAACAGTCAAATAATGTTGCATAATAGGCTCCTGTTTTCATTTTTTCTATCGTTAAGTAGTTGATCGGGATTATACCTCGACAATCCCATAAAACCGTGATATCACCTTCCCAGCCGATAAAACGGTCTTCACCTTGTTCGGTGCACTTTCACCAGTCGTTTTCCACTGCTTTGATTGCTGCTTCGAATCGGATCTGTAGTGGTGTATCCATGTTTCAGAGCGCGTCCAGAGCGCGATTCATCTTCAGTGCATGATCAGCCCCTTTTAAACTCATTTATCCAGGTATAAACAGCCTTCAACGTTAGTGCAGAAACCCTATAAACTTCATCCAACTCCGCTTTGTAATTTCGTGTATGCTAGTTTGAAAGTGACACTCAATAGCCATGACGTTCCAAATAAATGGTAGAGCCACATTATAGAAATTTACCAAACTTATCAAACGACCCTCATATATATATATATATATACATAAAATTGTTTCGTTAAATTTGTTATTCTAGACATATTCCCCTTAAACATAATTTTAAATAGCTATCAAAAAGTAATTAATCTCTTAAACCATTATTACATGAATAATTTGAATAATTCAGATAAATATCTTATGTAACTAGAAGTTCAAAAAGCAGATCAGAATTTCTGAAAAATTATCTTCAACTTTGATTGATCGATTCTGACACATAGAAACGACCGCTAACGAAGAGCATTCATAGAAAATCAAAAAAGGTAATGTATAAATATACTCATCAATATATACAAATATAAACTGTCATATATGTATATGTATATATATATATATATATATATATATATATATATATATATATATACATATATATCATATTGATGTATTTATATATTTGTACATGCATGTATGTTTGTACGAATATATGGATGTACTAAATCTTATTGCTTTTCGATTACAGTCTCATGGAAAACAAATTGTAGAAGGAATTCGCTGACAGGTCAAATTACACAAATGATTTATAGCATAACTGTCTACCTACACCAATTCCGCCACATGGCTCTATGGTGATTACGGCGGAACAATTTAAATAAAGACAAAATTCAATCTTGACGATGATGCTGTGTTGTACGCGTGAACCGTTATGTATTTATGCAAACAAATTATCCAAATCACATAGTTGAAAATACGATTTGTATCTTGAGGCCGGTTTGCGAGTAAGATATTTTTTTCGTTTCGATCATTTTTTCTACGTGAACCGAAACGGGCTTGCACGTCGACCGGTCGGATCGTTGCATTGAGAACATTTGTAAATAAATAGGTATGGGAAAACGAACGACAATAATATTCTATATTCAGTAATGTAATAAACGTCAATTAAGCTGACGCTTGTACAATAACTTATTCATATCTAATCTTGTCATATATTATGACAATATATAATTTCGTTTGTATTCGATTGCTGTATATTATTATAATGTATTTATATTTTTATTCATGCTCGTATGTATCAAGTTTATACTGAGCTCAGATTCTTATTTGAATAATATTGCTTCATTAATATAGTTTACTTAAATTGTAAAGTTCATAAAACTGTAATAATTAATATTTTCTTTCTATTATTCTTCGACATTTTAGTCACTTTAACAAATTAAGTAATGTATTAAGATATTTATATATATATATATATATATGTGTATGTGTGTGTGTGTAATTTTTATAAAAGACCAAGTACAATAGACTACATATAACTTGAATAAATAAAAAAAAACAAGTTGTTCAAGATATTGGAAAAGTTCTTTTTTTAAAATTAATATTTAAAATAAACATGAAAATAAAAATTCATTTTTGGATTACGGAACTCTTCTAATGACAACCATTTACCAGTACTTATTTGTCTTAGAACTAAATTTTACTTATATAAAACTTTGTTGCGATTTTCAGGTTTTATTCATGTTTGTTTGTTTTTTTTTTGTAGTCAAATATTAATGGTTATGTATAAACGATTCACCTATAGCTTTTTAAAAATTTAAAAATAAACTACTAATCTCTTTGGTTTATTAGTGATTTTTTATATTTTTCAATTTACTTGTTAGTTAAAGTAATTAGACGTTCAAGTTAATAATATTCCGCTATATGGAAAAGAATGAACGCTGTTTCATTTTTTCGGCAATAAAAAATATTGGATACGAATATTTTATATAATCTGTAATAGAACCAAATTAAATATTACGTTAAAGCTCGTATTTTAATAAGCCAAGATATAAAAAAAACATACTTTATATTTAATTCCACTTCTATTATTTATTGTGATGTAAATAAAAGCGATAAGTAGTTTTAAAAGAAATATTCACTGTGCATTAACCAATAAATTGTTTTAAATAATAAATATAAAACACGAGTGTTTGCTAAGAAGTCTAGTATACAATAAATGTAAGTATACAAAATGCATTTTAATAAAGATGTCACTTTTAATGAGTACTTAAAATTTTTAGCACAGGTGGTGTCGTTAACCGACAACTGATCCGGTTGAACATTTATTCTATTATAATGCAGTTATCGTCATACTTGATACAGGGTTCTAAAAATTATTATTCCAAAGGAAAAGGGATCAAAATTTTTGATACACACATTTCTGTACGAATTGTATGATGGAAGTTTGAAAATGAAATATATTTATTAATAATTTTTTCAGTGTATTTAATTGTAAATGAGATCTTTTATTATTTTCTTTTAAATTTTTTTAAAATAAATGTGTCATATATTAAGTTGGTATGAAAATAATTGTTTTTTTTTCTGAATTCCAACCTGAATTTTTTTTGATAAAAGTGTGATTTCATCGAGTTCATGTTAATATCATTTTAAAGTTCATTTTTGGTCTGTATTTTGGTAATATTGACTTTGATTTTAATATTAATTTTGCTTCAAATTGGGCTATTGAATTAGAGAAGGAAAAGAAACAAATAATAGCAATTTTTTTAAGGATTTTAAAACGGAT
Organism: Acanthacorydalis orientalis; assembly: GCA_034766995.1. NCBI lineage: Eukaryota > Metazoa > Arthropoda > Insecta > Megaloptera > Corydalidae > Acanthacorydalis > Acanthacorydalis orientalis. Next base: position 17,015,319 of record CM068315.1, on the reverse strand, counting down.
AGTAAAGCAGCAGATATTGCTCGTAAACTAAACGATGCTTTTGGTGTGAGTCTTGTTAAGAATTGTAAAGTGTAATGGTGGTTTCAAAAATTTCATTCTGCGGATAAGATCCTTGAAGATGAAGAAGGTCGCGGGCGTCCTTTTTTAGTTCATAACAACCAACTGAGGGTGTTAGTTGAATCAGAACTACGCACACAAATTTGAGAGCTTGCACAAAAGTTAGGTGTTAGTCCTCCAACAGTTCTGGACCACTTCAAACAGCTAGGAAAATCAAAAAAGAGAAATATATATATATATGACTTTGTAGGTCATAAATCACAATTATTTTTCTACCTAACTAATAATTAAATTAATTTATTAATATAAGTAATGTAAAACGTTCTTTCAATGCACATTAATTTTTAAAGTACTTTCGAAATATCAATAGTACATATTAAACGTACACTAAGCAAATTTAAATGAAAATTTTAATTATAAAGTTAAATAGTTTGTAATTAACTAATGTCATTTAAATATACAGTTTCATCTTGATTTCATTTATGGTAATTTAAGTTCACATTCGAGTTAATATATATGGAAAAAAATATTGTAGATTCTTTTAGAGACTGGAACGAATAAAGAAATAAATCAAACACTGTCAAACCTATCAGATCTTAGATCCGAGAATTATCTACGAGTACAACAAATAATGAATTAAGACTAGAATGAATCTCAAAAAAAAACACATTCATTCTGAAATTGACGATCGATATTAATGACCACGGACTGGAAGAAACCGACAGTTCGTTTATTTAAGATATCGTCCTTCAATAGGTTGAAGTAAAATCAATAGAATAAATGAGCAGTTAGTAAATTCGTATATCTAAGATTTTTTTCTGCGGATGAAGTTTGTGCGAATACATTTAACTTGAACTGAAACTTTGTTACTTCAAATTTAAGTGAATGCCTTTAGAAGAACAGGCAGTTATATTGAAAGTATTAACAGTAATATAACCTGTACGTTATTTATTATTAAGCAATTTAATAAATCAATAAATCAAAATATTGACTCGTTGAGTGAGATTATACGGAAAAATACTTCTTTTTATAGAAGAAATAAATTATCGTGTGTAAAAATAGGATACATTTTTTATATGAAAACATAGTGGTTTTGATAAATATGTTGCAGGAATCTTAGTCTTGAACTGAAAAATTCTTCTAAAAATGTTTACTTTAACTAAGTTTAAGTAGCATATTGATTACACTTTTTTTTATTATAAGTATCTTCCAGAAACCTTTTTTTAATTTAGAAGTAATTACTTATTGTACATCACGTGTTCTTAAATGTGAAGAATAATTGATTTTAAATAGTAAGCATTTAATTCTTGAATTGATATTAACATCAATTATTTTTTTCCATTTCTATGAACAATATTTAAAAAACAGAGAAGATATTAGGTATTTAGATTGATAGAAAAGTAATTGCGGTTTATGACCTTCAAATTCATATACATTTTTCTCTTTTTTGATTTTCCTAATTATTTTAGTAATCCGGAACTCTTGGAAGACACGTCTGACTTTTTTGCAAGCTTTCGAATTGTTGATTCAACTAACGGCTTCAGTTGGTCGTTATGAATTGAAGAAGGATGCCTACGACCTTCTCTATCTTCAAGGGTCTTATTCCTAGCACGAAAATTTAGGAATCACCCTTGTACTGTACCCACACTAAAAGCATCGTTTAGTTTATGAGCAGTTTCCCTTACTTACTTACCGGCCATTTTGAATTCATACAAAAAAACGCTTTTATTTGCTTCTTTTCTATCTTTAATTCAATAGCCCAATTTGAAGTAAAATTAATAATAAAATCAAAGTCGATATTACCAAAATACAGATCGAAAAATCTACTTTAAAAAGATATTAACATAAACATGATGAAATAACACTTTCACTGAAAAAAAATAATGTTAGAATTCAGAAAACAAAAATTGCATTATTTTTCTACTAACGTAAAAAATAAAACAATATTGTAGTAACGTTATGAACTAAATAATTAAAATGTTTCTAAAAAATATTTATATAAACAACTAGTAACAACGAGTACAGAGATAAAGAAAGAATGATAAAAAAATCCATAGCGTATATTGTGTGTAATAATGTAGTTTCATGAATAGCCCTAGTAAATAAGTATGTAATTACTTTTTCGGTTACTCTATATATCTAAGACTAACTAGACGATAAATGTGTCACTCGTCAACTGAATAAATTTTCTAAAATTACATTTATATCGTGCACGTAAATTCAGAGAGAAAATTTGTAATTCGGGGAACTACACAGCGATAGTAATATAAATAGTTTCATCGTTTACTACTTTATTTGGTATTTTGTTTAATTCTTTTTGTCAGAAATAATTTTTCTTTTATAAGATATGAAAGAGGTTTTCATTAGTTTCTATTAATAATAATAATAATATATATATATATATATATATATATATATATATATATATATATATATATATATATATACATTGGGGGAGGTATGTGTGTATGTGATGATTCATCTATAGACACATGTATGCGTTTATTGTTGCAATTAATTTATGTTTATCTCGATACACGTGTACTTTATTATCACATGTTATCAATGTTAACTTTACCATCATCGTCATTATAACGTAACATCTTTTCATATAATCATTTCGGGTGGTGAGCTCTTCGTCAGCATGTCGATAATTGCGAATTGAAATTTTCGGCAGGTCGGCGGTTGTGGTAGCTGCCGAATGCCCCCAGGTTCCAATTGACGGTTTCATGCCAACCCCAACCGTAGCTTTACGCCGGTTCCTTTGGGACCTCTGCCGCCCAGTCTCACAGCTAACTATATTTATGCTGAATATGTTGGCTTCTAGTTGGCTGACTGACTGACTTGCTTGGCCCCTTACTTTGTGCGCGTTGAATACAGATAATACAATTACTACGAATGGAGAAGCATTCCGCCTATAGATGCGTCAATGAGATATAGTAAAACATTCTAGAGTAGGTATTATTTTTAATCGCATAATTTTATTGCACGCTCGCATTTTCTGACAATACTTTGAGAAAATTTATTTATATATATATATATATATATATATATATATATATAAATTCCATTGTATTTATTATATTACTTTGTAGACTTATTATCAATCATTCATACATTAAATAATTCAGACTTTAAAGTATTGTAATTACATTTTATTAAAGATATTTCGATTATTCGCTTTCAAAAAGAGAATTTTTTATTATATTATTATTTTTGTACATTATAAGATGTTATATTTAATAAATTTTATTAAAACAGAATGCTGTCAATATTTTGTTTCGATTCATTTATATTCATTATAAGCACTACTTGAGTTTATAGCCAAAGAATTAAAAATTCTATTTATTCCCAATGCTTTGTTTGCAATGTACATAATTCTTTGTTACTCGATAAAAGAATTTTATTTCAAATTCGTTAAAATTTCAAATTACCTAAGTGAGGAATTTAACTTTATATTCCGTCTAGATTAAGACAGAACTCTTAAATTAAATTTATAAAATTGACTAATAACGACGAGTAAAGATGTAAAGAAAGAATGATATAAATAATATTTACCTTTCTGCTTTGTTTGGAACTATACAAAAGCTTAAAATAAAATTATCTGACTATAATAATTAAAAATGATATTTACGAGGGTAGGAGAAAAAAATATCGGCCTAACATATTTACGTATGCACACAAATGGAGAATCTGTGCAGTGAGTTAAATTCATGTCTTAGTAGCATTCAGTGAAAATTTCAATATTATAACTTGTTCAATCGTACAGTGATAACGATAAAAATAAGACATATTCTTAATCATGTTATAAGTAGCCAAAATTGAGTATCGTACAGTAATACAATGTCTGGCAAAATGTTAGGTTACACTACACCAAATAAAACAACAGTTTTGAATGGTGTATACAAGGAAGCTTTTTCTTCATACTATGATTAAATAATGTTCTAGGAGATTTTGAATGAAAGAACAGTTACTGAAAGATGAATTGCATCCGATTCTGTTGCATTTTTCAAAGACCTGATATTTAGTGACCAAAACTTAAAAGTGAAAGAATTATAATCATTGTTCAATCTTTCACAAACAACCGTCCGTTGAATTCTTCATAACCATGTATTAATAAGGTCACTGAAAGGTGGGTACTCAAACTTCTTTCAGCCGTTCAGCGTCAGCATCGAGTAGCCCATGCACGTTTATTTAAAAATTTCTCTGAGTCAAATCCAAATATATTAATCGAGTCAATCGTACAAACAATGAAACAATTGTTCTTTACTATAATCATTTGTCTAAAACAGAATCCATGGAATGGTGGTAAAAAAAGTAGACCACTCCAGAGAAAATCAAGGTGCCTCAAACCCCAAAAACAATCATTATTAAAATTTTGCAAAATTATTGAATAAATTGCAGGATAATATTAGCAAAGAAGGGCGTGAAAATTAACAAAAGGAGTGCACTTGTTGCATGATAATGCACTAGTTCACATTGCTACAGATTCTCAAACCGCTATTTGCAAGTATGGCTTCCGAAAACTTTATCACTTAACCTACAGTCTAGAAGTGGTCCGTAGTGATTATTAACTTTTTGGTAATTAGAAAAATATTTACGTAGGCAGCGTTTCAATGATGACAATGAGTTGAAAACAGCAGTAACTAAGCACTTTAACATGAAAAGAAGAGATTATTTTTATAAGGGTAAAAAATTCCTAATTAAGCGCAAAATATATTAAAATTAAAGAGGACTATATATAAAAATTGTCAAATCTCGTTTTTTTATTTGCATTTCTTCCAAACTAGGTTGAGAATATTTGACACTACCCTCGTGGTTATAAGTCTAAACTAATAAATATTGTAAAAATTCTACAAATATTATATTTTCATTTATCACGTGTAATTTTTTGAATTAATTTATTTTTTATCAAATATTAAAATATTATTCTTCTGTTTTGCATTTATGAAGTTTAAACAAATGTAGCTTAAAAATAATTTAGCGTCATAAAAATATATAATAAGTACATATACACAGTATATATATATATATATATATATATATATATATATATATATATATATATGAGTGTATATATATATGAGTGTATATATATAAATATATTTGAGTGTATATGAACGTATGGTGTGAATGAAATATTCAATTACTTATTGATTTCGTCATCATTGTTTACCAAAATGTTATTTACATTTATTTTCCTATTTATTGACTTTTCATTTCATTGAAATAAAATTCGTATCGACGTTGAAAAAAAATTGAAAAGAACGCCAATTAAATATTTCAAATAAAAAATGATATAATGTTGACTATAGTGGAAACGAATATAAATAAATTACAAAAAGGGAAATACAAGAGCGAATTTTTATCGGCAACACAAAACATCGATACACAAATGTAGTTATGTATATCCATTGCGATTTGTAAATATGTACTATTCGATTCATATGTTATGCAATCATACATGACGTTTCTCAGAATTGGAAACAAATAGAAACCCGTTATTAGCTTTCAATATGTATGAAAAAAAAAGCTTATTGGAAAATATTGTGGGTGAATGTGTACTTAAATTCATTCTGTAATATTTACTCTAGAAGCATTGATACTATTACTGTGATATCTCCTTACGAAATTCAAAATGACAGCCAAAGATTGATTCTCTCTGCTAGGGGAACCCAGAACGAGTACGAGACGGCGGTAGAAAAAACGAGGGGAGTGAAATTCTTCAGTACTTTCAATCGTTGTATGACATTTTTACATTAAAGCATTATTGTGAAATCAAGGGAGCGTGTCGAGTTGCAGTGTCAATGCAATTTAATATGTTTGAAGAATTGTGAAATTCGAGATATACATAGGAAATGAACATGAAAAGAAATATCTAATCTAAATACATGTAGTTATATATATATATATGTGTGTGTGTGTGTGTACAAATGCGATAATTTACTTTTAAATTACATTTTAAAGTTTAGTTTTTAAACAGCATTTATTACACACACATATTTAAAGGAGAATTTAAAAGTTGACTAGATCATTACAGTAGGTTAAAAGTTTTTCAATTCAATTCAACAAAGTTTTATTTTAAATAATCAAATAAAATAAATCAAATCTTTACTAGAAATGTAGTTTGAATTGTATGTTATCTAATTAATGTTCGATCCATTTTTTTATTATATAAAACAACTTGTTCTTATTTAATGATTATTCAAATATGTAAGTGAAAAAGAGTCAACAATACATATTTGTAATTATGTTTTTACATTGTTTATTTTTATATTTTGTATTTCTCTTAGATTACACTGTACCAAAACTAATTCAATCGCTATATCTAATGTATTCTATTACTTAGATATATTTATATGCGTAATGAGATTTAAATAATTTTTTTTAAAAATGTTGCAATTTTATGACGTTAACTTTTTATAAAATATATTAAAGCTTTTTTAAATAATTTCATCTCTTGAATAAAATCATTCGTCGAAAAAATACAAAAAAAATGATCTTATACCCACATCTGTTTGATTTATAAGCATGTTTCAAAAGATATGAAATGATACACGCATAAAAGTAACTTTGCAAAAATATAATTGGTAACAATTCAATCATTTTTACAACATTTATATATATATATATATATATATATATATATATATATATATATATATATATATATATATATATATATGGTAGTTACCGCAAAATTAAATCATCTAGAAACGATTCTCGTTCTCAAACATAATAACTTTTAAATAAAAATCTTTAGAATTCAATGTGTACAAAGGAGGAAACGTTCCAACCATTTTTCTGGGTCAACTAACAAATATACAACAATATTTATAAAATCTTGACTAGATTGTCGGAATTTGGCGATTTATACTTATACTACTTGACCCTATCTGAAGTATAGTGGTAGCTCCATCATCAAGTGGTTGCCACTTATGATGCTCTTAGATTATGGAACATTTCAACGTGGAGGAGTTGAATGGAGATACATACAACCCGAACGGAGTTAACTAAAAGCATGCAATCTAATATCATAAAAAATATTATGCATATATATATATATATATATATATATAATTATTATTTAATTTATTTAGTTGTAAATTATACTTAGTATTACTTAATTATTATAATTTATATTTTTTATAACAGAGATAGTAAGAAAACGAATTTATATACTATGAATAATAAAAATATTAATTCTCAATTAAAGTATTTGAAACAGATTTTTCTTAGTAATTTTATTGGAGACAGGCTGTGCATAATAATGTTCCTTTTTCTAATAAAACAACTTGTTGATTTAATTTGACAAATATTTGAAAATGACACATGACTTGTTGGAAAGTAGTTTAAAATTAAATTATATTCATCAAACAAATAAATACTAATATTCCCTTCTAAAAATTTACTCGTGACTGCCAGATACCTATAATAAAATCAATAATTCGATTTTGAACACACGTTTTTGTTTGTATACATTAACATGCACTTCATGTTAGCGGAAATTAATAGAAAGTCTTTAGAAATATACTGATAGAATGTACTATGAATTAAAATTATTATTTTTTAAAATATTAGTATTTGAGAATTTCCTGTCACTTCTTACTTTGAACTAGTCACACATTTCCTGGTATGAACGACGATTTAAATTAATACTTTAAAAATAAACATTCATTACAAAATACAGATTTATATTTTAATCTTAAATTATTTCTATATTTCAAAAAAACGTACGGTGCAATGATGGTTTCAAAAGTTTTGAGTTGAGGATGAGAGCCTTGAAGATGAAGAAGTTCACGGGCATCCTTCTTCAGTTCATAAACACTAACTGAAGGCGTTAGTTGAATCGGAACAACACAACAATTTGAGAGCTTGCACAAAAGTTATGCATTCGTCATTGAACAGTTCTGAACCACTTAAAATAGCTAGGAAAATCAGAAAAACTTAACAAATGAGTGCTGCACGAACTGAATGAAAACAAAAAAGATTTCCATTACGAAGTTTGCTCTACGCTTCTTTAACGCATCAGAAACGATCCATTTCTCGATCGTATCGTAATGTACGATAAAAAGTGAATCCTTTACGACAACAGAAAGCGATTTGCATAATGGTTGGACAAAAATGAAGTCCCAAAGTATTTCGCGAAACTAAAATTACACCAAAAGAAAATTATGGTGACTGGTGATCTGCGCTCTGTATAATCTACTATATTTTTTTAAATCTTGGCGAAACCATTACAGATGAGAGTTATTGTCAAGAAATCAACAAAACTGCGACGTCTGATCCCCGCACTGGTCAATTGAAAAGGTCAAATTCTGCTGCACAACAACCCACGACTGTACATCGCACGATTGACCATTCAAAAGTTGAATGAATTAGGCAATGAAACATTGCATCATCCACCATATTCACCAGATATCTCGCAAACAGATTATCACTTGTTTAAGCATTTCGACAACTTCTTACAGGATAAGGTCTTCAACAAAAAAGCTGCTGAAAGTAGATTTCGAGATTCTATCAACTCCAGAACTCCAGAATTTTACACCACCGGAATAAATAAACTTAAGTAATTAATTTAAAAAAATGTGTCGATGCTTATTTTAATTAATAAATTTAATAATTAACTGAGAGAAATGTATATGAATTTTGAAGGTGATAAACCGTAATTATTTTTCTACCAGCCTGAATTATAATGTCTTGACATTCAGAATAATTGTCAATTTATAAATAATTGTATATATATATATATGTATGTATGCATATATATATATATATATATATATATATATATATATATATATGCATACGTTTCGAATAAAAATAAATGATAAAATAGAACTGTAATTAAACAGTAATACGACTCTGACATAAACGTTTTAAATGTAGCTGGTAAATATTTAAAACATAAACATTCAGTTGATAATATAAGCAATAAATAAAACATTCGTTGGCGGAACATAAAATATTTTACTGTAACAAACAAAAAAAAATACAAACAGCATTAATCTTCTTAGTAACTCTTTTTCGTCAAACGATGTAACATCACGCTACTGTTCACAACGCGTACGCCGTACTACCCCACTGGGATGTACGATAATCCGAACTAGGGAAAAAACTACCTCTTATAGTACAGAACGTTTGCTACGCTCAAAGTGGAAATAGTGGTTCGTTTGTTGTAAATTTCGAATACAACCCTATTCAATTCGAAAATTGACATGCGAACATCGGATTCCCGGAGTCCAATTTGGTTACTAAGGCGGTCAGAGTATCGAACGACATTATTGAAAATCTTCGATCGCTTTATACGTATTACACACGATACGTGTTAGATATTTTACACTTAATGCACAAACACAATGTGTAGTTTATTTGAAATTGATCAATGTATTAAAATTTATACATAACGTAATACATGTTCGACCGGTTTAAATAGTTCAGCAGTGATTTACATACATAGACATGAATGCGGTGCGTATATATATATACATTAGTATTGTTTCTATTGAAGTTTAAATTTCGATGAGTACTTGATGACAAATGCTTGTATTTATTATATATATATATATATATATATATATATATATATATGTATGTATATACATTTTATGAAATCAATCAATTCAGTATTATAATTATCGGATTTCTCCTATAAACTTTTATACGAGCAGTTATAAAAATATGCTATGGCCTTACGAAACTCGTGTCAATTATATATCTAAAAAACATATTTTCCCTGACAAGATAAAAATTATAAAAAATAATTATTGCATATATTTTTATTGTCGTACAATTTGTAATTCTCAAAATAACAAACCGTAAAAATGATTTGTAATTTAAAAACGTAAGAATAACATCTTTATTAAATCATAAAAGTAATAAAGGGGATTGTAAAAATTACAATACCAATAACTTGATTTAATTGGAAGGGTGCAGGCGTTTATTTCTACAATCCGTGCCGGAGTGGTAATCGTACATCGTTGAAATCGTTCTCAACAAAATCATTGTATCAAATATATATGAAACAACTAATATAAATTTGAACTTTTTCTTTTGAAACTAGTTTGAACCCGCTCGACTACACAAAGTTAATTATACTATTATCGACCCATCACATATTTTAATCAATTCCTAATATGACATCTTCCGTCGCGGGATTTCTAGATCAAACACGTATCAGAACGAACTCCCGTATTCCCATTAGATAATCCATTACAGAATTAATGATACAACACAAATGACCGTTTTATCTCAATAACACGACACGTCTATATTTTCATCCGATGACCAAAAGTCGGACGGTGATGCGGAATCTGTATGTCCAAAGGGTTAATGGACAACTTATGCTCTTCCATCAATTAATTAGTGGAGGATATCCTATGCAAACAGCTTACATAACGCTCTATAAACTCCTGTCTCTATTATTAATGCGTAAACCGTAAAGAATGACATGCCCACACATAAAATCATCGATTCGGTTTCTATACATGTTCAAGAGACAAATGTTTTGTACGTGGTATCGAAAGGATGAGACGAGGAGAACAGTTCGTTCCAATATAACTGTTTTAGTCACTTGTCTTTTCTCTAACAGCGTTTATTCGGTGCTATTGTGAAATGTACGTTTTACATTTTGTTATGTTTTCAACATAACATGTAATGAATCTCAACTCGTGACCCATTAATCACCAAGCTGACACAATAATTACTGTACTTTGACCAGTTCATAAAGTGTATGATTTTTATTACACTTGTAAAGATATATATATATATATATATATATATATATATATATATATATATATATATATATATATATATATATATATATATATATATATATATATATATATATATAAGCAAGAAAAAAGATATATTGTGGTTAAACATTAAGGAAAAATTTTATTAAACCCAAAAAGTTTTATTTGTGTTGATAATAATATAATATAAAAATAATAATTAGACATTTATGAATTTATTTAAAGAAATTTGTTTTCATATCAAAATATATTTAATTTTGTGTAGAGTAATAATTAATTTACATGAAATAAATTCTGAGCACAAAACGAATCTTCTATAAACTCTTTCAAATAACGACTATTATTTACAAATTTCTGTGTATGTCTTTTGTTATTATGTCTTATACATATTTAATTTTTACATAAAATCACATAAACATTTTTTATTTGCTTTATTGATTATTATTATTAGTTTTGTAAAAAGATGACTGTTTATCAATCAACACTTTTTCTGTAATTGTGATATTTTACAGTAAACAAAAAGTATGTACCAATATTTTTGTTTTTCAGTTATTTGATTCTCCTTAAGTTTAATATAACTATATTTTCAATTATTTCATATATATATATATATATATATATATATATATATATATATGTGTATATGTATATATAAATATATATATATATATAAATATACATATAATATATATATATATATATACGAGTATATATACACATCATCGGACATAACAAATATTATTGGTCATTTATAGAAAAGAATAGGCATTGAATCGTGTGAACTAGAAAGTTTTGGAAGAGCCCTTCATTCAGTAGTAAATTGAAAGTGGCTAATGATATCATTATATATATATATATATATATATATATATATATATATATATATATATAAATATATATATATATATATATATATATATATATATATTACATATATATACATATATATATATATATATATATATATATATATATATGTATATATATATATATATATATATATATACATATAAATATACAGAGTGGTTCAATTTACGCTTCCACACGAAAGTATCAAAAAAATCGCAAAAATGAAAAAAAATCATGTTATTTTTATTTAGTATTTTAGTTCAATTGTATTTTAGTATTGAATTGAACTAAAATACTAAATCAGCGGTGGATCGAAAGAAGCTACTACTGTTGACGATGTATATAGAAGTAATAAAAAAAGACAATGTAAAGGTTAAATATTAATAAGAAATATTATAGAACACAAAAAGTTTTGGTTGTGTTTATAATAACAGAATTTAAAAAAGACACACTATAACTTTTTTACATCAATAAACTTTCCCAAAGAAAATTGTATTTTAGTTGGAATACATCAACTAATTTAATGTAGACTAGTCATTTCGTTAATAAATAATTTGAGTTTCGAACTTAAAACGAAATTTCTTTTAATTTCAATTCTTTCATCACATTTCAATTCTTATAAGATTATTTTAAAAAATCACTTATTTACAAAGATCTTTTTATGTCTTTTACAATTGTGTTATAAATAGTTATTAAAATATTATATAAAATAATATAAACAGATTATATTTGTTATATTAATTTCTTGTTTGTGTAAAAAATTATTCGTTATTAAATAAAAGTTTTTCTTTAAATTGTGGTATAATATAATAAACAAAAAGATATTAATGTTTTACTAATTATTTCATTCTCTCATAAGTTCAATATAGCTTCGCTTTTAATTTTTTAAAACATGCATACATGAATACATATATATATATATATATATATATATATATATATATATATATATGTATGTATATGTATGTATATGTATGTATATATGTATGTATATGTATGTATATATGTATGTATGTATGTATGTATAATAAAATAAATATTAATGTTGACAGTGTTTTAAACGATTTGGAAATAAACACTAGTTTCACTAATGTTTAAAAATGGTTCATTCCCATAATTTTAGAATCTGTATCCGTATGATAATTACATTCGTCTTTTTATTACATTACTCATCATACTTATTCATGAAAATAGTGTGTTTAATAACATAAACGTAAATTAATTAATGGTGGTAATAAAACAATTCACGCGTTTTTCTCTGGTGTCGATGTATTCTCACCGTACTTTTTTCCGTTGCTACACAGAGTTAATACGATCAGTAATAAAAATATCTATGAAACGAGTCTAACCGAAAAGTGTGGTCGTCAGTCAACAGGATCATCGGTGGCCAGTGGCCGCTCAGAAGCCGGTGCAAGTTCCTACCTCAGCTCTCAGACCTGTGATAATGGATGACCACATCCCGGCCATCATTCATCTCTCTCGTCAGACAAAACACACACACACATGTAAGTAGAATATATGAGAACATGTATATGTAATGTAGATTACCTGATGGCCAGCAACGTTCATCCAGTTCCTGCATAGACCTAGCACGATTTATCATGTAGCGGAATACATATGTAAAACAAATAATCTAAACAATTCATGAGTGAAACAGCGATCTGTATACCAATTAAAGCACGGTTATAACCCGCTCAATAGCCGGTGTTCGTCCGATGTGTGTGATTGTTATGGACGTCGAGGTTCATGTGTAAAAATTTAAATATATTCAAGAGGATTTCCATCATCGGTCAGGTTGTGCGGTGTACAGTATGTTATGGCTGCCATTATACACAGAGCAATTATTTAACAGTGTGTTGTGTTGGCCAACAATTATTATACTCTTCTTACGCAACACTGTTATGCTATTTGAATACCAAGTTTTTATTAGTCTACCTGCTATATGTTTGCAGGGCACTAACTAATAATTATAATTGACTGATGAGGCACGAGATAACAGCATATTTTCTTTTTAAGCACTGTACTATACACATACATTACGTGCGTATTTATTATGTAAAATATTTTTTTATGTCTAGTATAATTCAAATCGGAAAAAATAGAAACGGCATGATAATTAGACGCTTTAATTAATAATTAATATATAATATTTTTTTAGAATACTTTAAATGTTATGCGATGGATATACAAATGTGTTATTTTCTGGTTAGTTAGTAAAACTGATAAGCGTAATTAAACATTATTTTATTACAGCTGCGAGCGTTTTATATCAAATAAATTAGATTAATTTTGTACTGATTAATTAGTGAACACAAAAACGTGTTTTAATTGACAACAGTTAAATTGAAATCAGTTTTAGTATTCTCGTTTATTATAGAATTTTAAACAAAACTGGTACATTTTTGTATTATTAACGTTTTTGAATTTATTGGCAAATTATTAGGTTGGTAGAAAAATAATTGCAGTTTATGACGTTCAATTTTGTATAGATTTTTCTCTCATAACTGTTTTAAGTAGTCTAGAACTGTAGGATGACTAACGTCTAACTTTTGTGCAAATTATCGAATTGTTGTGAGTGGTTCTGATTTAACTAACATCTTCAGTTGGTCGTTATGAACTGAAGAATGATGCCCGCGACCTCCTTCATATTCGAAGATCTCGTCTCCAGCACAACAGTTTTAAAACTACCATAGTACTGTACGTTCCTTAACAGTTTCTGTTCGTTTACCACCCGTTTTGCACTCATATAAAAAAATTCTTTTATCTGCTTCTTTTCCATCTTTAATTCAATAGTATAATTTGAAGCAATGGAGCAAAATTAATAATAAAACTAAAGTTTTGTTACCAAAATACAGATCGAAAAATACACTTTAAAATGATATTAACATGAACACGATGAAATGTCATTTTCATTGAAAAAAATTAAGGTTAGAATTTAGAACACAAAAACCGTAATTATTTTTCTACCAACCTAATATTTATTAACAGTCAGATATAAAACATTTATTGAACGAGATGAACATATTTTATTGATTTCTTGTATAATTTTTAAAAATTTTGTCATTTGAAGTATGTCAATAATGGTTAATTTTCTACAGAATATGTTATTTCTGTAATAAAATAATCCAGTGATTCTCAAAATTATTGATTTCCGAATTTTTTTACATTTCTGAAAATTATTAAACAGACATATATTTGTTTGAGTACTTATGGTTGTATTTATAGGTATTTATTGTATTACAATTTAAAATTTATGGAATGCAATAAATAAATAAATATTTGAGGTTAAGGACGCGGTATTATCTAAGTCATTAGAGCCCGAACACGAATATAAAATAAAAACACAATCCCGATTGAACACCCACTTCGGGAATAATTTTGAGCTGAACAGTTTTAATCCTAATTTGATCCTCAATTGAGCAGAAATTTGTTATTTCAAATTTGTTAATTTTCTTTTTCACTTTCATTTTTATTACATGCCGTTTACGAAGTCATTTCATTTCACTCAGAAACCTTCAAGTGTGACTACTATATGTATTAAAATATTAGGTTGGTAGAAAAATAATTGCGGTTTATAACCTTCAAATTCATATATTTTTTTAAGTGGTCTTAAGTGGACCAGAACTATTGGATGACTAACGTCTAACTTTTATGCAGGTTGTTGAAATATTGTGGATGGTTCTAATACAACTAACGCATTCAGTTGGTCGTTTTGAACTGAAGAAGGACGACTGCGACCTTCTTCATTTTCAAGTTTCTCATTCACAGCACAAAATTTTTGAAACCACCATTGCACCGTGCGTTCTTTAACAGTGCACACACCAAAAGCATCGTCTAATTTATGAGCAGTTTCTGTTACCACCCGTTTTGAACTTATTAAAAATGCTCTTATTTGCTTCTTTTCCATCTTTAATTCAATAATCAAACTTGAAGTAAAATTAATAATAAAACCAAAGTCGATGTTGCCAAAATACTAACAAAAAATGTACTTTAAAATGATATACACACGAACACGATGAAATGACACTTTCGTTTAAAAATTTAAAGTTAGAATTCAGAATAGAAAAAATGCAATTATTTTCCTACCAATTTTAATCGCATACGATCCATAAAATTGTATTAGGGAATATCAGGTCTATGAGGAGAAGATTTTGACAAATTTTGCAATAACAAAATATAATTTTACTATTTGAATAAAGATGTATTTGAGATTTTAAACCAGAATCTTAATTCTATTTCTAAAAATTTCATATTTAATTCATTTGCATTAAATTAATTTTTAATATCTATTAAGAACGTATATTATTTAGGGCAATAAACGTACGGCATAATAATAATAATTAAAGAAAAGAAATGTAATACATCTCCGTATACGATAAACAATAACAACGTATATTGTATAGCTTTAATTAGTAGATAAACTGAAATTATAAATATTCATAGAGTCATTTCAACACGTATATAATATTGAACACTTGCAAGAGTTAATGTAATAACTGTTTTTATTCGACACATTCTTATATCCATCAATAAATTACATCCGCCATAAATAAAGGTCCTTATTTAGAAAACTGGATAATACTCGGTTCTAATCCTTAACTAGAGCTTACATCAACTTCTTACCCTAACGAGTCTATAAATATTTATATATTACTTAACGGTGTAAATAATTAACTAAAAACGTGCATTGTGTGCATCATAATTGATCAATTAAGCACGTCTACGAAGGCTGTTTATGTTTCAGAGGCCGGAAGACCGTGAGGATGACGGGCTGTGCTCCTACGTTTAATATGCAAACATAATAAGCTGTATGAATTAACACTTGCTTTGTCATACTCATGTTAAGAAAATTATAATGGCGGTTTTAGTACCAACACAATATATACATATCGTACGCAATATTCAGTGTTTCATTAAACGATTTAGTCTAGAAATAGCAGTCTGGTATTGTGAATTCAAACTAACCGAAAGAATACGAGAGTTTCATATCAGTTTATAGTTTTTTTTTCGGAATTTGGAAAAAGTTTGGTGCGTTTAAAAGATGTTTCTTAATGTCGATAAAGATAATGAATTCTAAGCGAGAAAAGGGATATCAGTTCAAATTAGATTATTTTTTATATCAATTATAAACCTTCTATTTCACACGATAACCAGTTTTTATAACTGTAACTGAAATATTTTGATAACGAATAAATTTTATAATTAATAAACTATACTTGTTATCAAACCTGCAACAGTCTACAAGTTTTATTTTAATCGAATCTTTTATAACCTTCTTTCCGATAAATTATTGTAAATAGATCAGAGAATAATTTTTTAAAGAATTTATAGCAGTGTATAAAACTGTCAAATATCTATAAAAGCATCCTTCAACGAAATATAAATCGTGTACCTTATTTTTATGAAGGATTATTGATTACCAATAAAATACATTATTTATCCATATACGTGATTTGTTAAACATCGCTTATATACAGTTTTTTTTATTATATTTATACCTTATTTTAGTTATTTATGAGCTTTGTGTCGTATATCCTTGAATTGATCTTATTGACCTATAAAAAATAAAAATGGAACTTTATTACAAATACTTATTCTTTGGTATCTAAACGTTTATTTGTTTTCGGGAAAAATTCTTTTGTTTGAAATAATAATTTGAGAATACTGAAAAAATTATTTGGGAAATTTGATTTATTTTTCGACAATTAAAATAGTTTTAAATTGTTTATTTTACTAAAAAAATATATTTTAAAAATATTTTCATATCAAAATGGAAACTTTCAAACATAAATTTTCAGCTTCTTTCGAACATATAATCTTTTAAATTAAAATTGTTTTATAATTGATTAGTGATCTTTTCGATAAAAGAGATTCTTCTATACTTTTCAAATCTAATGATGAATACATTATTATTGGAATGCGTATAAATAACAATCAAAATATAAAATAATCGATTATTGAATATGATTTGCAGAGAAATGAACTATCATCTGTAAAAGTGAATTTACCCATATTACTAAAAAATATAACTGAATCGATCATTTCAAAAACTATGTAGGTCATGTTTTTTCAAAAAATTTTTTGTTGAAATTAGATTTTTGAGGGTAGCTTCATATTCAGTATAAAATTTAAATTAGCCTCGATATACCTACCTGTCAAATCTGATCATTCTTTGTTGCCTAATGAATGTGATCTTGGAGTTATTAAAAAAAAACTGTGCGAAAACATGATCGTACGTACATGCCAAAGAATACGTTAATATGGTTATTCAATCCAGTATAAAATTTTCAGTAAAGAAGTACAGACTGTTGAGATTTTTGAATTTAAAAACTGGTGGCCCCCGTTTTACAAAAAAAAACTATTTATCAACTGAATCTTATGGGAGAAGAGTTCCGAAACACTAAAAAAAAACATTTTCTCCTTCATCATATATGATCTTTCAATGCGATGCCTATAAAGCAAGGATGGTGAAGACTGAGGAATTCATAGATGGTTCATCAAAAAACACATTGCAAATACTAAAACATACTACATCTGCGATGTCACTTCCGTCTACGAAAGCATATGGATTGAAAATTTCGATTAAGTATAAAAAATAGACAATTTAAAACAAGTGAAAGATAGCATTTTGGAGGAGCATATGTCATTTTACAACGAAATATTCAATTGACCAACCAAAAAATTGAAGAAACTCTGCTAGAATCCGATGGATAATATGATTATACATCTTAATATTTGATTATAAGCGAGATACATATTTGCGTGTGTTTTTTAATAAAGAATCATATTAAAAAAAATATTTTAAATAATTTATTAATCATCTAATATTATTCCCTACAAAAACAACATAAGTCGAAACGATTTACGTTGCTTTTTTCCCTTAAGGTTTCATAGGAGAGTAACTATTAAGCAACTAACAAATAAAATGCCTAAAAACATATTAATAAAGAAAGTCTTTAAAAAAAATTATTATTTTTATGTTACTCAGTTTTATTGAATCCTGTAAATTTTAAATTTTAGATCCTGTTGATTTGATCTCCTGTTTTTCATTCTTTTGGATCAACTAAGTGAAGAATAGACTCTTTACTGATCTAAAGAGATGAAAACATCCAGCACATTAGTATTTTGAATAGTAATTTATTTTAATGGAAAAAAAAATTTTTTAAAAAATTATAATCATCACATTTATTAATTATCTATCAGACTTTTTTGAGAAAAAAATTACTGACTATTAGATATTTAGAATATTTTTTTTATTAATCAATTTATATTGTGTTATCGATTCGACCTTTTTAATAAATTAAATAAATATTGAAAAATATTTTCTTGTCGATTAAATTAAATTTATCTATTAAACTTTATAAAATTGATTGCAATATCAAATACTTTAATCTGTAATGCAGACTACAGTATAATATATTAATGTCAGCATGATTTAAAAAAGGGAAATGCTAGGTATGTATGTTAAATAAAAGTTTTATGTATTTACTAGAATATCAGTTTAAAATTATGAATAGTTATACAGCTATACAGTTACAAAATATTAATACGTTACAATTCTCTAAATAGAATATTAATAGTGTTTTTAAATTAAACGTCATTCCGATGACGTTTTGCATGATTAGACTATTAACGACAATATTCAAGTCCATACATCACACATACCACATCCTGTATTTGTTATATAAGGTAAAGCATTTGCTGTTTATGTCGTCGTAGCACGTTTCGGCCACCCACATGCCTAAAGAAACGTGGCAATATAGTCTGTAATGAAGTGCACATAATTACACTTTATATTTATGTACTTATGTGCATTTATTTGTATTTAAGGTACTTAACTTTTATTTGATTATTATTGTTGGCTTAAATGTGGGCTTCGTAAATGATATAAAAAAATACTTTGTATTTTTTATGTTTAGTATTAGTGATTATTAATTTGTATGTATTTTTACAGCATGAAGTTAATTTCAAGTACGTCTAAATTTTGTTATTTATTTTTGAAAATAATTACTTTTGAGATTTGAAAATATATAGTCTTTTTTGTCTAATATTGAAGATTAGTAATTGTATAATTCACGTATTTTACAGTACAGATTATGAGTGTATCTATTACTTAAGATATTTTTATTATATAAAAACAAAAATTAACTTGGCAGTAGAGAACTGACATTGTACCTGAATTCACTTTCACAAATGGATTATTTTTTCATCCTACAATCTATTAAAAAAATTCTGGTCAAACATATTTAATAAATCATTTTTGATTGATGCTTATATATATATATATATATATATATATATATATATATATATATATATTATATATATATATATATATATATATATATATATTCCTATATTGATGCCATCATCTTCACAGCGTTACGTTACAAGAAATTTTCCAATTATTTATTTAATTTGATAAAATACGATATTTTTTCTTAACAGAATTATATTTACTTCAACAAAAACTAATTTTCACTTTCTAAAAAGTATTATATTTTATCGGTATTTTGTACTGGCAATAAAACATATATTTTATTACATATTTTGATATTTTTGTATAAATACAATATATATATATATATATATATATATATATATATATATGTATATATGTATACATGTCAGAAATTTATTATTTATGATCAAAAATTCTTACATTTTCGACTTACAAATATTACGTCGATCTAAGTATCTAGCTTTTGTCAAAAATATGTTATAAAAAATATGTATTTTTTTTAGAAAAAACGATTCACATCGTTTGAGTTTTATACAAATTGAATAAAATCCAGTGTTTAAAAAGAAAATACCATATTTTTTCTTGTATAAATTACTTTATTAAAAAAATATAATTTTTTAACTTTTGCGAAAGGACAACTTATCAATATTAATATTCAAAATAATTAATATCTTTACGTTATATATTTAAAAATTATTAACATAAATCTATTGTACATGAAAATGTATCTTTTTTGAACCAAAATTAAAACTATTCAGATTTTTGATTTTTAACACAAAAATTATAATGATCAATATATTATTTTTTTTTTAAAAAGAAATCGTACTGTTAAATTTAATTGTAATTTGATATAAATAAGTATTTTAGAAGAAAATTATAAATTTATTCTTTCAAAAATCGATTAATTTCACAAAGAATCACTTTTTACTTGCTAACAAAGTACAATAATCCATCATTTTTTATAACTACATAGAATTAATAACAAAAACATATCTTTCTTTAACAATTAATTTTATTAAATAAATAAGTACAGGATATAACAGGACACGTCTACCAAGATATGTATGTACATATAGGACTGGTGCAATGATAATTTATTTATACACTGTTGAAATACATCTCTGCTTCTAATTCAATACACAATGCCTAGGGTTATGATGTAAGTTATTACACATCGAATGTATTACACAGCAGCCAAACAGATGGAATAAAAAAAGAACATTATAAAATATGAATATACCAGACGTAAATAAGTAACTAACAAGGCTTAAAATTTTTTTATATCCCAATTAAGCAAATTATGCAGCTCATTTAGTTTTCAATCTAAACATAATGGAAACGTTCTACACCTTCCAGTAAATTATCTGTCATATACATGTACATGTACATATATATATATATACATGTATATATATATATATATATATATATATATATATATATATATACTTTTGACCACTGGTCATTGTGTGAATCTTCTGTTTTAGTCAACGTCTAGGCATGTCTCGTATAAACAGTCATTTTTTATCTGTTGCATTCATCTGAACTAATGTTTTAATATGGATCACAATTTGTAATGAGATGTCCTATTTGAAACGACATATATTTTTTGTTTACAGTTAAAAATTGCAAAAACTATACCCTTGAAGATTTACATTTGCTATAAGTTCTAGCACTTCAGTTTCACTATAACGATATTTTTATTCAATTGAAATTAATGTGAAATAAGTATTAAATACGATCAATATAATCTGAAATGCTACTTAAATGTATACAAACTAGTAATTTAACTTATATATATATATATATATATATATATATATATATATATATATATATATACTTATAGAGATTCATATAAATGTCTTCCTAGAACGACTTTAAATATGATTTTAATTCATTTGTCTGGTATAATTGGATTCAACGTGCATTCAACAACCCTAGTGTCGAATCATTTTCCCTTTTTAATCAGTACTTTATAACGAGGCGCTTTTGTTTCGTGCACTAGCTAACAAACGAGCTGGACATGTGAGCGCCAATGACCATTGTTAACAAGGTAATTACGGAGAATTATAATCCAATAAAAGTTGAACGAGAGGTTTGCGCTTCCTCGCACGAACTGGCAGATGTTGAGCTTTCGACACTGATCATCTAACGCTACATACATTCATCTTGACATACATACAAATTATATATATATATATATATATATATATATATATATATATATATATATATATATATATATACACATTTATATTCAAAGTAACCCAATTTGATATAAATGAATATTCAGTCAACTCTAAAATTTAACTCTGTATAATTTGTAATTTAATGGTCTGTAAGAGAGAAAGCATTAATTGTAAATATAATAAATATTAATTTAATGTATAAATTATATATACGCATGTATAATATATTTGTAAATGTGGATACACAAACACAACCACACACACACACACACACACACACATGTATATATATATATACACATTAATATTCAGAGTTAAAGATATATATTTCTCTAATAAAATAAAATATATTATTTTAAAATAAAAAAAATCTTTTTAATACAAATACACTCTGGAATCTTAAAAATGTTTAAAAATAACATCAATAGACATAGTTTATATCGACAAATATTTAAACAATATGGAGAAATTAGTAAAAATTTGGTCTTTATATAATATATTAATTTTAAAATTGTACAAAATATTGAATATAGTACTGGGAATGTAAATATTACGGTGATAGAAAAATAATTGCGTTTCATGACCTTCAAATTCATATTCATTTTTCTCTTGGAACTGTTAGATGATTAACGCCTAACTTTTGTGCAGGCTCTCAAATAGTTGTGCACGGTTCTGATTCAAATAACACTTTCAGTTGGTTGTTATGAACTGAAGAAGGACGCCCAAGAACTTTTTCATCTTCAAGGGTCTCGCCCCCAGCACGAAATTTTTGGAACAACCATTGCACCGTACTTTACTTAACAGTACCCACACTAAAAGCATTGTTTAGTTTAGGAGTAGTTTCTGCTGCTTTACCATTCGTTTTGAACTCATACAAAAAATATGCACTTTTTTGCTTCTTTTCCATCTTTAATTCAATAGCCCAGTTTGAAACAAAATTAATAATGAAACCAAAGTTGATGTTACCAAAATACGGACCGAAAAATCCTCTTTAAACTAATGTTAACATGAACACAACGAAATGACACTTTGATTGAAAAAATAAGGTTAAAATTCAGAAAAAAAAAACGGAATTATTTTCCTACCAACCTAATATGTACCGGTATGTATGTATGTATATTTTTTATATATATATTTACAACCGACGTCTACTATCAGAATTTCTAACTGATTAATGAAAAATCTGTATATATATAAATAATATTTAATTAAAAAGTTTATTGTCCTGTCCCATTCTCAAAGACAAATTAAAAAAATAATATCTTATAAAATATTACATTTATAATAAATAACTTTTTATTTTTAATACGAAATATATTAATTTATGTTAATGTAAAACCTACGCACACATCCATAAAATTAATAGTTATGTCTTAAATGTATAGAATTTTAAAAGGAACAAACAACTTTCGTACTTATATATATATATATATATATATATATATATATATATATATTTGTTTGTCTTTAAATATTGAGATTTAAGTAACTTTTAATAGAGATAAAAAGATTTCTAAATTATTTCTTTGTTATTTGCTATGAATGTTCACAAACGAGAAAACCAATTAATTAAAAAAATATTTAATTACAAAACTAATCATGTGACTTCAACCAAACACAGTGAACCAATTTGACAAAAAATATGTTTTTTTTTATTATTTAAAAGACCTTAATAAGAAATAATTTTTATGCATTTTGATCACAAAAATTAAGTTTTATGAATTTATCTGTAAAAATAGATAAACAAATTCGTAAAGAAAAATTTGGAATTAAACTCTTCAATTCATTTACAGCTGTAATCCAAGAATAAATTGATAACTAAACTTTAAATTAGTCAATGGAACTTGAACTAGTTTTAGGTTTTTTAAGTATTAGTGATTCAAAGAGCATTTATAATACTATAAAAAAATACATAAGCTAATTCTAAATATAGACTCCTACAAATCTACACAATATATCAATAATTATATCTTCACAATATTAATAAAATAACTCTTCCTATGAATAGCCATACAGTTGGAAAGATAAGAATATTCAGATGAAATCGTATAAAGACTCCAAAAAATAATTTCAAAATTTGTCTATCAGATCTACTAAACGTAATAAAAATTAAAATAGAAAATAAATAGTACACACAATGATATAGTTCAAATGCCAAATAAAAAATTAATAAAAATTTAAAAAAATAAATAAAAACCCACAAAATATCAACAAAGAGATGAGATGATACTTAGAAGACTACTTCTTCATCTTTTCAAACGTTTACGTCTTTAAGAAAAACTGTAACCAGTTAATTGTTATTAAATAATCAATTTTGCATAATGTTATTAAGTTAGTAAATATTAAATGGCTGATTTCGAATAAAGATTAGTTTATTATATCTCAAACAAGAAGCAGTATAATCAATCAAAGTATGCGACTCAACTACTGAATTTTTTTCCATCTCAAAGATAGCTTGTTTATGTCAGCAGCGAGGAAGCCTGAGGAGCGAGTTGCGATGAAATCGCGATAGTCGTTTTCTACAGCTTGTTAAGAATTGAATATTTTTCCTTGGAAGAAGTGGTCCAAAGTTTTGAAGACGTGGTAGTCAATTGGGGCAAGGTCTGGTGAATACGATGGATAACAGAGTGTTCCCAAATCCAACTTCTGTAGTTTGAGCAACGTTGTTTCTGCAACACATGGCTGACCGTTGTCTTGTAAGAGGATTGGTATGTCTCTATTGACCTATCTCGGATGTTTAATCGCATGCGTCCTCATCATTTCATTCAATTGGTTATAGTAGACATTTTCTATAATCGATTAACTAGGTTTCATGAAGCTATACTGAATAATATCAGTGCTGGACCACCAAACAGACACCATTATTTTTTTTTTGATGAATATTTAGTTTGGAGCCATGTTTCGGCGCTTCATTTTTATCCAAACATTGTGTCGAACGCTTACGATTGTCAAAAATAATAACTTTTTATCGCACGTATCATTATGGTATAGAAATGGTTCGCCTTTAAGTCGTGACAGCAAGGAAAGACAAGCTTCGAGACGATTCCCCTTTGACGCTAATTTAATTCATGCGGAATCCGTCTATCCACCTTCTTTACCTTTCCGATTTGTTTCAAATGGTCCAATTTATTGGAATAGTAACTTCAAACCTTGCTGCTAATTTACGCGTACTTTAAGATAGATTCGCGCTTCCACTACAGCTTTCAGCTCATCATTATTCACCTTGGTCTCAGGTTGCCCACGTGGGTCATTTTCAAAGTTAAAATTACCAGAACGGAATTTATCACACCGTGGACACACTATGCGTTCATTAGCCACATCCATCCCAAACATTTTGTTTATATTTCGATCTGTCTGCGCTGTATTCATTCCACGACGGAATTTATATTTGAAAATAACACGAATTTTTGACTTATCCATGGTTTTACAAAAAAATCCCTAAAAAGGAATTGAATATTAAACACGTGCGTTTGAAAGATTTATGATGTATACTTTCACAATAAAAAAAAATGTTAATCAATGTGAAATGTCAGAGGGTAGCGGTCAATCTTAGTACTTAAGGAAATCATGCATTTCATAGTTAATAACCTTAATATTAATTCAGAAAGAAACAACTCTCGCAAACAATAAAGAAATTCCTTAATCCAGGAAAAAATTGGTGTAGAAATTCGAATACTTCACTTTTTTTTAAAAAAAAATATAAAATACAATGTGAAATATAACATTAAATAATGAAGTATATATTCATACTCCAAATATTTTGTATGTGTAAAATTATTTATTATAATAAATTTCAACTGACCCAATAAAAGAGATTTTGAAGTATTTTGCAGTAAATAAACTATAAAAACGGTAGAAATGATGTTATATTGAACAATAAACATTTATATTGGCACCTTATCAAATCAAAATGGTTAAAAAGAAGACTGAGAAAGTGGTATTGCTTTTATAAAATAGTTAGAAAACGTCAGCTGCAATCTCTGTAATCGCGCACAAACACTACAGATATATAGATTGTGTATAGTACAGCTGGACGACTCGATGGCCCGATGGATGTATTTATTTATTTACGTTATGATTGTTATTATTATTAGCAGTAATGCTTGTAATATTGCTCAGCATCTATGATATAGTTCTACGTTACAAGCGACCAACTGGGACACAATAAGTGTTATCACAATAGACACACGTCCGGGAATAATCTTCGCGTTCACTAGTTGGTGAGAACGGGTCATCTCATTGAAACTGCTGCAATAGACCACAAGCCAAGCGACTAACTTCACATCGCCAGCAATTCCGGAAGGTTTCGAGTGCTTCGTTTATTTTTAATAGCGTTCCGGGTCCGGGTTCGCTGTTATGATTAGGTAGTGAATACAGACGTTTTGTAAATGGGTTGTCGTCGAGTGTGTTTTTTAACCCGAATCGAGTTTTCTGATTAGATTTCCGTGTCAGATGTGTTGTTATCATGGAAATGATATTGCCAGCGTGTAATTGGGAATTATTTTTTAGATTGCAACTACATCCGCTGTTTTATATTTGTGCAGTGAAAATTGTAATCAGAAAATAGGAATGTTGTGCCGGAACTGTACGTACAGCACAGCCCAAAAGTAAATAACAATAGTATTGAATAACATGTAGCTGTATTCAAAATAAACATCCTTTATTTATAAAATAAATACACATTTGATTTAAGAGCAGGTACATAAGTTTATGTTACTTTTAACAAAATCAAAACATTGTGTTTATGTGCAAATAACTGAACTGTTAAGTCTAAAATTTAACAAGCATGAAGTCAAATTAAATTATTAATTAATATACTAACAATATACAATGTTTTTATATAATAACAAAGAAAATAAGATGAAAAATTGTTTTATCGAACATTATTTTTCCAATACTCACAAAAATAGTACACATTTTAAAGTTGGAGAAACATTTCAGAATATTATATTTCATATTATAAAAAAATATTTTATATTTCAAATCACAATATCTAAATTGAACATTTTAATTGATTATATTTAAATATTCGCGAGCGTATATTTCTCATTTTTAATTAAATTGCTTGTTACAAATTATAAACTAGTTTTAATTTTATTAAAAAATATAAACGAATTTAGTTTAATGTAGTAAACACCGTTCTATATTAAAGCGTATCATATTTTAGAACTATTTTTTTACATTGTATACTTTATTTATATTTCATTAGGTGTAGTGAAATACAGTTATTACAATTTATTTTAAAAAGTTAAATATATTAATCAAAATATTAGAAAATATTCGTGAAATTTCTATATCGCAATATTAAAACAAAGTTATATTATTTTCTGGTGAACTATTTTCGAAACAAAACTCGTCGATCTTGATGGCCCCAGGACGTGATCAGTACAAAAAAAAATTAATTTTTTAATTAGCAACCGGATTTGTTGACTTGAGGAGGTCGACTCTTATCATTTATAATTAAATGTCAAGATAGACTTGAATACGAAAGTAAAAAATCTGACAGATTTATTACAAAGTAGCATCTTTACTCTTATTAAAAAATGACCTCATCTCAACTATGAAGAAGCTCTGTATTAATAACCTTGAGTCATGCTACTTCATAAATTTTAAAACAGTACAGACCCATTGGAAGAATTTACTACGAAAAGTACAAGTTCAAATGTGCTATGTTCGTTAGCGAAAAGTGAAAATTACTTTTACACTTGAAATTGAATGTCGTTTTTTTTAAAAAATGCATTATTAGTTTATAGAAATTATAATTTAGTTATAAATTACTAAAAACATATAAATACAACTAATTTAATATTTATTTTAAAAAGTATCATAAATATTCAAACCGACATTTTTAATTCAATTAATGACAAAATTTATAAAATAAAAAACTCTGATTTTTTCCATAATTTAATTCATACTTTTTGGCCTTAAAATCATTATGTATTTATATAATTAAATACATATAAAAGTACACAACTATAAAAGTATGTAATTGGCTTTAACCCATTTCTAAAATACATATTATTTAAAATATAACATACATTTTTTATGATAGTGATATATATATATACATATAGATATATAATGTTTTTTATATATAATTTATTTATTATATTACTAATGATAATCGCAAGAAATGTTTCCCATTTATTATTCAAAGCAAAATGCATATAAATTGATCACTGTTTCATTAATATAACAACACTGGCATAAATATTTTCCTGTAATTGATCTCCGGTCGTAAAAAATATTTAATTGATTTTTTTAAAAAAAATAAAACGCGAGTTCACTGTTCGCCAATCAAGTACAACTACGTAGCAATTATTTCAGAAATCTACATCCAATATTTGATACACAACGCATTCATAAAATGTGACTCGTATTTGTCAATTTTATTTAAGTGAGCAATTTATTCACTTCACAAATTTGACAACGTCAATTAATTTTTTTTATATATATTTTGTTATTTTAACAACGTATGATTTATTACGGGCAATAACTAATTTGAAGTAGTTTTGATTGGCGTATAATTACTTTATCAGAATATACATAGTTATTCAATTGCATGATTAATTAAAATATTCTTGTTGATAAATGAAAAATTATGGAACGGACAACTATGGGATATTCTTATCAATCTTGAATTAATTCGAATA
The DNA here is from genome assembly GCA_034766995.1 of Acanthacorydalis orientalis. Classification (NCBI taxonomy): domain Eukaryota; kingdom Metazoa; phylum Arthropoda; class Insecta; order Megaloptera; family Corydalidae; genus Acanthacorydalis; species Acanthacorydalis orientalis. Next base: position 16,986,569 of record CM068315.1, on the reverse strand, counting down.
TTATTATTCATTATGCATGCAATGAATTTGATTTCAAATAAATGTTTATTGAATTTATCGTCGTATTTACTATCTGAAACTAAAGTTGTGATTTGATTATTAATACGGTTTGTATCAATGTTCAATTTTCTCCAATACTATAATTAATGAAAGAATACACAAGTGTTCAATTTTCTTTATATATATATATAATATACAATATATATATATATATATATATATATATATATTTATATATATTTATTATCTAATGAAACATAAACGAAATATGATGTAAACTAATCCTACTCATAGCAAAAATTGTGAAGTATTTTTTCCTATTTGAATAACAGTATTATACCGGAAATTATCTTATATATATATATATTTATATATATATATATATATATATATATATATATATATAATAATGAATTAATTATCAGAGACTTGCGAATTCAAACCTGGAAATTCGTACTGTTGTATCTTCGTCATGTATGGTTATTTATTATGTGTTTTTATTAACTTTGTGTTTGAAAATATTAATAAAAATTATTATATTTAATATTTAATGAAAATTTGTTTAGTTAAATAATGAAAATTATATTTATTATAGTACTTTTTGCACACGACTTAAAAAAATAACAGTTATTATAAACAGTCCACAATTATTAATAAGATAGAAATACAACAACGTCCTTAAAAATCCTGACATATTAATTTTTTCCAAGAACGTTTAAAATGCAATCAATGTACATTTTCGGAGAACGATCGTTGCTTTTAACTACAGACAATTATCTTTTAAACGAGTGCTGAAATAAGTAACTTGATATAAATATCTATCGCTAGATCATCCCTTAAATTCTGATACACTAACTTGGTATTATCTCAATAGGTATGGGTTTCATCCGTGTTCAACATTTTCAAGTATAAAAAAATGTGCTGTTCGATCTAAATAAATATTCTGACGGAGGCATGAAATGTTTTAGAGAAAGAGACAAAACGATGTGATTCGTAGATAAGAAAAGGTGTTATTACGAGAGCCAGATCCAGGCTAACTAGGTCTGAATGCAAGGCAGGTGCCGAAAGGTAACGCAGTAAATTACTGCCCAACCAGTCATTACTGTGTTGGCCAACCACTACGTCAGTCTGTTTAGTAGAGAAGACATGGTTGGCGCAGAATGATGGTTAAGCGAATTCTTGTTATTCGCATACAGTGGCGTGACTTTTACGAAATAAAATAAATCTATAGTAATTCTGAAACGTACCTAGCTGCTATCATTACTTTTTTTATTAATAAGCATGCCATAGGAATCATATAATTAAATTCAAAAATAGTAATGATCCTAAAAAATATAAATAAATACTTATTAATTTCTTAGAATTAAGAATAAAATTATTTAACATATAAAAAAGTTATTAAAAATATACAGTATGTTAAAATAAATCTTGTAAAAAACTAATTTTCATTTTTAAACCAATCAAGTGATATCCAGTATGAGATGAATTTAATAAAACAACAACTTATTTTTATAGACCGAATGATTAATAGTAAAAATTAATTTAGAAAATTATAAAAACTTGGTTGTTGAATGTTCAGTCATTTTTATAATTGGAGGCATTAGTACTTTGAATTAACTAGATTTCTGCTTACTAAAACAACTGACTTCTTTAGGGAAAGTGTTTAAAAATGGATAACGGAAGAAAATCTAAAAAATTAAAACCATATTCCATTCTGACTAAATTCGCTGTATATTCACAATTATTATAAGTGTTGTATATACTTAGATTATTATCGGGATTCGAGATAAAATTTTAGTGGATCTATATATGTAAAAAACATAGTTGATACTTGAACAAACTTACTTTCTAAAACATAATACAACCCTAACACGATTTCATATTAAAATATTGCAATATTTACATAATTTGATATCAAAAAAACATTACAGTGTAATAAAGAACATCACTGTTGTACAGTAAATCTCTTATTTAATTTATGTGTGATCTTCAACAGTAAACTATTCGATTAAAATTTTAACAGTTCACTGATTCTTATATTTCACGCAGTACTCCCTTCAAAAAGCAGTAATGAATTTTAAATGCTTTGAACATTTGTCTACGAAGGGGTGAATTCAACTGAGTTTTAAGAGGATTCCTTAATTCTTTTTATTCCAGCGTTAATGGCTTAAATAATCGATCAATCAAAATTACCATTTCTCTAACAATTCATTACTTTATTTAATCTTATCCGTTTTGAAAAGAATTTATTTACAGGATTTTTATAATGTAAATATCATATATGATTTGTTTATTTTTTTTTGATCGATGATAATATAATAATATTATAGAAAAGATTTATATATTGTTTCTTATACATATATATTTTTATTTTCAACTAGTATTCATGACAAATTAGTAAACAATATAGACTTTCATTAACTGAAAGTAAATATAAAATTGTTAATCATAATGTTAATCGTTGTGGTAGTTTAAAATTATCATTCTGTGTGCTTGAACAATTATTTTATAGTATGAACTGTTCATTTTATTCTTTTTTTGTTATTTATATAAAGATGCAATATTATTTTATCGAACATATTTTTATATGTAAATGTGATTATGAAAGGATCTTTTAATTAAATAAATATTGTTTTTAATTTAACAATACACCTAACCCTTGATTGACACGATAGATTGGGTCCTCGAAAGTACCGTGTAAATCGAAATCGTGCAATTCGAGTTCTCATCTCATATTAAAACTGAGAGAAAAGTTTTACAAATCCGCAATGCGACAATATTATTTATTTTTAATAAAACTAGATAATATATTTTATACATTAATTCGAGTATAAGGACCTTCTTCAATTATTTTGCGTATCTCTTTTCGCTACTCTTTAGCAGCTTTCTCATTAGCTGATTCATTTTTTCCTTTTATTTTAAAATTGTGTAAGGATACCTACTTTTAAAATTTTCGAACCATTCTTTGCTTCCTGAAAATTTAATTGTTTGATTTGAAGATGATGATTGTTAAAATATTCTTGTTGATGTTATTGAACATTTTCGCTGACTTATGTTATATAGCATTTGTGCTGTTGTTATCTCGAATTGATGCCGTTACTTCAGAAGAAAAAATGCAAAGTTGAGAGCAAGGAAGTAACTCTTTAGAGTAGTGTGTGTGCTTATTATTTTGCAGATAAGTGTAAATAGAGAGCTTTTTTAAATGAGTGCGAAAGTTTTTTAAAACAATTTTTTTGTAATTCTGTGACCGTGTTAAACTGAAATAGTGCCGTGTAAAAGGAAATTTTACCACATTACTTCAACCGTATTAGACAGAAATCATACAATTCGAGTACAGTGTAAATAGAGAGGTACGTGTGCATCATGTCAAATTAGTTAATAAATAAAATAAGTAAAATTTTTTCAAATAAAAATATAAAAATATTGTTTAATGATTTTAGATTTTTTTATTTTATTCTCTATATTATAAAAATAATACCTAAATCAAAATATTTATCGTTTTGAGCTGAGTCCCCATTCAAAGAAAAAAAATCATACCTCTATCTAGACTTTCGTGTTCATTTTTTTGTACACAAACTCCGTCACTGAAATACAAAGATCAACAAAATTATAACACACAAAAAAATACATCATCTATTATCAAGCACACTTATCACGTTTTAATTTACTTGTCCTTTCATTAAGGTACAAAAGTAATATGGTTAACTGTCGATAATAAGTAAAAATTACCAGAAATATAAAATGATCCTTTTTAATCTGTATTCCGTAAATATGGCCAAAGAATGGCAAACGAAGGTATAATTATATTATTCGACGTTGGACACGAGGGCGAATATTGCAACAGAACGGGAATAAAATGGCGACGAAACGGGAAAACAGTCGTTCGGTTTCCGGTCATTATCTACCCCCGGGACTACAGATATGTTAATTGTTGTAATTAAAAGCAATACGATATGCCGACAGATGACGACGGAGATGATTAAAAACATTCTCAGAAATTATAAACAGGAATCCATTGTTTTGAATAGAACCTTTGATATATGAAAATCTGACTAACAGAATGTTTTATCACAGAATTTATTAATCTACATATATACATGCATCATATATATATATATATATATATATATATATATATATAGATGATGTATGTGTGTATGTATGTAGATGTGTGTATATTTTGTTAGTAGAGTACGGTTGGCGTATACTATTTAATAATGTAACATGCTGAAATATTCTCAAATTATTTCGATTTTTGTTCCGAATCAAGGAACATTCTCAGAATTCATATCGAGCGATACAAATGATTTATGATGAATGAATGGATGGATGGTCGGACGAACATTATATGTGCTTGAGAATTGTTGAAACTATTACTGTCTATGGAGCGTTTCGTTCCTTACAATAAGCAAGTATCAGAGATCTATTTCGAACGTTTAACATACAAATTGTGTCAAATCGACAAACGGTTGTTTATTTCCTAAGCGTATCATTGAAACGGAAATGATCATTAATCAAAAAAGTCTTGAAACACTAAATCAAACTTTTCGAACAAGTCGATGTTACAACGTGACTGTACAGTCGAAACACAGTTCGATATTTATATTAACGTTTTATATTGTTATAATTTCTAGTAGTAAATTCGTATTGATTAATTATTTATGAAAATTAAAAACGTAATATTGTATAAACACGTGAAAATAAAGTTTTAATAATTGTTTTTATTTAGAATGGAAATATATTTAAGTTCAGGTAATTGATATAAATTTCTTGTAATTTATAAAAAACACATTTTATATTCTGAAATGATCTGAATGTAAATATAATTGTATATTTATAAAATAGTGAATTTATTTTTAATGGATTTTAAATATTTGTAGTTCTTAATAATAAAAAAAAAACATTTATGAAGATCTAACATGTAATACATACTGAAATGATCGAACAAAAATGATTTCAGTAAGAATATTAGCAGGTGCGTGTGTGTTTGACGTTCTATAAAAAAAAATTGCACCACGTTTTGCAGAAAATGAAAACAATTTTACTTTCAACAAGATGCTCGTCGGCCGGTGTTGACTTTTTATGTTCACATATTATATATCTGAACGGATCAAAAAATATATCAGCAGTGTTTATTTCATACAAGACGAACTATGTTTATTGTTCGCTTGTTTGCGTCAAGGTTACATTTAGTGGCTACCAATGTAGGTTTTTCAACTTATATAATTATTGGTTGTTGTCAGGTTTGAGAGATGAATGTGGCAGCTCTGGCATATTTTAAGAGTGTTATTAACACGTATAGTCCATAGAATTATTTTATAGTCTCCACGATGGGCGTTTCGTTTGAGATTCTGTTGCTCATATACGATTTAACAGTCAGTTATTTTAATAACAAATCACGTACAAATATTTTTTGTGTGGATTTTCGTGTTGGTCAAGTGTCAAATAGTACAACGTATTGAGAATCTAAATAGAATAATTACTAACTGGAGCGTACGTTTTGTGTTAAAGCGTTTTATTCTGCAGAATCGTCGATGGAAACACGCATTCCGATCTTTGTTTCGTTACATTATAGAGAAGTTTTACAATGAAAATAATATTTAGCCAATTAAATTAATTATATGCTTAGATGAGATGATTAGATAAATTGCTACGCATACGGCTTTGTATGTGATTTTGTTTGGTAGGAATTTATAGTCGTAAAATTATAATACATCATTTTTAATTGTGGTTACGGACGGCGTTAATTCTATACATTACAGGCCGAAATAGTGAATCGGTAACGATTCGAAATATATAAACATTTTATGGTCATCATTTAAAAAAAAATAATAATAAAAATAATTTCCATTTCACGAGCTCTCTGGTGTAATGTCATAAAAAGTCGAAACGTAATTAACTTACGATTTAATCGTTTATTTCATAATTATATTAAACATATAATATGATTGCCGGAGAAGATAATAAAATTGCAATAATTATGTTTCGTTTGTACTGAACGTCAGTGCGTTGTTTTTTTCCGTAAGATTTAATGTTTTAAGATTTTTAATCACTACAAAACACTGAAATTAATGACAGTCGTTCGAAGAACACTTCATGACCCAATCAATCTTTATTACAAAATCGTGCCCGAGACCATGAAAACTTTTAGCTTCATCAAAAATTCCTCACACATGAAGATCAAAGTTCAATCGCCTGCATCATGGAAAACGATCAGATAATTATAACAATTACTTACACTTCACTCGCTTCCAAGCACTTGCGAGTATTTTCTGCGAAAAAATGCTATTAATATGTTTGTTCAAAATTTATTTCGACACAATAAATGGCTAAAAATAGAATGTATACACAGATGTACGGAAAAGAATATACAGCATAAAAACACATAAACACACGAATATATATATATATATATATATATATATATATATATATATATATATATATATATATATATATATATATATATACAGATTCTAAAATCATTCTTATATTCTTTTTGTCAAAAAAAACATTATTTTATTATCTAATAGCATTAAATTATTTATCGATGTTAATATATTAAAAATACTCGTGTAGCATTTATTAATTAATTTAATTATAAATAAGTAGCTTTGACTTCAATTCATAAAAATGATCACAGGGTAAAAATTAAAGCAAAAAGATATCAAAAGATGTGAATAATTATTGTATTTTCAATAAAGAGAAAAAATTGTAGAATGAAAAACAAACCTGCATTCTAAAAACATTTCCTTGTTTTGAAAATGCCTTTATCGAGAGACTACAGAGGGAAATATGCGAGAAGTAGCAAGCTTTATTTCTAAATAAACTTTTATCACTAGACTGATTTATCCAAAGTAAGTGTATTATTATTATTATTACAAATAAAAATTAAATTATGTATTAAAAAGAAAAACAAAAATAATGATATATAAGAAATACTTAATTCCTCAATACTGTTACTTTCTTTAAATACCTCTTTATTAAATATAGGTATCGTTTTAATTAATCTATTAAACGCCGTTACTAAAATTCGTAGGAATTTTCGAACACGCTTAATATGGTTTGGTTCTAGGTTCATTCTAATTAATTTGGCATTAGAAAGACAAAATTTAAAAAAAAATGTTTTCCACAGTGAGATGTTTTGTATACATAACAGCGGCGATTAATGTTAGCATTATCAAAAACATATTTCGATAGTGACTAAAAACTAGTCTGTTTAAAATTTTAAATTCATTTATTTTATTAAAATTCAAATCAAATTCCGTGATAGTTGCTAAAACACTTTGGGTGGAGAAAAACGTTGTACTTTTTACACATGTGCACACACATACACACACACACACATATGTATATATATATATATATATTTGGTTTGACTCTTGCAAAATCTACATCTATTGCCCTCTTTTCTCACTTTCGTAAAAATCGAAAAAAGTAATAATGTAGTTCTATTGCTATTGAATTAATGTTTACTGTTGTGTAAAAAAGTTTAAAAAAGTATTTTTAGCAGAGAAAAAAATCTAAAATTAATGTCGTATATACACAACAGCGGCGCTTAATGGGTTAATAAAAATCTAATTTATTAATCTGTATGTACCATACAAGGAAATTAAAATATTCCAAATTATAACTTTATTATCACCTTATCGGTAGTTTTTCAATTACTGAATATTGTCGTCAATACTTCAATTTAACTGTATTATTCAACTTTTTATTAATAATTTGTGAAACAAAAAATATGAATTTTGAATTCAATTTATTAACAAATATACAATTATTGAATATTATGTACAGATTTTTTATATAGAACTAGTATAAACATAACTGTTAAATAGATTTAAATAAATTTTAAATATAATATAAGGTGTGTAGAAGAAAAAATATATATTATTTTTTTTCAGTCGACATACTCATTTAAAATAAGACTTCTGTATATCAGAAATATATTCAAATACTTGCGAATGACATTGATAAATTTATTGAAGAAATTCTATTAATTCTCACTGACATCGGTGTCTTTTATTTAAAAAAAAGATATATTGTTACTCCTTGTTAAAAATGTCTGACCTTTGTGATGATTTCGCAATATCATTGACCTAAATGCTCCAATTGAAACAGAATTTTCTACTATGTGTATTTAATTAAATAGTATATAATTGATCTGAAAAAATGAATAGTTAAAAATGATGAATACAAAATTTCATCTATGAAATATGAGATTATATACTAGTTTAATTCCGATTGTTTTTATTGCATATTTTTATTTGATAAAAATATTATCATTTAACTAAAAAAAAGTGGGAGTGAAATAAATAAAAGATGTACTTGATTTGAAATAAGATAAACTTGTTCAATTAAATATCAATATATATATATATATATATATATACATATATATATATATATACATATTTGTATATATATATATACATATTTGTATATATGTATATTTGTTTATTGTATTGTTCTCAAACAATATAAAAAATTAATCTCTTTACAACATTTGAGCTTTATTTATTATAAAAATATTACTGAGATCTTGGACAAGACAGTTTCTGTAGAAAATATAAAGAACTCTTTAAATTTAATACTGACAGTATTAGAGAATTTATATAAAAATAGTATCAAAAAACGAAACTTTTATATTGGAGTTCTATTGAAGAACAAGTTCAATAGAATGACGAGGTGTGAATCACTGACAGCTTATGTCAACAATACAGAGAACATTGTAAAGGTAATAGATTTACAATCGTGCCGTACGTTCATATATATTCTAAGGTGTATGTTATCAAAACAGAGATGTTCAGAAATATTTTTTTTTAAAAATGTAGCTGCATTCGAAGTTTATCAAATGAAAACATATTATTAACTTTTTAAAAAAGGTCATAAATGAATGGCACAAAAATCAGCGAAATATACATAATGGTTCAGAAGCTAAATATAAGACAGGTTTGTTTTCTTATTTGGAAGCCATTTAAGATTTCAGATACTTTATGTATAAAAAAAGATTTTCGATACATTGTTTACAGTGTAACTGAAGAGAAAAAGTTCAAAGTTTATAAGTGTTACGTGTTACATTCAGCTGGATAATGTATTTATTATTTTATTTAGAATAGCATATATTATATTAAATGTACTTTTAAAAAATAATGCAATACACTTTTAACTGTGCATTCAATCGCATAGATGAAGTAGATTTATATTATATGAAACACAGTTAATTTTTAAGTAAATAAATTTGTTATGAAACATAAACGACCTGAAGATAGAATTTCCTTTAATTATAACAATCTATTGATATAATTTTTTTAGTGGAATACTTGATATAAGAAGAAAGAGACTAATATTATAAATCAAAACAAATCGTAACTTGTATGAGTATTCTACAGTTAAAGATTTCGTTATTGTTCAAATACAAACAAATTAAGAGAACATGTAATAATGAAAGAGAAATTTAATAACTTTAAACATTTATTTACAGTTACAACTTGTTTAAATTCTATTTAACTTGATAGAAAAATAAAGGAAACTACAACGCTCCTTATATTCAAAGTGATATTTAATTTGGTTTTAAATGTATTTTTCTTCTACAATATATTTATTTGATGTCAGAAAGTATTTTTAATTTTGGATCTAATCAAGTTTCTGTAATTTACAGATTGATTGATATAGGTGCATATACAGTTTTTTTTTTAAATTGACATATATCGAGACACTCATCATAGCAGAAAATTAAAGTATTAAATCTTAGTGGTAAAAAAGTATTTCAACATTATCATCGCGTGATCTCTTATTCAGAGTCTATATCAATTCATAAAATATCTTGTAGATATTTTCCTACAATTTTGGAGGTAGGTAAAAGTCACATAATGCTAAATCAAGACTATAGGAATATTATTCCAGATCACTGATTCTGGTTTACTGTTTAGACTGTAATAAAACCACAATGTATTATCTTCAGTAAGATTCTCAACACAAGACAAATTATGAGTATTTCTACTGAAGACTTTTTTATTTCTGAGACTTGACATTTCGATCTACTACTACGATTAGTGTCTCAACATACATTTCAAAACGGAAAAAAATTGAAAATGCAGCTGTATCAAACTTATCTGTAACTTATTGAAACTTCATTACATTCAAAATTAAAAATATTTTACACCTGTCTACCGGTATTGCTGTATCTATGTTATTAATGCTTATTATAACCTATTTATATTCAAAATTAAAAATAGGCAAATGAAAAATAATGATTTCTTTTCGTATAAAGAAATATTGTATATAAAGAATATTTCAAATAGAAGATACATTTGTATCGAAAAACATTAATCTATTAGGTTAGTAGAAAAAAAATTGCAGTTTGTGTCCATTTGTTAAGCTTTTTTAATTTTTCTAGTTATTTTAATTACTTCAGAACTGTTGGATGACAAACTGCTAACTTTTGTGCAAGCTCACGAATTGTTGTGTGTGGTTCTGATTCAAATAACACTTTCAGTTGGTCGTTATGAACTGAAGAAGGACGCTCAAGACCTTTTTCATCTTCATGGGTCTCGCCCTCAGCATGAAATTTTTGGAACGACCATTGCACCATACTTTACTTAACAGTACTCACACTAAAAGTATCGTTTAGTTTACGAGCAGTTTCTGCTCCTTTACTACCCGTTTTGACTAAAAAATACTCTTATTTACTTCTTTTCCATCTTTAATTTAATATCCCAATTTGAAGCAAAATGATTAATAAAATCAAGGCTGATGCTACCAAAGTACAGATCAAAAAATCCACTTTAAAATTATATTAACATGAACACGATGAAATGATATTCATTGAAAAAAATAAGGTTAGAATTCAGAAAAAAAATCGCAATTATTTTCCTACCAACCTAATGTAATAAACTGGTTTTGGAATTATAAATATTTTGATAAATTTTGTGATTTATAATATAATAATGAATATAAGTGATACATAATTAGTAAACAGTCCTCCTGGTCTTCCATATTCTGAATCAGTTGAGTTTTTGTTCTCCAATATTGCTAATTTAAGCGCGAGTGCCATCTTCAAGCAGATATTGAAGAATATTGAATGTATTTAACATCTAAGTAAGGTTGATACTCGTACTGAAACTAATAGGGGAGAACAAACAGTTGATGCAAAAAGACGAAGACTAACAGGTCAATGTATAAATTGGATCATACGTGTAAAAATTTCAAATTATAATTAAAACAATAAATTGTGTGTTTTACATCTATGATTTCGTTAAAGTATTATCCTGGTGGTTTTATGTTCGTATAGAAAGAATATCTCTCTGCTATGACTAATTTTGATTCGATTCCCGAGTTACAGCTCTCTGAGAATGACTCAAGAGCTGAAAATAGTCTTGATTGACAAGGACTTGTATGATTTACAAAGACACCACTAGGTTAAATAATGGAGCTAAATTTGGAAATTAACAACTAAATTTACTTTTTCAATATTTTCAAGTGAGATTAAAATTTAAATATCTGATAATAAATACTATTACTACTAATAATAATTACTATATGTAATAACAAATATAAAACTAAACTAACTAACTGAGTAATACAAAACAGAGGATTGCCTATGATTATAAAAAGTACGATAGTAAATATAATTATTAAACAAGTTTACGAGTTATTAAAAAAATCAGTAGTTATGGCATATAAAATAAGATTTTTTTATAAATTCTATCCTTTGCAGATAATACTAATATTTATTGACACTATAAAACAGTTGTATGCTATAAATACTTAAAATATAATTATTAATCTAATCGTTATGAACCCTGAAAAAAACATACTTTTTTTTAACAAAAAATCTCCAATTTAGGAAAATATACGCACAATATAAACCTATTGAATCTTGACATCGAGATCAGGTATACCACCTGAAAGGTTCTATCGTCGTTGCACGTATCTGCAGACAATTGCTTTCTTCTCTCACTACATTATATGTTCAAACCGACAAAAATAAAAGCAACTTTTTCAATCTATCACCGCGGCGATTTTAATATACATTACGATGTTAAACTAATAACCAACTGTGACAGGTTATTGTTGTAAATATATATAATATATTTACATTGTATTCTGATCATTACGCATCGTCATGTCATTATCATTAAATGAAAGTTTTCAATTAATTTGTTCTCAAATACGTATAGCAACATGGAATTGAAAATGGATTTCATTGACAAGTGGATTGCTTTCTGTCAATTTATATACAACTACACATACACACACACATACACACACATACATACACATACATATATATATATATATATATATATATATATATATATATATATATATATATATTTATATAGTATACATAGACTTAGATGTAGTTTATTTGTTGTGGATGTAGTATACCAAGATGACTGTTTGATTTTATACTGATAAGGAAAAAGTAATTAGGGTTAACTTTAAATATGGTACAGCAATATATACTAGATAAATTTTATACATATACATATATATATATATATATATACATATATATATATATATATATATATATATATATATATATATATATATATTATACACGAGGGCAATTTGAAAAGTTCACTGTCTAACTATGAAATAATATAACTTGTGTCTTTAAATTACTTTTATTTTTCAATATGGTACCCCTGGAACTTCAATGCGCTTTATCCAACGATGCTTTAGTGCTTTTATGCCGTCTCGGAAATCCTTTTCTTGGAGGTCCTCAAAATAGCGATTCACTGTTACTATCAGTTCTTTATCTGACGAAAATCGCTTACCACCAATGAATTTTTAAGTTTTGGGAACAGATAGAAATCTGAGAGGGCCAAATCTGGAGAATAGCTTGGATGGAGCAGCAAGTCATACTTCAATTCAGTAAGTTTTTCCATGGAAACAACACTTGTATGAAGGTGTGCATTTTCCTGATAGAAAATGATTTTTTTCTATGATAAATCTGGTCTTGTTTCACGAATTATTTTATTTTATTGAGTCGATTCCGAAGTTTAGAATAATACTCTCCTGTTATCGTTTGACCCTTTGGAAGGTATTCAATTAGCAAGGTCCTTTTAACATCCCACAAAATTGAAGTCATAACTTTTCCAACGGATAAAACTGATTTTCCTTGTTTTGATAGCGGGGAAATCACCATACTTCCATTGCTGTGTTATTGTTTTGACTCTGGAGTTATAATTGTTAAACCCAATCTCCTTTGTAGTCACAAATGGCCGGAAAAGTCAGTTATACCCCTTTTAAATTGATTCAAACGGTCTTGAGAAATTTGTAATCGAATGTGTTAATGATCGATTGTCAGAAAATCTGGCACACAACTTGCCGATAACTTTTTCATACCTAACTCTTCAGTTAGGATCTGATACACTCATTCATCTAAGACACCCAAAACCTCAATAATTTCGGACACCTTCAATCTCCGATCCTGTAAGACAATATCGTGCACTTTGTGGATGATTTCTTCTGTCGTTGCAGTTTTCAGACGTCCACTACGTGGATTATCTTCTAAACTTGCACGGCCATATTTAAATTCAGCTGCCCACTTCTGTATGGTTGTGCACGAAGGTGCACGATCACCCGGTACATTTTTCATCTCATTAAAAATTTCTGTTGGTGTTAAGCCTTTTTTGACAAAAAATATTATCACCGCACGAGGTTCAACTTTATCTATTTCAACAACGGCACAAACAGAGCTTTATTTAAATTGATGCTTGCAACGAACTGCTTGACATATTAATTATAAACTTTAAGGTTATATATAAGATATATTTCTCTTTTTAATGCGCTATAAATATTTAAAACATTACAGCTATTTATTTGTTAAGCCGCGAACTTTTCAAATCACCCTCGTATATACATATGGATATATATATATATATATATATGTATATATACATATATACATATATTCATATATTCATATATTCATATATTCATATATACATATATACATATATTCATATATATATATATATATATATATATATATATATATATATATATTATATATATGTATAAATTTTCTATTAATGTTAGTAAAAAATATTTATAAATCTTTGTTTTATATCGTTTTAGTATATAATATGATAAATAAATACCGACATTTTGTATTTCTTGACAAATATCATGTAATACGATTGAATTGAGTGAAAGTTTTTTTAAGAAAAAAGAAAAAAATATACATTTTAGTAAAGTTCTCTGTAGACATATTTGACATTTACTTTTTTATCGGAAGTTTGGATCCGTCTTTCAGTTGACCGTTTGAACTGAAGTTTTCTCTGCTTTTTCCATTTATGATTCTTTACAAATACTGGAATAGTTTCAGCTAGTTTATATTTTCCGTACCGGTCTCAATATTACAATTTCTAAGCAAGTTTCGATTCTGAAACACTGTTTCAAACTTATTTTCATACACTGACCTTAAAACAAATCCACTTAATGAAATCTGCAATGTTATTTTATCGAAATTGGATACAAAATCATCAAATGAATCAAACGAGGAATACACTTTTTTTAAAGAATTGTTAATTACCGTCACGGTTTTTTTTTGTGAAACGAATAATAATTATTATTATGTACATCTTATAGAATTTTGAATTGGTATACATAGTTTTTCAATACATATATTTCGTTGTTTAGTATTCTGTCGACACGAAAACATGAAAAGAAGTAGATACTGAGTTTCAGCGGCGTCTGTAACTGTTTTTACTAGCTGACTGACCGCTATATGTCGGCGGCTGGCAATTCCTTCTCATTATGCCGGTATCTGAAGCCGGTAATCACTGGGTCTTGGCGCGGCGAGGTAACGTCCCCCGAGGCAGATTATGTTGCGGAACAGAGCACCTCAATCTTTTATGACCCTATATGTGTTTGTACACATATATATATATATATATATATATATATATATATATATATATAAATGAATAAAAGTGTAGCATTTAACATGACTCTAGCATGTATAGTAAACATTTACTCACTTTGTTTGCAACTGATGTACACTAATGTAGAAAAACCGTGGGATTGTGTAACTAAATTTAAGTTTTGTAATAAGTACGATGATGATTTTCGGAAGTAGTGTGTGCTATATACCATTACTGGATATATACATTCAAGTACTAGAAGTATATATTCTGGTACTAAATCTCATAAAAGTCACATAAAAAAACGTGTGAAAAAATATTATTAAATAGGTTCTGAATTATAATTAAGAAATGCTTGAAAATGATTATCAAAAATTCAAAGTTTCAACAGCATCCAGAATTTTTTTATATTATTTGGTAATTAGAATAATTTTTGTAAAAATCTAAAAACTAATCCAATAATTACAATTGTAAAAATGTTCAAATTGTTACGTCAACTTACATGTCATATCTAGAAGATTTCAGGAACAAAATAAGTAATAAAAAGTACATTCGGTATATAAACTGTTAAGTTTACGACCATGTTTGCTTCAAGCAACTAAGATAATTAGCCAGATTTTTTTTGTGCAGCATTGATCAGCTGCATATACCTAGAAAACCACTTATCACTATTGTTATTTAATTATATGTTTTGTTTTTATGAAACATTCGGTGCGTTGCTTTCTTATTGTAAGAAATTTATATTGTTTTATAATTATATGCGGTCAGATTTTAAGAATTACCGCAAATTTACTTTTAGAAAATGTATTTATTAACAATTTTTAATCCGTACTTTGGAAATATTTTACATAGAAATGAATATAAATTATAACTGAATGTTTTTACATCTGTGATTTCGTTGATATATTATCCTGTTGGTCTTCATCTTTTTGGGTCAGTTAAGTTTCAATTATCTAGTACTAAGTTCGGCACGTGTATCATCCTCAAATTTTGAAGATTTTCGATTTGTTCGAATTTTCGAAATCTGCCTGAGGATGAGACTTGCAGTGGAGAACAGACAATTGATCCAAAAGAATGAAGACCAACATGATCACGAATATAAATTACTGCATCGAGTTTTCATTTTGACTTTAAGTTTTTATATTTTGATATTTAGGTTTTTAATCTTAAATGCACACATTTTCTTAATAAAACAATTAAAATTGAAGAACTTAAAGATAATCTTATTCGAGTAGATATCTTGTCAATACATTATAAATTTTAATCAAATTTTAAAGTCTTAGTATTTTACATACGAGGATAGTGTGAAAGTTCCGGACCTGAATAAGAAAACATTTTTTTTTGTATTGATATTCATTTATTTTTCAGCATAATTTCCATTTATCTTGATAAACTTTTCCCAACGATGTTCTAAAACGGTTATATCAGCCTAATAGGCCGATTTGTCAAGGTTCTCAAAATAACCATTTATAGCGTTGCTGGTTTCATTGAAGTACGCAAATATTTTTCACTAATACATTTTTTGAGATTAGAAAAGAGATAGAATTTGCTTGGTACTAAATTTGTCGCAAGCAATTTGAACTTTAATTCATTGATTTTAGCCATCGGAACAATTAATGTATAGGCTGGTGCATTGTCATGATGAAGTAACAGTTTATTTTTCAACAAATGTGGCCGTATTTTCTTGATTTCATCGTTCAAATGATGCAATAAGTTCGCATAATACTCGGTATTAATTATTTTTCCCTTTTCAAGGTAGTCAATGAAGAAGATTCCACGCGTATCTCGAAAAACATAACCTTATCACCCGATCGAATTGTTTTTGTTTGTCCGTCTTTGTAACTGTTTCGCCTTTCACGGTCCATTTTTTCGACTATTTTTTGATCTCAGGAGTACAGTAGTGACCCAAGTCTCATCTACGGTTATGTATCGATGCAAAAATTCGGTTATTACGCTTATAAAGAGGCAAACAATGGATTGAAATATCCTTTCGTCATTGTTTTTGGTCAAGTGTGAGCAAACGCGGCACCCATCTAGTACACTGCTTTGTCATATCCAAATGTTCGTGCAAGATATTGCGCACACGTCCCGTTGATATACAAAAAGTCTGATATCTCATTCACTTTCACTCTACGGTCGACCAAAACACTTTGTAGATTTTTTCAATCATTTCTGGTGTAGTCACTTCAATGGGATATCCACTGCGTGGTTCATCACTAGTGCTCGTCCGATTCATTTTAAGTTCAACGACCCAACTCTTAACCGTTGTATTCGATGGAGAGGAGTTTCCCAACGTTAAATCTGCTCTTTTTTATATCAGTTATACTTAAGTCTTCCAAAAAAAAAATGAATCACAGCACGAATTTCCACTTTTTCCATTTTTAAAACTATTCTTGAGGTGTTCACTTCGGTGGGCTATCAAACCAATAGTAAACAACTTATTGACTTGATGCTTCGAACATAAGCATATGTAGAATGAAATCATGCAACAATATCAAAATATTGAGCATAGTGGCGCCATTTATATGTGAATCCCATATGTTTTCGCCCTATCCTTGTAATAATAGTTTACGAATATCGAACTTGCATACAAATACATACATACAATTTAAAAAAAACCCTGAAATTCGTAATACTTGTCACATATTAAGAAAATTTATAGTGAAAATATAAAGTAAAGTTAGACCAAGTTACACCAGTGTGGAAATAAATATATTTTTGAATTACGATTGCTATAAAAACATTATAAAAACAAAGGGTTAGACGTAAGTTTTTTTAGAAATAGGCTTAAGTATTAAAATACAATTAATAACAATAACCCAACAAATAATAAATGAATGGATGAAAAATCGATTAAAATCGAATGTTAAAAAAATGAAACGAATAACTCAATCTAAAAGCGACCTTAACACTAAGAGAACAATAACGTCTGTAAACAAAACATCCACATGCATATAAATCATTCCATGTGTAGTATATTTACTTCTAATAACCACCTAGCCGCTACACTATATCCGGGTTTTTATCTATTGTCGTTATTAATAAATCACTAAGAAATTATAAATAAATACGCTTTCTTGGTCCGCGGTATTGATCTTGTCTGTCAAGTATTTTAATGACGATGTTTCGTTAATAATCAGTGCCGGTAAGCGGCTGCGGCCGCCCGTGGGCCAACAGCGGCTCAGCGGCTGTGTGGAGCGCACTCAGCGCCTCGTCTCGATGTTTCCACCTCGTTGTAGACGACCGGTGTATCGTTAGAAGACTTAATGATGCTAAATATTTCTCGTGTATAAATTTGAATATAGAATGTCGTAAGAACAATCCGAATTGACTTACAGGTGCAACCGGCGAAGAAAAATGATATTTAAAATTAAACGTAAGTATTCTTATTATGTGCGTTGTACGAGTACAAAGATCGTATCGAGATGTTGCTTGGAAATTCGTAATTGATTTATGGCGTCTGTGATTAAATGTACCGATCGAAATATGGTATGTTTTCGATGAAAGTAAATCTATACTTTAATGTCAACAAATATTATTCATTAGTTTTGATAATTATATATATATATATATATATATATATATATATATATATATATATATATATATAATTAATACACATTTTTGTTTATCTTCTATCTATTCATTATTACATGACATCTATATTTGGAGATTAATTTCGACTATTGATAAAGTAATTTTTATTTTAGGATTTTATATAACTTCTTCGTAGATTTTTGTACAGTGATTATTTATTTTGAATACCAAACCCGGTTTAAAAACGAAAATATTATTTTCAAAGATATACCATTGTAGTACAAAATACATTTTATATTTTTTATGACAACTAGTAGCAAAAAGGCGAGAAAAACGAAAATAATGCTCTAAGTTAGAAGTAATTCAAATATAAATAGTTTATAAATAGAATACAAATAATTAATAAAAAAAACTATTATAAAAAACCTTATAATACAAAATCATTACAGGATTTTTTTGCTAATCTGTATAAATCCGGAATAAAAATTCTAAATAAAATTAAATAATTTGATATGATGTTTTTGCTCAATTCTTTAAACAGGAAAAAAATAATTTTTTGATATTTATTTCGAGTTTTATTCGAGTGATATTAAATAAATTAAAAACATAATTAAATAAATAATAAATACACAAAAGTTTGAAATATATTTACCATTATTATAATAATATTTTTTACTTATAATCCGGTTGGTATTTCGTTCTGGGAGTTGTCTTCTTTTAGGATCAGCTGAATGCGGGAAGCAGATATTTACGATGGTTGTTTGATAAGTTTGATAAAAAGCAAGTTAAACGCCATTTTTTTGGAAAAAATGATTTTATTTCTGAACATATTCTTCATTGAGAGCTATACACATGGTCTAGCAAGTCTGTAAAATACGCATTGACGGCGGCGATGACATCCTGTTCTTCTTCTTCAATGGCGCTACAGCCCAAATCTAGTCTTGTTCTCCTCATTCTTTTACGTTCAAACATCTCTCTCACTGGTAATCTTTCTCCAGTTCCTTACTCCCAACAGCTCAACTGTATCCTTCTCTACATTATCTATAAATTCAAATTCCATATTGGTGGTTGTTTGCTGTTACATCAATCCAATGTCCGAGGCTTATTTTCAGGTTTCGTAACGTTTGTTATTTTACGAAGTGGGGTTGTTGGTCCCATGCCAAAACTCCTTTTCGGAGTACCATTCTCTTGCTCTCGTTATCCCTAACTCCTCTCATTATCGGGATTACACGATCCTCAGTGAGGTTACTCAGGTTACTAGGGCTAACCACTCAGTGGAAATAGTCGGAATTGGGTAAGAGAGGCTATGCTGGATTCGGCGCTGTGTGATATGCATGCACTACCCCAGTTTAACTGGCGATGAAATCCTCATTCAACGAGAATTTCTTCCCACCGAGTTAAATTTGAAGTTTAGGAAGAGAAAGAAGACGCATAGGGCTAAATTCGAAGAATAGGGTGGATAAGGAATCAATTCGAAGCCTAATTTGTGGCCTAATTTTGCCATTGTGACGGTAGGTTTCTGAGGCAACGCATTGTTTTGGTCAAATAACATTTTTTTGTGCGCCAATCTCGGCGGTTTTTGTTTCAGTTCTTCTTTCAAACAGTCCGATAATGTTGTATAATAAGTTCTTGTTATCGTTTTTCCCTTCGTTAACTAGTCGATTAGAATAATTCCTCGGGAATTCCAAAAAACAGTGGTAATCATCTTCTCAGCAGACAAAACGTTCTTAATCTTCTTTGGCGCAATTTCATCACTCGTTGTCTACTCCTTTGACTGCATCTTCGACTGCGGTGTGTAGTGGTAGATTCATGTTTCATACACGGTGACGAATCGAAGCAATTTTCCTTTTTTTCGGCAATTGCTACAATGCTCGCTTCAAAAATCTGTAGAACGTGAACAACGCGTCGCTTCTGCCTAAACTTCGCCTATGCTAGTTTGAAAAGTGACACTTGATAATCGTGACTACCAAATAAATGATGACGCCATGTTATATAATTTTACCAAACTTATCAAACTACCCACGTAGATGACCCTAAAGTAAGGGGACTCTTAGGAAAATATTTGAAATATATTTATTTAATAATTATTGCGTAATAGTTTTAAGCTAATAATTAATACTGATTAACTGTTATTTTTACAAATGAATTATTTTTCAACTCACAAACCACACAAATATTTTTCTTATCTAACAATCTATTCTAACAAAACAATATTCAATAAATTATTTATTATTAATTCTTTCTAATTGTTGATTATGTGGATTTTTATAGTGATGCCATCATTCTTAGAGCGTTAAGGTATAAAAAAATTTAATTCTTTTAAAATTTAATCTTCTATATATTTCACTACTCCTCATATTTAAATGTCTTTAAATTCAATCAAATTTTTTAATTCACCTCCAACATTTTGGCCTTTCTTTCTAATTATTTTTTTACAATATTATGCAGTAAATTACTATTTACAAAATATAACCATTTCCATGGTCCTGACTACTGTTTGATGTAGAATTTATCAATGTTTCAGAAATGATCTATAATGATTAATGGAATATTTTTGAACAGAACCTTGTTTTGTGGTTTGCAAGGGAAAAAAGAATTCATTTGTGAAAGTGAATTTAGCACAAAACCACAGTGTCCGAATTGTATTGTGACTGACTATTATTGTTGAAACAAAGAATATTTTTACTTTGTTTGTGGATTTTTATTTGCAACGTTGAAAATGGAATTTATGCTTTCCTTAAAATAAAATTATTCTTACTTTTTTCAAATAAAAAGGAAACTGTCACTCGATCTAAGAAAAAAACCGATGTTTATTTCCAGCATTCGACACAGTCCACACCTGCATATCTGCTACAATTTAACGTCAGTGTGCAATCGTTGCCAAGTGTGTGCAAAAACAATAGTTTGCACAAAGCGGCCATACATTTCGCTTGATAACAATAAAACCAGAAGCTAAAGCAGACTGAAGTCGGTTTTTAGTCGTACGTTTACGCATATCTAGATGCAGTGTACAAATTAAGCACTCCTCGAATCGAGTTTATTGTGACAGCTCGTACTTTATTGAGTTGCCGGCTCCTTTATAATCGCGCGCCCGCAACGGCGATTGCCTCGCTCGCATGGACTGCATCGGTGCTGTTTCGTCTCGCTTTATAAAAGACATATTAAAAGAAGTCCGAATTGTTTTATTGGTTCACACCAAAACTATTTTACAACGTCGCGCATGATCGTTTTATTCTGTTACATACAATGTATCCGAAATGAACCTATTCCGTTCTGTGCGCGCAGCGGTCTTTGCGAGGTTAAGTCGGTATCAGCGTGTCGGTAATATATTTCTTTTTGCGGCTGGTGCTCGCTATCTAATTGTGTTTATGTGATCCGCTACAGCGAGTGACGCGGACAAAGGTTTTCCCACCCAGATAGACTGTAGCGCGCTATTTATTTGAGCTTAATGACAACACTTCTGTCTACTGTACGTTCACGAAACATCCGTTTTTGTACGCCAACAAACTGGGAGTGATTCCGTATTGTAGTGCGAAAATAATTGTTGCGATTGGAGTGGTGATTTTTTCTTGTTTAGCTTACGGCGATCAATGCATGTATGCGAGGGTGTGTGTTGTATGCGTCTGTATATGTGTGTGTGAGTCAGCGGGTGGGTGAGTGAAAAAGTTATTTTTTGTGGTGCAAAGTTTTTCTTTGGGCCGACACATGTGTTTGCGTTAGTCTAGATTTATTTCGGCATTGTAAGAAAAAGTTAAGAATTATTTGAGGAGTTACACAAAGTGATAACTTGTGGTATATTTTTGTTTAATTTATTATTCTTGTTACTTTTCATTATAAATGATTGTAAATATTATTTATACTACATTGATTACTTTAACTCTGTTATAAGAACAGCTTATGAATTCGTATATATATACGAGTATATATATATATATATATATATATGCATGTATGCCAAAAATGAACAATATGATAAAATTAGTTAATTTAAATCACTTCAAATTAGTCTTCATTTTTAAAAAGCAATCTATTCAAAAAGATCTTACAATTCGTTCAAATATAACACATATATTCAATCTTTAAAAGTTCATGTGCTTTCACGATTGCTTAATTATATTTATATTTATAAGTGAAGTAACAATAATTTAGAACAATTTCTAAAAAAGCATTCCTATAAAATGTGTTTTTCAAAAACTATAAAACAAATCGACCGATAATATATTTTTGTTATATAATTATCCAAATTCGTTCATAGAATTTGAGAAAAGTGTAATATTTTAAATTGAAATATTTGGCCTGAAAACTTATTCGCCAAAATGAAACTCTGAATAAATTAATTATGAAAATTACTTTTAAAACTATATGACAATTCTGTCTCAGACGTATAAATAAGATATCTGGTAAGATAGTTTTCATTAGGTAGAAACAGATAGATAATTTAATTAAGTTGGAAAATATACAAAAAAGATATACGTTGTGAACTACAACTAAAGTTTTAATAAGAAAATTTTTCAGATTTAAAAGACAACAGTAACCGAACAGACAATAAACATTATTCTTCAATTAATAAAAAAAAAATAGAAAGAAAAATAAATGAAAGAAAGAAGAAAATATTAAAATTATATTGATTAAAATTCCATTTTCCCCTCATTTCTGTTTCTGGTTAGTTTCACACAACATCTTTACTGAAAAGGTATAATAAACAACCATTTAGATTATATATGTTTTAATTTTCAAATTGACATGCCAAAAGTTCCCCGTTTCTAATTTTAATTAAACAAAACAAGACCACTTCACACAAATCTATTTTATAATGAAATTAGTTACTGCACATTGAGTTAAATTGTTTCGCTTTCGTTACAGTTACAATTATACGCTTTGGTCAGTTGTTAATGACATTACTTGCAAGTGGATTTCAAATATTCTTTGTAATATTTCAGATAATGACACATTATTCTATTATTAAAATTTTTTTTGATAACTAGCATAACTATTAATGAATAAATAGATTTTTTAAATGAAAAATATATTAAGGTAATTATTTTCGATTATATTTCAATTTTTTATTAGTATTTTATTTATAATTCACTTTTGTAAGCTTTCTCGAAATAGATTTTTTGTTAAAATTTTAATCTGATGTGTACATATATATATATATATATATATATATATATATATATATATATATACATATATACATATATACATATATATATATAATAGATAGATAGATAGATACATAGATAGATAGATAGAAAGATACATAGATAGATAGATTTTTCTGGCTCAACGCTATCATTCAAATTAATTTAAGTACTGCAATTTAATTAACCTACATATCATATACATTTCGTATTCGGTAGAATTTTGTGTGCAGTAAGTTACGCTTGAAATGAAACCATTGGGCTTACAGCAAATTCTTCACTTCCTCAATCTTTGTAAAGTGAGTCGTGCCGACTACAATCAAGTAAAAACGAGAAAAACAAAGAGGTGTTACAAATGGGATGCGGTTTACCACGAATCACTGCGATTGGCTGCATGGAGTAAATGTAATTGTAGTTATTCTACTTCCTTCGACGAGATTTGCCCGATAGCGACGACGCTATTTCAATTTAGATGTCTTTTCACCCCCTTGATACTGATTAAATGACTCGAAATTATTCTTTCGAAAATATAGTGTTGAATAAAATTGTATTCAAATACACATACATGTATATATATATATATATATACACATTCATTTATAATGAACTCATTCAATAGCATACATTTTATTTAAAAATTATTTTCAAACAAAGAATGAAATTAAATACATACGCACATCCAAGTTGTTATTTTTTTGATCTCGATAATCTTAAGAATTATTTACTTGTAGAATTATATATATATATATATATATATATATATATATATATATACATATTTATATATGTATATATATATACATATTTATATATGTATATATATATACATATATAAATATATATATATATATATATATATATATATATATATATATATCTTGAGTTGTCTGCTGTAATGAATTAAAGCAACTACATATCTCCATTAAAAGTAAATGTTTTAAATTCATCAGATGTTGCTCGAAACTTCTTATACTTTTACACTTTCGTAAGGTCAGTAAATCAGCATTCGGCGATTTTGAAGATTGACAATTAATGGTAGTGTATATACGAGTTATTATCGTAATTATTACATATTTCAATAATACTCGCATTCATGTTCTAGAACATGAATCGTTTTATTAATTGAAAGAACTAAGAAAAAAATATTTAAGGCGTTCCTGACATTCATTTATCATTGGACAAAATCATATTTAAAACTTTAAAATATTAGTGTAAGTAAAGATAATAGTGCAAATCTTTCGCACAAATTAATTTTTCATTTTACAAATGACTAAATTACTTCTGTTTAAATTGGTTATTTATCATTTTCATTGTTATTTATTGTATATAAATTCAACGATGTAATAATAGAGCATACAGTTACGGAAAAACCTGTGTTATGATCCACAGTGCCAAAAACAGTACTGAAATAAAAGTTATTAATTATTTATTTATTTAAATGATAAGAATTTAATTAGAGAATAAATATAAAATAGATATAATAATAGTTATGACTAAAACTTATTAAAATAAAAATAATCTTTCTATATTATAAAAATGAAACAGTAATGCCGTTCTCATGACTTTTATTCGTTCTCTGATTGGTTGATGTCGGTCACGTGGCCTCTGTTAAGATTGATATCAGTCACATGATATACGATTGTACAGTAAAACTGATTAGAAATTTATTCAAAATATTGTATTCACTGAAGCTTTAGAGAAAAGTTACACATTTTAGCAGCGAATTTTTTTATTAATTTTTATAAACTTTCACAATATAATTTTATGATTTATATTTTACGAGAATTATTTGTATGTATAATTTGTGCGGATAATTGGTTAATTTTTGTTATTTGTTAGGGGAGGATCAAGCATTAGCGATCGGAGGAAAAATCCCCCCTCAATGGATTGGCGAGTACAGAGTGCAGGAGGGGAGACCTCGAGTTCATTTAAAGAACAAAGCTTTAATTTCCATTAATTCTCTCTTAAATACATTCTTAAAGATTTTGATTGACGATAGAATAAGTTTATGATATTGTTTATGTTTCTATTTCATCGTTTTTTCAAGAATATTTTCATTCCCACTTTCCATCATCAGTCTACACTTTTGAGTTACCTTTAATTAGATTGTTCTTTAAAGTTTTTAAATTCATGCGATTCTCCGAAAAATGACTAAAAATGTCCTTTCATACATGAATTAATCACTCTGTTTTCTCAAGTCACACATGTTTTTCTTTAAATTTTCAATAATTGAATATTATACATTTTTGATTGTCACTTACATGCATTTCAAAGAGCTAAGTTATAGAAAAATCAATTTTTTTTCTATTTGCAAAAAAATGTGTGATTTTTAGAGAAATGAAAAGTTTATTTGTAAAATGAATATGTTCTCAGTGGAAAACTTATATTACAATCACTAATAATCTTAACAATGCAAACACGAAAAAACTTTGTCTTAAAAAAATTTAAAAATTGAAATCGACTGCAGGAAATTAAAAAAAATCCAAGGAATATATTTTGATATTAGAGTAATAAAATCAAAACGAAATTTATTTTAAATATACATAGTAAAAACAAAAATAAAAACATGAAGCTAGAAAAAAGTCAACTATTTAACAACTATAAAAAATATATCACCTTTGCATAATTGAAAACAATTAAAAAATCATTTTTCTCTTCCAACTTTATAGTCTACTTAATATAGATATTGTATATATCTAGAACTTAATATTTAACAAGTATCTGATAATAAAAGTACAAAATCAAATTTCATTATATATATATATATATATATATATATATATATCATATAATTGAAAATAGTTATAGCTTTTTGTCGTTCGAGCTTACGTTACACATATTTCCATTACTTTCATTTAGAATATTGAAGAATTTCCTTCATTTTTCTTCGACGTAATGTAAATAAATTTCGTAAAAATACAAAAGAGCGATAGTAGTCAAGTGTTATTAAATATAAGAATTCATAAAATACAGTTTATTGCTTTGGATTATATTGCAGCGACTGTCATGTCAATATTACCTTTTAACTTCTTCAACTACCCTAGATACAGATTCACATTTTATATTTTTAGTCAAGAATTTTCATCAGATTTTATGTTTATAGTGCCTGTTTTGTAAATATTATATATACAATCATTTACGTTTACGATCTATTTAATTTTAAAGACAAACAAATAGCATTTTAGAATTATTAAATGAATAAATAAAAAAATCTGTAGATTATATTCTGAATACTCCAAAAAACTAATAATGAATAAAAAACTCTACATTTTTTTGAGTATAAATGGAAAGTTTTAATATTAAGAACATTAATGAAAAATTAATTGAGAAACCATCGTATTAATTATGTTAAAATTAAAGATATTTCTTTATTAACCAATTTGAATAATATTTACTGAAAAAATTAAATAATCAATAAGAAAAATAGTAAGTCTCAGTTAATATAATCTCATTAGACTTCCGAAAACAATTCCAGCATTAAATATTAATACTATATTATTAAATATTAATTTCGTTTCATTCAGGAAATTCTATTCGCTGAAAAACACCGGGTTAAAAATTAAAAATGAAACGATATTGAGATCGAGTATCTTGTTTGTTTTAACGATGTGTTTCAGAGGTGTCGGGTTTTATGTTTCAAATTATTTGAAATAAATTCAGGTGTATTATTTTTAACTTCAATTTCATACATCTAATACCTAGTTTAATTGGTAGTCATTTTTATAAATAGATTAGAGAATAAACATTGTGATAACATTAAATTCGCCCATGGCGTCCATTAAATGGATTTTAATAAACAAAATTAAATTACACCGATAATACAAATTTTTGTTTGTACGAAAACAGGTACGTATCATATAATATTGTTTAGAACTTGATCGTTACAGATTTATATGCAGTAGTTTGCCAATATAGTTTATGACAATCAACCGATTTCAAAGCACAAATAATCAAGCTGTTGCATCGACATAACAACTTGTATAATTCTGTGCTATTGCGTGATAAGAGTAAATATTGTGAAACAGTATCCATCAGCCGTGAGTTCATGCCCTGGTCTTTATCGTTTGTAATAATCGTGCTGATGATAGTAGATCGTACGTTCATATCGTACGTTTTAACTGTGCACAACATATTGTACTACGGCAGTCAAGTGTGAACAAACATTATACGTATTGTATATTTCGTTAGCAATAAAACAGGATTGACTCGTATACAGCATGCATAGAACGAAAAGATACATAAGATACAATGCTCGTAGAATCTTTGATGTGCAAACGAGTTAACAATATTTAAATATTTTCTTTTTATCGACTGAAAGAAATGGCTTTCGTTTGTGTAAAATATGGTGTCTAGACTTTTCACAGCGATTCTTTAATCCTAACAAAAACTGTCATTTTAATTACACAATTATAAATTTAGTATAACTACAATCACAATAGAATATTTAAAAGAACTAATATTTTTTTCAAAAAAAAAATATATATAAATATATATATATATATGTGCATATATATGTATATAATATATACATGTGTATATATATGTGTATATATATATATGTATATATATATATATGTATATATATATGTATATATATATATACATATATATATATGTATATACACACACATATATATATATATACACATATATATGTGTATATATATATATATACATATATACATCTTATGGAAAAAGAGAATACAAATATATAATTGTTAAATTTCGAACAAATTTCCATATCTGATTTATTATGAGATAAGAATGATTAAAAACATTATAATTTGAATATAAAACTTCGGAACTTTTTCTTGTTAATTTTGAAAATATTTCTGGCTTTATGTCGTAAAAAATTAAAAATCAAATTGACTTGTTCCAAGTTTCTGAAAATTGCCGTAATTTTTCATTTGCTATTTATTTAGTCATCTGCTGGATTTGGTTATAATTCTCTTGATACTTTATAAGCTAGTTTGTAAGAATATTAATTTTTTCTAATTTAATATATCAGCAAGTTTCTTAAAGATATCTTAAAAGATTAAACTGTTTATGGCAGATATAAGAGATTCAATAGGACGAAAACCAGCAGGATGATACATAATGGATATCACGGAAATAAAAAAGGGTCAAGTATAATTGTTATATTTTTTTGAATTATTTTTTTTTTATTTTTACTGTACGTGACTCAATTAATAAGTATGGAAAAAAACAAGTTAAACACCGTCTTATGGAAAAAAATGATTTCATTTCTCAACATAGTCTCCATTAAAGGTTATACACTTAGTCCAAATAATTTCTAATGTTTTTATCCTGTCAGAAAAGAAGCTGTTTTCAAAGTCTACAAAATACTCATTGTCGGTGGAGTGATATCCTTATTCGAAGAGAATTTCTTCCCACCGTGTCAAATTTTCAAGTTTGGGAAGAGGAAGAAATCGGACGGGTCCGAGTCCAGTGAACAAGGTGGATAGGGATTCATTTCGCAACCTCATTTGTGCAATTTTGGCATTTAGACAATCGATTTGTAAAACGGCGCGTTATCTTGGTGAAAGAGCAATTTTTTATGCATTAAACTTGGACGTTATTGTATCAGCTCTTCTTTCAAACAGTTTAATAATATTGCATAATAGGCTCCTGTTATTATTTTTCCTTTCGTTAAGTAGTCGATCATGATAATTCCTTGGGAATCCCAAAAAACAGTGACTATCCTCTTCTCAGCTAACAAAATGGTCTTGAGCTTCTTCGGCACAATTTCACCAGTCATTGTCCGCTGTTTTGACTGCTGTTTCGACTCAGGTGTGTTATGGTGAATCCAATTTTCATCCACGGTGACGAATCGACGTTATTTCCACTTTTGCGAAAACTACTACAATGCTTAATTCAAGTATCTGTAGAACGTGAACAACGCGTCACTTCTAGCTGAAATTTTACCAGTGCTAGTTTGAAAAGCGACACGATAGCTCTGATGTTCCTAAATTAATGGTGGCGTCACATCATAGAAATTTTACCAAAGTTATCAAATAACCTTCTTATTACTGATATCCAATTTATGAAATTCTTATTTAGCGAGAAAAAATCATATATGGTATCGAAATTGAAACAGTGTCATGATTTAAAAGTGAAATAGTATTAAATATAAAAGTCCTTCTATTGTGTCTGTTAAGAAAATTTTACAAAATTTAAAACAGTCTAAGGGGGAAAACGGAATTATTTCGAAAATAGCATCAAACTCTTACTGGAAAATAAATTGAATCGAACCAATTGTAAAAATGATTTAAGGTGTAATTACATAAACTATAATACATTTAAGTGAAAAAAAATACATTAAAAAACATTTTAATAGCGCATTCTATTTGTGCCATATAAAGCTTTATAAAAGGAAGTGAAATATGTGTTACAAAGATTTTATTTTCTTCTTTTATTTTATGTCTAAAGATGATTAAGTGTTGAATTATGATTCAAAGTAATTGTACCCTACGTTGTTTGTAATCAGATTACAATATATTTTGGACAACTATGTGAGAAATCTAAATCAGAGCTTATAATAATTATTATCTAAATAAAAAGACAGTCATGAAATTACAACTTTGGCTTTCAATAACATTTAAATTAATAAAGATGCTGACTATTTGCAATAAAACGTATTTTTTAAAATTTTTGATTATATATATATATATATATATATATATATATATATATATATATATATATATATTTATAATAGGGCATGTGTTAACATGTGTATATAAGAGAAATTCGTGTCGAATGTTTTCTTTTACATTTTTAAACGAACATTACCACCATTGTCCTAAATCTATTTCAAGGATTTCGTTGATACTTTACAACAACTGTATTGCCTTTGATAACGTCTGTACACTAACGGAAAACGTTCGTAAAACGAAAATAAAACGAGATTTCGTAAAATCACCGAACATAAATGTGTGTTTCACGTCTTTTTCTATAAACTGCTGCAACCACTTCCGTCTTGACTATCTGCGTTCTGTTTGTAGTCGCCACTGGTCAACATAAACGTAAAACTAGATTGGGCTGTTAGTTTCGATGTACTGCACTGCTGATGGAATAGGATGGCTAAATGGGCTTTGTATAATGTTGTTTGTTGCTAGTCGCAGAGATACCGGACAAGCGTTATTGGAAGAAGTTGCGCTATTGTGCGATATAATATTAACAAATGCCGTTGTTTTGGATTGTCGTTCAGCGGTCATTATGGTCCTTGCACTTTTCTACTCTGATCTAAATTTTTGTTTTATATACAAATTCGTTTGATTTTTTTTTTGAAATTGAATAGCGTTCGTTACATGATTCATTATTAATAATTGGTAATTCGATCCAGCATTAACAGAGTCGCATTGTGAACAAGCAACGGTATACATTCGATCGATAATCAAATACACTTTTAGTACAAAATATGAAGTATTTCGTCCATGAAATTGATATTGGATAATAATTTAATAAATATAAACGATTTTCAATTTTTTAATTTTTTATTTTTTGTTCATAGATTTGTTTTATTAAATTTTAAACTTATCTAATAATTTATTATTCATGAAATTATTTAGAATAACATATTAGGAAAGTATAGTTTTTAAATATTGAACAATATTTCAATAATATTATTGATGTTTCTTAGAAGGTGTGATAATAATTATTGTTAAACAATTTTATGATTGAATTTTTAATTGAAGTTCAAAACTTGAAGACGGACGTACTTGTCCATATACACCAGAATAGATATATATTTATATAAATGGTTATATGAACATCTACCTGTATGAATATAATTCGACAAAGAATTAAATAAATGAAAAAACAGGTGATAAAAATTCCACAGTTCTATCCAAACGAAACAAATAATACGCGAGCCGATTATTCAAAACGTTATGACCGCAAATTACTATACTATTTTCATCTACGTGCCCCTGCTTTGATTATATGTGGATATTCAGAGATAATGTGATAGGTAAATTATTGCCTTTTACTGGAAGGTCGACCGCATTAGTACGGCTTGTTATCGACGCTTGTTATATGCGTTGAGTTCGACTCCCGTGTGGTTAAATTAAGCTTGCTGATGTCACCTAGTGCAGATTCGCAGCTCAATACGCTATGAATTTTAATAAGTCGACGAGGAGTGCTTTCAGTGTTTTAGAGAAATAATGAGATTGCGCTCAATCGATTGATCGCTCGTTCGAACTTTACGACATGTGTTTCTATTTATTACCTACATACACGCAGATTTGCGCACGTATATATATATATATATATATGTATATATGTATATATATATATATGTATATATGTATATGTATATATTAGCAGCAGTAGCCTTTGTCAATCTGCTGCTGAATAAAAGCCTCTTTTATAATTTTCCATTTTATACGATTGAATGCCTCACTTTTCCACTGATTTCCAAATAAATTGTTTAATTTCCTTATCCCACATGTTCATTAGTCTCCTTCTTGGTCTTCTTATATTCCTTGGTTTCCAATTAATACTTTCTGTTGTCATGCGGTTGTCTTTTCTTCTTGCAACATGCTGATCCCACTTCCATTTCAGACTCTTTATTCTTCTTATTACATCTGTGATTCCTGTTTGTTTTCGCATACATTCTTTTTTTTCCTATCCCTTATTGCTATTCCTAGCATGCATCTTTCCATACTTCTCTGAGTTTGGAGTTTGAATTATTTTGGCGTTAATCACCCATGTTTAGCTGCCATAAGTAATGACTGGTAGTATACTTTGATCAAATAGGTTTTTCTTCAAGTAGA
Source organism: Acanthacorydalis orientalis (assembly GCA_034766995.1). Lineage (NCBI taxonomy): Eukaryota > Metazoa > Arthropoda > Insecta > Megaloptera > Corydalidae > Acanthacorydalis > Acanthacorydalis orientalis. The sequence goes on along the minus strand of CM068315.1, from coordinate 16,954,229 downwards.
GCGGATGATTTAAATGTTGTGACGTTTCGTCCAAATGCGCTCCATACCTTTTTTCCTGTTTATTTCTTCAATAAATTATCAATATTTGATGATAAGATGGACTAGATAAACATACTTCGTAACTTCTTCTTTTTCTGTTTTTTTACTTCAATTTTCTTCGAGTAAACAAACGCATTGAATAACACTTTTGTTTTGTCGTGGTATATGTTTAGGTTAATTTTTTGACTGGCATCATCTAATTTTTCTATCCTCTTTTGTAGCTGTTCCAGAGTACTTGAGAAGATAACGGTATCATCAGCAAGTTGGAGGTGACTTAATCTTTCGACTTTTATTTCGATTCATTTGTCCTCCCAGTCGAATTACATAATATTAAGATTACAATAAATAATTTCGAACAAATTGTATCTTCCTGTCTTATACCTTTCTTGACTTTTATCTTTTTTATTTCTTCGTGTAGCTTCGCCGTTAAGGTTCCATTCTTGTAGATGTTTTCTAGCAATTCAATGTATGTGTCTTCTATACTCTGGTTCTTCATTACAAATATAAGCGATGATGTGATGATAGAGTCGAAAGCCTTTTCATAGTCTATAAATCCAAGATATACTGGTATTTGGTATTCATTTGACTAATTACTTCTCTCACTACCTGAATCTAATCCATTGTACTAAATCCGCTTTTAAATCCTGATTGTTCCCTTAATTGAATGAAATTTAGCTGTGCTTATCGACGTTTTGAAATTATTTTTGTAAGAGCTTATATATTGTAGGTAGTAAATTAATTGGGTGGTAATTTTTCAAATCCTCTCTATCTCCTTTTTTTGTGCAGAATTACCGTAGTTTCGTTCCATTTATCTGGAATAATTCTTTTTTCTATACACGATGTAAATATATCGGCGAGAACTTTATCTGTTTTTTTCTCCTACCAGCTTGAAGATTTCTGCTATTAATCTATCATTCCGTGCTGCTCTTTTATTGTTCATATTCTGATATCTATCTACACACATATATATATATATATATATATATATATATATATATATATATATATATATATATACAAACTTGTAGTTTTAAAAGTAAATGAATTATTAAAGCAATCAATATGTTGTTAATTTAGTAGAGTGCATGTTAGTTGTATAGATCCGGTGTTTGAATATTAAAATTTTCATTTTCCATTTAGTCGCGTGCGTAAGACTGAATATTAAAGATAATAAAAATGAAACTCGGACTTTATAGTGATAGCAAGTCACTGCAAATATTTACTAACCACTGTTTGTGGTGTCATAATGCTCTGAGATAACACATATCCCAGATTACATTTAATTAGATTTTTAATGAGTCATTAAAAATCTCACGAATTTTCAACGTTATCTGCAACGAACATGAAGCTTATACCGTTTGTGACTTTTTGTTGAAAAAAAAATATTATAAAATATTTACAGAGTCCGTATGTATGTATGTAAATACAACAGGCCGTATGTGTGCTCATATTAATGCAATTATTTAAACAAAAATTATTACGCGAGAATATATTACTTTGTATCTGATATTTATGTTTATATGGTATTTAATGTCCACCATATTGTTTATTTGTACGTGTTATGAGCGTGAAGTGACTGAATAATTTTACGACAGCTTTATATTTGAAAAAGCGACCGTTTCAATGCATTTAATATTTTCATGACTGTTTGCTTCCAGTTTACCAAGTCGTCGGAAATCATAAACATAATATTAGCGTCCATGAATAATTATTAATACAAAAAAGTCCTCTTGGCAATTAACCGTGACTCATTCGGACATTGTTGTAATTCCACGGTACGTATTTGGTGACACTGTAATTATGATACATTTTAAATAGGTTTTCACAAATGCTGAAACATGATTTTACTTGATGAATTACTTTAAACTTTGTTTTTAATTAAAATGCGGCCGTGAATTTTATTGAAATATCTTTTTATAAACTGCTGAAAATTATACGAAATTAAATACATACACTGACACATACATATTTGTATTATTATAATAATCAAAGTTATTAAAATTTGTGTTAATTAATGATCAAATTAATTATATTTATGTATATAAAAATACGTTCCAAAAATTACAATAAAAACACTAATAAATAGAGATCAACGAATATAGATAAGTAAAAGAGAAAATATCAATAAAGCTTTTGTTCTAAATATTAGGTGTATAAGTTAATTCAATGCCTTTTGTATAGAAAATTAATATTTAGGAAAAATGGAATACATTGCAATCCTCAAAATATTTTTGCCATTTGTCAACTGACGAACCCCTTGTTGAAAAAAATATGGTGGATTTGAGTCGATGAAATCGTAATGCATTTTCAGACCTCTTCCACTATTTTAGCATTTGTTACGTGTTTTATACGTCACAATACCTTCCCCCAAGGCTGAACAAATCATTCACATGACTTCGGCAACATTTTTTTCAACTGGAATGCAAAAAGTATGCAATACCTAATATACTGACTTTCGGGTTCTCTCGTATTCACTACTGTTTTGTGAGATTATTCTAATTGCTTGGCCAAGATATATAGTGTTTTTAAATGTTAAAACCTAAAAATCTGAACATGACAAGAAAATGTTTTAATTTAAAACAGAGTCACGGTTGATTCAATTTAAGTGCACTAAATTAGTTTTTACATCTAATACTATTTTAATTTTCTTTTCTTTTCATTTATTAATATTTTTGTAGTATACGCATTGATTTCATTTTATAATTTATAAAAATATTTTTTAAAACATGAATGATATATTACTTAAATATTTGTCAGTACTTTTAAAATAGTATTTTTTAAAATAAAAAGGCATTCAAGTGAATCGAAATTACACATTTATTTTTAAAATGTTCTATTTTGTTATACCTATCTTTTATATAAATAGATTTTAATATCGATAGTTATGGGTTATTCATTAATTTGTCAGGTGTGAAAATTATAGAGATATATAAAAAATCTACCGATAATAATACAAAACACTTTTTACAGAAAAAAAATAGTAAATAAATATTTCTTATTCTGTTTATTATTTTATTAAACCGCATTTATCCATTAATAATAATTGGTTATTACAAAAAAGTAATTTATTTAGATTTTTATACTTGAAATAAAATAAAAGGTTTGAAGGTAAGTGGCGTTTCTTTTTACTGGAAACTAGTTTTATATAATTATTTTTCTTTGTAACAAAACATTTTAAATATCAATAGTTTACTTTTTATAAATTGGATTTCTAGATAATACTACTAAATTTTTTTTCTTTTATTATAAAATTACTGTAATGTTTTGGTAGTGCTATTTTTTGCAACTTTATATATCTTTTTATACGAAATCAATTTAATATCTTTCAAATTTTAAAAGTGAATGCAGGAATATATTTAATTTAATTCCTATTTCATATATAATTCTACACACATACTTTCTCAATATATTTGTATTAGGTTAGTAGAAATATAATTGTGTTTTATGACCTACAAACTCATATATATTTTTCGTCTTTTTTTTTTGATTTTCTTAACTATTTTAAGTGATCGAGAACTATTGAATGACTAACGGTTAACTTTTGTGCAAGCTTTCAAATTGTTGTGCGTGGTTCTGATTGAACTAACGTCTTCAGTTGGTCGTTATGAACTGAAGAAAGGCCTCCGCGACCTTCTTTATCTTCAAGGGTTTCGTCCCCAGTAGGACATTTTTGGAACCGCCATTGAAACCTACGTTTCTTAAAAGTACTCACAATAAAAGCATCGTTTAGTTTACGAAGAGTTTCTACTGCTTTACTACCCGTTTTGAACTCATAAAAAACTACTATTATTTGCCTATTATATATTTAATTCAATAGCTCTATTAAAAAATACAGATTGAAAAATGCACTTTAAAATCATATTAATATGAACACGATGAAATGGCACTTTCATTACAAAATAAAGGTTAGAATTCAGAAAGCAAAAACCACAATAATTTTTCTATCAACCAAATAACACTAACTGTGTATGTATTTGCAGCAACAATATATAAACAGTTTCAATAAATACATTAATTTATTTTTTTTTATTCAAATTGTCGATGTGTAGATTAGTACATCACATATTTCTTGAAAATTTACAATTGTAAAAATTATTAGTTTTTGAAGAAAAAAGTATATATCTACTAAATTTTTACAATTTAAAAATTAAAGTTTCATTATTTTTTTAACATATTACTTAATTCAAATTAAAAACAGACTCATAGAATTATAATTAATTTAGGATTTCTTTCAAATAGTGCCTAATCATCGGAGAAGAAAACAAAATACTTAAATATATTAAAAATTTAAAACCATAATGTTGAATTGTTCTTGTTACTAACCTTTATTAGGCCGTGAATTATGTGTTTTTAACAAACAAATATTTTCAAATAATCAATTTGAAAATATAACTACCTATAATGTATTCTATCTGCAGATTGTATCAATATCATTTTTAAATATGTAAATAATATTTTCTCATATATGTAAATAAGTATATATTATATATATATATATATATAAATATATATATAAATATATATATATATATATATATATATATATATATGCCCCCGTATAATGAATAAAACCAATTTCGAAAGTTATTCAGCAGTTATCGAATTCGATAATTATCACGAGCATATATTAATCTCATAAAATTTAATCCTATTTAAATCCAGTCATTAAATAGTAAACTCATTTGTGACAAGTGACATTAACGTCGTTCAATTTAAATAATTATTAGACGTGTCGGAGTCCTTCAATGGGCCATTCAAATCAATTCGCCGTCATTGAAATTAGAAAGCACAATCAATCCTCTTAATGTCGCGCATACCCGTGCTGGAAGTCGGCCATTGTCGTAAATAGACATTTTCCTCGTACATATATAAGTCTTTAATTGTAAATGCATATAATGTTGTGCAGTCGTTGTTCACAACAATACACTTTGATACAACGATTGTGTTGTTAGACGAAACTTTATAGATTGGAAAATCTTCAATCAATTACATCTAATGGATCTGTTTGTATACCGAGAAAACCTACTGTCTAGGTCAGAAGTTTTCAGAGTGAATAGTTTGTTCTTTTGTCAGTATTCTTCAATAAGAACAAGATACGTGATTGTGATTTCAAAAGTTCGGTACACGTACAAGAATTTAGCTTATTTCTTATTGATTTATATTGTATATATGTGTATATATATATATATATATATATATACGATTTTCAGAACTAAAAAACAGATATTACTTTTCATTGTATCAAAAATAAGATTTATCAATTACATTAACCCACAACAATAATATAGTCTTTTTTAGAAAAAAATTCTGTTCAACAACATAATTATTAAAAAATATAAGGAAGTAATATTAAATTATTTTCATCAAAAATCACATCGTTTCTATAAAACTAGTTTATAATTTGATTGATAAGGTGATTTGTCTTTCTTCGTACTGCGAACTTGATGTAATTGCGAATTTAATAGCAATTTGTATATTTTTTTTAAACAGTTGAATATATTGGACCAATCAACATTTGGTTATTACCAAAAACTATATTTCTACTAAAATAAATTCATGACAGACAAAAAGATTGTTAAAAATATTTTTTTTTAGTTTTTGAGCGTTAATTTTTTAAATACTGTTTTTGTGAAGAAATATTTTTTTTTGAACAGAACTCTAAGTTGAACATTAAAAATGACTATTTAGTTTGCAACAAAAAAAAATTACACAAAAAAACATCAGAAAAATAGTCATGAAATTGATCATTTCTTTGATGAAAAAATCGCATCCTATATTATGCAGAATTCGGGAAAAAGTATTTTTTTAATAAATTAAAATGATTAATTTTAATCCAAAATTAATTTAGTTTTCAAAAAGTTGGAAAAAATAAATATTTCTGACAACAATAGTGAATAAATAATTTAATTGGGAATCTAATATATTTTTGAATTTAATTACTATAATTAAAAATCAGATATAAAAATATTTTCTGCAGTTTGTTGCTCTGACAATAATATCATAATCAAAATACAAATAGCAACAATCAAAATGATCTACAATAATTTATTGGGCATTTTTAACCAAAATATTTTTTTTGACTTGTAGGGTGAAAAAAATTCATATCTGAAAGTGTATTTAGACAGTGTCAGAACAACATTGTCAGTAAATATTTTTTTTGTAACTGATATGAGATATTTATTTTTTTAGAGTAAACATCTATTTTTAAAATTCCAATTTATACCAAAATATAAAAGTTTTCTAGAAAATTCCTCAATTTATTATTGAGAATGATTAATTCTTTTACATTACATACATACATATATATATATATATATATATATATATATATGTATAGACACATACATGTACATATATATATATATATATATATATATATATATATATATATATATATATATATATATATACATTGTTAGAGTACGGAAAACGGGCAAGTTCATAATAATACCAAATTAATAACAATTTATTCAGAAACAATTAATTACAAATTACAACGGTGATGAGCAATGCATGCGTATCAGACTGAGGTTCATAATAGTCTGCTGCCACATACACACACACACATACACACATACATGCACACACACATATATACACACATCCCCTTCCTCGGTTTTTATTTATCTTCTTAAAACGTCAATGTTTATAAAAATTACAATGCGTGCGCCCGGTTACATATAATTAATGAAACAAGACGATCGGATTCAGGTATTGTCTTACAATATAAATATATATATATATATATATATATATATATATATATATATATACATATATATGTGTGTGTTTGTGTGAGTATGTGTATGATATGAAAAGAATAACAAAAAATAAAATTATTTCATGAAAAAACACTATGCATAATTTAACAAAAAAATATTTTGAAAAATACATTTATTTTAGTTAGATTTGAGAGAAACAAATGAAAATTGTATAAATTGCAGAAATGTATCAACTTTTTAAAATAGACTCAACTCTTTAAAAAAGTGTACTATATGTTTTTTATTCGCACAAAAAAATATTAATATGAATATTAAGTAGTTTTAAACATCTAAAAGAATAGAATTAAATTAAATTAAATGTTAATTTAAAAATATGAATAACGCTGAAATTCAAATAAAATTATTTTTTACATAAATTAAAATGTTAGAAGAACAACGGTCATTGCTACTATGTTGGCAAATATTATACATAAAAATTAATTTCTCGATCTGCAGCCAATTGAAATAATTTCTGAGTGCACAAATATTATAAGTTATAACTTGTACGATGTTGAAACCTTGTAAAGTGTAATATATATATATATATATATATATATATATATATATATATATATATATATATATATATATATACATACAGGAAATTTTATAGCAAGGGAATAATACGCTAAGATAATACATTGTGAAATATATATCGTCGTTACATTATGTTTTGTTGGAACACTTGAAAATATGTTAGATTTTGTTGGCACTTAACTATTATACACATAGAATAGAGTGGATACAAAAATGCGCGTAGCAACACATTTCTAGAAATGTATAAAGTGAATTTATTCTCTTAAAAAAATAAAATAAAAAGTACTATAAACAGTATATTGGTATCTGACACAATTACACTGTAGACAATTCTATATATTTTATCAAGCGATGGCATTTATGTAATGTAGTGAATATACCACGCAAATGAATTTTTTTGTATATATATATATATATAATATATGTATATATATATATATATATATATATATATATATATACATTAAATATTTTATTCTCTTAATGATATACTTCTATTACACTTTTTGTAAAGTTTAATTTCCAGAAAATCGTTATGTGATAAAAAAAAATATTTTGAAATTTCAATTGAAAATTGGTAATTTTTTATTTTATAATTTCTTTAATCAATTATATGTTGAACAACGAAAATTATATTAAGAAAATATTATAATACAACAATACTCTAGACCAACAGATCTAGTAGATACAAAGATAGATAGATAGATGTTTATGATTATTTATCAGAAGCTTTTTAGTTCAATTCTAATATAAAGCAGAGTAGAGGAAAATTATTAAGTACAGAGAATTGAACTATGCCCTTAAATAATTGTAATTCATCTCGTGAGATAGAGGTCGAAATTATAAATAAATATAAAAGAATATAAACGAATATAAACGAATACAATCTGAAAAAAGTAAAAAAAAAATCAAAAAATTAAAATCAATGAATTAAATTTCCTAAAGACGGTTAAGCATTATTGACGATCATTGTGAATGTGTAGAAAATTTATATAATGTAATGAATAAAAGTATGTGAAAATAATTGAAAAATAATATATGTCTATGCTCAATATTTCTCAAGTATTTGCTTAATGATTATAATTGTTAATCTTACTCGACTATCTATGACATCCCTTCTTAGATATTATGTGGTAAATGCTGATCTGATTCCAAAAAATGATGGTATCTTCATCAAAATACTCATAGAAAACAAGTCAAAATGATCTATAATTAGTTGATTCATATTTTTGGTTAAAATTTGTAATTTACAGGGTAAGTGAAAATTTATTTTTGAAAACCATTTTAAAAAAATATGAAAATCAAGTTTCTTATACAAATAAATTGAAATATATTTGATGAACCTTTTATACAAATCAAATATTTAATAACTACCCTAAAATTTTCATTTTCCTTATCTTAACTTTATTGTAAAAAAAATATGTAGAATTTCTTTGTTAAGTTCTCAATAAATGCTCTCAACCCTTTCCAGTTTATTCCAATTTACCTTACAAATGAAATCATTTTCTATGTGTGCCCATGATGTGCAATAGATTGGAAAAATATGGTTTCATAATAGTATTGAAATGTTTATCGATTATGTTTCTTACGATTAATTTTTCACGAATAAAAATACATTAAACAAATTTAAAAAAGATTTTTGAAAAGAAAAAAGTATGAAATTATTAAATCAAAGTTTTATTTCACATATATACTAAAAAATATTGTTTTCTTTATAAAAGATCTAAATTTCAATTTCACTTCGTTGAAGAAAACATTTTTAAAAATGATATTTTAGTAAGTGCAGCAAAATTACATATATATATATATATATATATATATATATATATATATATATATATATAACGCATTAGTCTGTGAGATTCTTTGAACTTTCGATTTGATTTTCTTTTTTTAAATCAGACATGCTCATTTATGTTCATGTTTATTAAAATGTGCACCGTATCGACAATGTAATATTTACCCAAACAATGTATATATACTAACATATAATAATGCCAACATTAACATTTCAAACTTCTCCTGGTTCATTATAGTGACTGTGCACTCAAGTGCACGAGTCTTTATAAATGAATATGTGAAATAATATTCCCTCATCTTGTAGCTAGGTAACGATGCTATCTAGTAATATTTCAAGGCGATGACAAACAAGATAATTAAACTACCCGTATCCATGTTATACCACTTGTACTTACATTTTTATGCAAATTGATTTTTGATTTTTTTCACGTTGAAAGAACATGCTATGTTTATTAATTACATTCGAATTACATGAAAAGTATATAAACTAACTGACGACTGTATACGTGTGATAGATTTTTACCGAATACCAGAGAAAAGACAGTTAAAGAATATACCGAAACATCACTTTGAAAACTAAATAAATTGTTTTATAGATCATTCAAACAGTTCAATGGCATCTCGTCAAATAATCTCGATTGTAATAAAAGCATACTGCAAGAAATTCGAAGTAAATGACAAGAAATGCGTACTAATAGTCCATTGAAGAAGTGGTGGTATCAAGAAACGTCAGAATCCAATAATCCTTAAGAAGAGCACGTACCTTCGGCTTGAGACCTTAATACAGAAACAATTTAATTTTATGACCTCTATAAAATCCATTAGCAATAATCGAGTACCTGTACAATTACACTTAGTGACCGGAAAGATAAAATAAAATATTTTTTTAATGTGCAAGTTAGGCTCGTTCGTCTATATTATGCCTTAGATTCGATCGTAATGACAATTAACACAAAGTAATATACTTTTTATATTGTCTTTCGATGAAATTTTGCGGGATAACATATAACAAGAATATATGGAACACGTAAATGGTCGATTTATTTTTTGCTTTAGTAATACACTGATCATTTATTAATCTCAAGGAAAAAAATATTAAGGAACTTAAATTCTATAAAAATATATTAAATAGCTATTTGTGTGAATAATTTTAATAATTTCATTTCTTTATAACAATACTTATTTTAAATTGCTTCCAATATTCCATTCGTCGAAGAAATTGTTCATTAAAGAAAACTTTCTTTTTAAATATAAAGTATTAAAAATATTCGACAGTTAAAGATAAGCTTTATTTTCAGTATCTTCTAATATTCATCATTCTTTAGCCCATTTACGACCGACGTGGTGTAAACGCAATATTTTATATATTGATTTTTTAATCATTTATTACCAATGTTGAACATTAGATATTTATGTGGAATAATAATTAAATCTTTATTTTATGAATATAATGTATCTGATTATTTCTTATATTTAAATGAATTTTTTTTATTTTTACTCAAAGTTAACAATTTTTTGTTTTTTGAATATGGTCATCTACAATTACATATAAAAAAAATATTTTTAAAATAATCGAAATTCGATTATATGTAATTAGGTTATGAATGTTTACTCATTATTAATAATTAAAAGTAAATTTCATAAATGTACATCAAATATTTTATTTCGATCGTTAAAGTTAATGTTGCGCATACGTAACATTGGTGTAATACGCTATCTCTAGCTGAGTTGACAATGGCAGTCCAACATTCCGGAATTTCTCTAATATCAGTACTGATAGCATGCTGCTAGTACAGGATTCTTCTAATATGAGCATTGACGATAAGATGTAAATGAGCATTTTTAGTTCAGTCGTCAGTATTCATTGAGAAGTTATAAGTGCAGTTTATAAGTGCAATTCATAAGTGCAGTGCAACGATAAAGTGCTATATTGTAAAAATTGTATTTTTTGTAGGTTTCAAATAATTAACATAGTAAAGTTATTGATTAGATATAGAATATTTATTGACTAGATGTTTAATTTTGAATATTTAAATCTTAAATATTAGGAAAGAAAAAACAAAAATCAAATATCTACAACAGTAAGTGAATTGAAGAAAGTTATAGAAGAAATATCAGAACTTGAAGACGTTGATGTCGTTTATATTCCCTCAGAAGTAGATGAATTAACAGACGAAGAAAATATAAATGATGACGACATTTGAGGTAGTTATAATTACCTGGAGAAATGGCAGGAAATTTTGAAATTTTTATTGGAAATGGGGTAAATGAACAAGAAATTCAATCAACTTCAAAAAAAAAACTTTCTGGGAAATCATCAATAAAAACTAATTGGTTTAGAAGCATACCAGATGCTTATATAGTGCACCCGATATCAAAAGAAGATCAAAACTTGAAATATATAGCAGAGAACCTTGATGGTTACTCACCAATACAAATATAATATATATTTATACAAATATATATTATATAAATAAATATTTTCGCTATTTTTTGATAATATGGTGCTTGAAAACATTGTAAATTATTCCGTTACTTACACATCAGCATAACTGTCACAATTTTAAATTCAACATATCAGATTTAAAAAAAGTTCTTGGATTATTAATTTTAACCGGATATCATAAATTTCCTCAAGCAGATCTATATTCGTCATTAGATGAAGATAAATCTGTCCCAATAGTAAGAAAAACAATATCGTGGAATAGAGTCAGAGAAATAAAAAAATTTACATTTAGCCAAAAATAAAACATTAGATAAAGATGATAAATTTTTCAAAATAACACCAATTATTGATACTTCAAATGATAAATTTATGCAGTTTGGGGTATTTAATAGTCATATTTCGATTAATGAACAAATGGTTCCATATTTTTGGCGCTACCCAACAAAAATGATTATTCGAGGAAGAAGATAAATTTGGTCATTCTATAACAGAACATTATAAAAAAGAGAAGAAGGATACCGTCTCTACAAGAGAAAACCAATATATTTATGTAGAAAATGTAATTGGAATTTACATGCAGCTTGTTTTGATATTTACTATAATAAAAATTAATCGGAATAATTATTTGAAAATGTTTAATTAATATAAAATTTTCAGCCTTATGATATCGTTTCCAGCCAACGTGGTGTATACGCAACATTTTATTTCTTTAAAGTATTTTTTTTTATTTGCAAATAGTGTTACTTGATCTCTATCTAAGCTAATTGAAAAGTATTTTTAGCGAAAAAATTGAAATTTTCATTGGTTGGCCGTAAATGTTTATAGTGTAATTTTATTTTATAAGCTTTTTATACTGTAATTTTATCTACAGTGATTTAAGAAAGATAAGAGGCATTCAATTAGAATGTCTACAAGATTTATTTTTTCTCGAGTAAAAGAATGAATAATGAATTTTATGAAGAACAGATTTTTTTTAATAATAAAAATTCCTGATAAATAATTAAGTTTTAGATCTGTATATACATTTCAAATTTTAACAAAGTTACGTATATATATATATATATATATATATATATATATATATATATTCACTTCTATTTTTTAAACAAATCACTCTTAATTATTTTTAATTGAGTTATTTAATGTATTTTAATTAAATAATTTATTTTAATTTAAAGCATTAAAGAACAAGAATCAAGGTATTTTATTATAAAACGATTATTTTTCAAAACATTTTTAGCAAAAAAATTAAAATGTTCATTGGTTGGCCGCAAATGGGCTAAATTAAAATTAGTTATTGCTATGAATCGATTGTCAAATTAAATATATAATATATTCATAATTTGATTGACGTGGTTAATATTTTTTACTGGGGTTTAATACCGAATACAAGAATTTATTTGAATTGGTATAAAATAATGATCTTAGTCTTCAATTGTAACAGACAAGTAGGTGTATGTATGTGTATAAAAATAACTGTTGATATAAGGAAAGTAGTCACTGTGGACAATATTGTTAAATTATACTCGTATTTTCATTTTCGTTTTAAAAATAACTACGTGTACGTTATGAAACATTGTTCTGGCATGTGATGGTTGTTCGAGTCGTGAAATATTTTTCATTGTTTCTGCGCGTATGATTTGTTCGGTGCATTTATCAAAAAGCAATTTATTACACATGACAGTCAATAAGCAATTACTTTTATGTAACAACATTGTTAGTAGAAATATTTTTCTATGAAACAAATAACAAGATCAGTATCAAATTTATATTTTCTATCGTAAATTACGAATTTCCATGAGGGAACGTGAATAATTCAAGAAGACAATTCTCGCAGGCAGAAGCCAATTTTTCTTGAAAGATAAATAATCTCAGAAAGGTTTCGTATTTCGACGATGACTCTTGCAGCGTTTCCGATGAAACAGAACGAACGGTTCATACACAATCTGTTTCTCTATATTCGCTCCTCATCGCACGAAAATCGCACTGAATTGTATGTACGTTGTATCAACGGTACTTCATTGCAATGTTCAAAGTTGCAGACTTCAGGAGAATTCGGCGAATATTTATTTTCGTTTCTCTTTTTTCGTTATCTATAGAAAATGGTAAGGAGCAAATTATTTTTTTTTGGTTTATTTTCGAATTTTTATTCAGATACGTTGAATTTTCCAATTGTTAATTCGGTTGTATTTTATTTTTGTCTGTCTGATGTAAAAATAGAATGTTCGAATATGTTAAAAAGGTTCAGGTAAGCTTATTTCAATAATCAATTCAACTTGGAATGAACTAGTGGAGACCTGTATGTAAAAAAGCTCGATAAAATCGGTTTCGTGACTTTTGTAAATGAGATTTTTTACTTAGTAAGTTATACAGTTTTAAAAGAGATCATATATTATTAAATGTGCGAAAAGAAAGATTTTCTATTGTGAAAAATGTATCATAGGATAAAACTATATTCAATTTTAGAGGTTTTGCAATTTTTTCATCATTATATTACAAAGATGTCTTGCAAATAAAAAAATAGTATAAACTTTTAGATTCTTCACCTTTTTACATTACACCTTTTATGATTTTCATAACATATTACTAATTGAAAATTTGTTATTAATTAACATTTCTATTGTTATTCTCTTACGAAAATTAATTATTTTACAATTAAAAATATTTCTTCAATTTATAATATTTAACAATTGATTTTTATTTCAAAAAAATACTCATTTAAAAATCATTTGGAAAAATCTATTTTTAAAAAAAGAATCAATTTACTATTATAATCTATATTATATACAACAGTTATCTTTTTCTTACGTAATTAAAAATTAAAAATTGGCAAATGCTATCCAAAATTCAATCTTCTAATGATGTTTATACGCATTATGAATTTGTTATGTCCTCTATTTAAAAATGTGAATAAAAATTATATTTTTACAAATCTATTATACTAAAAAAATATTTTTTATGATTGAAAATACAAAAAAAAAATAGTTTTATGAATCAAACATTATCGCAGGAAACAAAAACCAACTAAGCACACATAAAAATGTAGAACATGGAATTCATTTTGAATAATATCGAAAGTAGTTAAATTTCCATAAAGTTTCTGTAATATCGGTCACATAATCGACATACCAATAAAGAACATGAGTTAACAATACATATTGAATACAAGCAGTCTGTTAGCTGTATGTGCATGTGTACCACGTACAAAGAGGCAAATATAGCAGCGATCGACAATGTTCAATTCAAAATGGGGTCGGTGGGACCTATGTACAAGTGCTTAGGTCGAGCAGCAAATGGTTTGAATAGAAATCTCTATTTATGGTGATTGCATGAAACCTACTACATATTACGTACAATATGATATTTTATATGACTTCACTAGATGTAAGTAAAACAGAAAAGGTTCTGATATATATTTGAATGAGAAAAATTGTATTGATTTGTATATACTTGCATATATATATATATTCCCTTTAAACAAATCACTCTTAATTATTTTAATAAATATATTAAATAACAAGAATCAATGTCTTTTATTCTAAAACGATTTTTTTTAATATTTATACAAAAAATAGTTAATTTGAAACAAATTTATAACTTATTTTTTTGTATATTTTTAAAATTTAATATTTGAAGTAATATACAATTTCGCATTTAACTTTTTCTAAAAAAAATAATGAAAAAATTTAATTCTAAATTCAATCATTCTTTCTAAATCAAGTCTTATTTTTGGATTTTGATAAGAAATATCTTTAAATCTGTCATCATTACTCTAAAGCAGCGGTTCCCATCGGGGTTGGTATAGATCCCTTAGGATTCGACAAAAGTTGATACAGGGCAGATGAACCTTAAAAGGTAGATTAGGGGTCGATAAACAAATTGAATGCATATTCTACAAACTTTAGTAAATTAATATATTTATATGAAATTATAAATTGTATTATAATGTATATATATATATATATATATATTTATATTTGTTTTTTTATATCTGTTTTTTTTTAAAAAAATCATTTATTATATTTGTTAATTTATAGAAATAACAAAAAAATGTGCATTTTTTTACTAAGGTGATAATTTAAATTGTTATTTTATTAAATCTTTTTGTATATTAAAAATACCAAATTGTAATTTTTGGAAATATTACTAAATTTACTTTCATAAATGAATTTTTCGCTCTCCATACGCTAAATTCCAAAAAAATGTTTGATCCAAATATTCAATAATTCTTAATTAAAATGATCAATAATCAATTACTGAACATTTTCATCAGAGGGGTTGGTTGTAGCATGTGGAGAATAAAACTTTATTTGTAAAACCAATTTCCATTTAAAATGTTTTTAAAGCTGATAATAATAACGATTTAAAATTTTCCTGGTATGGATACAAAAGAAAAAAATATTAATTGTTACATTTCTTCCATGATAAATACTTATCAAATAATTTAAACCTACATATTAAAATTGAACTCTTATCTTTCTACACTCTATCTTCTGATTGTTTCTATATTTTGAATCTAAACTATCTATTTAAGACAAAATATACAATTTTTTTTTCTATTTCTTAAATTATTTATAACAAACGTAATTATAATTAAAATTAAAAAAATGATTAAAGAAATATCTGGTTGTAGAATAAAGTCGAATTCTAATCAAAATGAATCGTTTAATAATACTACAGTTATTCTATGTGAAAATATTGTTATTCAGACAGAAATTGTCGATAAAAAAAATTCGAAAATCAATTGTTTCATTTAACCGAAAAGCAGGGAGTATTCATAGGTGACAAAAATAACAAAGCTCGAGGCGATAAATTTGTTATCAATTTTCAAAACACGCAAGCTCAATAATACCAGACAAAAATAAAAAACGGGTGTGGAAAAATATAACAATTAAAAATCTCTAGATATAATTGAAAAAGTGTATAAAAATAAATGTGTTCCAGATAATTTCAACGTACTTTTTTATTTTTTTTTAGTACAATGTCAATGCTTTAAGGAAATTTTAAATAGACTTAAATATTATATTAAGATATCTTTACGAATATGATATATGGAAACTTAGAATTCTTAATAGAGGAACTAGGAGAAATTTTTACAGAAGGGAATAAAAAATTAAATGCAACAAAGAAATCAGGATGATGGAGAATACAATAGCTTAAAAAGAATCGCTGAAAATATTTTGAGAGATAAGAGATTTAAAAGATTTAAAAAGCAAGTCCTTGTACTTTATAATTTTTATAAATAGAATTTTGTATATTTTCTGTTCGTATACCGAAGAATTATCCACATGAAATAAATTACACACACACACAAACTACATATGTATAATTTTATACAATTTTTTTTAGTTTATTAACCAATAATTAAGTATTTATTATACAAAACTCTAGGATTTATAAAAATCTCGTTTATAGTGTAATTTTATCTACTGTGATTCAAGAAAAATAAGAGATATTCAATTAGAATGTCTATAAGATTTCTTTTTTCTCGAGTAAAAAAATAAATAATAAATTTTATTAAGAACTGATTATGTTTTTATTAATAAAAATTCCTGATGAATAATTAAGTTTTAGATCTGCAAATACATTTCAAATTTTAACAAAGTTACATACATACATACATATATATATATATGTATATATATGTATATATATACATATATACATATATATATATATATATATATATATATATTCTCTTTTAATTTTTAAACAAATCACTCTTAATTATTTTTAATTAATGTATTAAATAATAAGAATCAAGGTATTTCATTATAAAACAACTTATTTTTTTGTATAGTTTTAAAATTTTAAATTTGAAGTAATATACAATTTCGTATTGGCTAAAATTTTCAAAAAAATCTAATGCAAAAATTGAATCCTAATTTCACTCATTCTTTCTAAATCAATTCTTCTATCTGAATTTTTAGATTTTGATAAAAAAAATAGTTTTAAATCTGTCATCATTACTCTAGAGCAAGGGTTCCCAATGGGGTCAGTATAGACCCCTTAGGGGTCGACGAAAGTTGATAGTGGGTCGATAAACCCAACAAGGTTGATTAGATGTCAATAAATAAATTGAATGCATATTCTACAAACTTTAGTGAATTAATCAGTAACCAGCAAAATAAAGCAGTAAACTGGATAGATTTAACCACAATTTTATTTCAAATATAATGTATTTATTACTGAAATATTTAAAAAAATAATTATTGATCTATATTTTGATTCAGATATTCAAAAGTAAGTTAATATTAATATATTGAATGGAAATATTTTCATAGTCGGTCCATTATACTGTTATCATTGATCAAAAATATAAAATTAAACAGTCTACAGCTCTATCAAATGGTTAGTTTTGTATGTACGAATATAAAATGGTTCACTGCAACTACTCAATGCATTCAAAACTGCATATTGAATACATATCAATGAGTTTTCATCTCTTTGAAATGCATTGAATGGAATCGTACTCAGGAGCATTTTTTTACGTTTTATCTCTTTGCTGCTACCTATATATATATATATATATATATATATATATATATATATATATATATGCAGATTTATACAACAAAATAAATGTTAATAAAAAACTATTCATAATAATTTTATTCGAATTGAAGTTTCAGAAAAAATATGTACACTGAATAGTTGTAATTTGTATAAAATATTAAAATGTTTATTTTATATTTGATATCGATTAATGAATTAAAAAGAATAGCAATTTTGATATATGAAAATATTCTCACTGGAAAGTGCATAAACAATCAATTTCCATTCATTGAAATAAACAACCCACAACATACAACCGTAAATAAAAACATATCCTATATTAATGAAAGTTATATAAATTTTCCGGAAATATCTAAACAATTTGTTTTTATTAGCAGAGCACACAACTCGATACAATTTATCCGGTTTTCAACAAATCGGCAAACAACGATCTTTCCAGAGCTGGAACAATAAACGCTGAATATAGAGTTGCGAAGATTAACTACATGCCAAGCAATAGATGCAATTAATTTGGATTACGAAAGTTCAAATGATGATTAAACAATATAACTGTTTAATTAAAAACTTTTTTGGTGCTACACCACTCATCCCAGGATTTTTGGAGAGTAGCAACAACGATTGCCAGTTTACATGAGCTTCAGTTATATTTAAAGTACGCCTTTTTCTGAATTTTGTACGTTCACGTCAGACGTATTGGAAATCTATTAATTTCTACTCACTGCATCAATTTGAAATTAATAAATAGTGTCTGTTCGTGCTGCTTTCATTAGTTTTCCTTTTGTGTATAATATCAATTTGATTGGAAGGCTTGTAAACAGTTTGATATGTATTCTGGTGTAGACTGTGTTCATTCGTATTTCAATTAATAACAATTAATTGTGAAACAAATCACATTCCGTTTCACATTTTTGACAACATCAAAGAAATACATTATTAAGATATCTTCTATCAACATTTTCACACATAATTATTAATGTTTTTTTTAAAAAAAATCAGTTTAAAAACAGAAGGTGTTTTGATTTCAAGTTGTCATAAAAATCTAACATTTCTTCAGGTTCTTAACAGTATATTTAAATATTTGAATTACCTATACACATATGCATATAATATGCAAGTGCATATATTATAAATAAATGTACACTATAATCAAGTTTAGTTGCGGCTGCGCTATGAAATAAATAGCTCATACGCCACAGGTGTTATTTCCACAATTTTTACTTGAGTGTGACAGTTTTATGTGCAATATTTTGTGCATGAATTTAAATCAAACGCGACCCCTTTGAAATACAGTCTATGTATAGATATATACATATTTACTCTTTTGCGAAATGATTTAATTATATTTTCATCCGGAACAGTCATTCAGTTCTGTTAAATATAAACGACCTAGTGTTTTAAATAATGGTATTTATTGATGTGCTAATCCTTTTAATTTTTATAAATAGTGCAATGCACGCCCTGTCACTATAAATAGTTAATTATTAGAATAATTAATTTGTATGTGAATAATAAACTAATAAATAAATCAATAAATTTAATTATTATGTTATTATAGAGTGAATTTGTGTATGTGTATATGCATAGAAAATAAATTTTGACGACACTCAATCCAAATTGCACATAAAATAATCAAGCACTTTGGTAATACATTTTATTTATTGATTGGGGAATTTATAGACATTTTTGTACTCATTTCTCTGTTTATAATAAAATCTGTACATACATATACAAACATAGTCATATATATATATATATATATATATATATATATATAATTATTAACAAAATTATTGTTTCAAAACTGAAATAAATTAATGATGAGTTTGCATTTAAACAAATATCACAAAGCTCATTATTTTTTATTAACATAAAAATTATCATTCTGACTGTTCATTTGTGTAAAATATTAGTAATAAAAATATAAATATTATCTTATAACAACGCTAATTACAATATTTAAACGACATATTGTTTAAATTTATGAAGATCAATTTTATATTATTTTTCATAGTTTTTTTATTAAATTTACAGAAATTATTTATCAAAACAAATTACCAAACGACAATAAATGTTGTTTGTGAAAGATTATATATAATTTTTTTTTTAATAATTAAAAGAAATTCATTAATAAAATATTTAAAATTTAAGTCTGTAAATTGAAGACTAAAAATGTTATTTTGATAAAATACAATAATTAAACAGAATTTTTATAAAGATAATTATCAATGAATTCAATTTATTTTAATAATTATGAAAACAACCACTGACATTTTTAATACAGTACGAATAGAAATACTGTTCTGTAATATTCGTACAGATTTATAGAAGATACGCTATGTATCATTCCAGTGTTATTTACTGTTATTAATGTAAGCTAAGATACAGAGAATTTGACTACAGCATATTAATCACATTTGGCTTCAAGACTTTCGTCAGACATTACTGCATTGCAGTTCTCATTCTGAAATACTTCAGACATCCTTATATGAAATCCTATCTCTTATAAGAATCCTGATATTAGATACATGATGTTATTGGATGGAATGTAATATTTACTAAGAAGAAATGAAATATTATATGTAGCTTATATATTTTCAAGTAATTATGAAAATATATATATATATATATATATATATATATTCAAAGATTAATAAGAGACAAAAAACTTCAACTATAATAGCAAAACATTTTTTTAAAAAATAATATGTATTATTAACTAAATGCAATTACCAGTTTATGTCAAATTATAGTTTGTAAATTAATAACATATATTTCTCTAGATTTAATAAAAAATATCATTCAAATTACCTTCAAATTATTTTTGTAAGAAAAAAATACATCTGCTGTACTAAAATTTAGAAAGGATTAAGCGGTGATTGTCAGTTTAGCTAACACTGGATAATCAATATGTGTCTTTTAATAAAAATGAAATTTAGAAAAAATATTCATTGTAAAAAGATTTAAACTATTTATTTACTAATTTTAATTTCTATTGTAAATTTTCTAAGCTTTAAATTTATTTCTCTCCCTTTCAAATTTGTTCGTTTGGATAAAAATGTGACTATAATTTTATTCTATGATTTAAATTGTGATTTGCAGAAAATTACTTGAATATTGATATCATTTAGTTAATTAACTTCAAAATATATAAATTAAAATAAATACAAGTGTCAAAAATGGCTACTTGAAGAATTTAAACAATTTAAAATTCATATATATATATAAAGCTATTGTTCAACGACAGTGTAATTTAAATAATCGATTGTTTTAAATAATAAATGACAAATAAACATTCAATCGATATAACATCAACATGGTACATAAACTGGAGTTTTCCGAAAAACTTTATAATAAAAAGTGTGTAGGTAAAACATGTTCAATTACAATATTAAGTTTGACAGGCAATTAGTTTCTCAATTAACGCGAAAACAAAGTACTGACATTTCTAGTAGATGTGATATTAATGTTTATGAGCTCATAAAATATACTTTCAAAAAATTAATAACATAAAATGTTGACAGTTATTTGGCGTGGCAACGTAACAAAGCATTTTTATTGGGATTAACAACTAAGTTCACATATTGAATTAACACGCTGTCAAATCAATTCGTAATACTCGCTGTTTATTTATTGGCGGCCTTTGCAATTATTTATTCGTCAGTTACGTTTCATTTTATCGCTCATAATAATTTATGAACTGAAACTGATATGAAAATTTATTAAAGTTGAGGTTGTCTTCAAATGTCGGTATAATTATGACTGTGCTTTGATCTGAAAGCGTTTAATTATTAAATAAAACAAACTTTACTTTTCGCTAACTTGTTATTTTTTTGATATCTCTTTCTGATTCACTATGACAAAAATGTTTCACAATATTTTTACAAGAACAATTTATTAATATAATTTTATATTCATTATATAAATTTCCGAAGAATATAATTTATTATATATATATATATATATATATATATATATATATATATATATACTATCGACGAAATTAATTATGAAAAATATTGTTATCAAGTTAAACAAGTATTCGTGAATCTTTGCTGCAGAAACAAACTCGACGAGGGAGAGTCTCTCCCGTTTTTAATTTCATTATTAGATTGAACCTTGAGGATATTTTGTATCATAAAGGAGAATCTTTGTAAATAATTGCACTGCATAAATCTGTCTTCCTTAACAACGCTGAATTCATACTTTCGACTGCACCATCTCTATCCATCCTCTGTAAATATCTTGATTTCAATGTTTATAAGGTAGTATATACACACGTAATTAAAAAAATCCAATTAAATTAAACAAAGTTTACACAAAAAGTTCACAAGTAATCGTTGTTAAATAAATGAGAAGTTTTATGAAAATTAATTTCGAATTGTATTATATTTTCAGATACATTGCATAGATGTTTTTTTGAAAATAGAGTGAATTAAGATGAAGTGTTTGAATTATTCTGTCTGACTGTTTTAATTTTTAATTGCATGATGTAGAAGTGAAGAAGAGTAGATGTGATATTCTTATTGGATTTTTATTTTTTAAAAATTTATGAACCATTATATATATATATATTAATAGGGATTTTTGTTGTATATAAAGAGAAGTATGTAATTTTTATTATAAAGTTATTTCAGTGCTATGAATAAATTATGTATAATTTATATTCAACGCTGTAAGCGGAAAAAATAAAGATAATCATAAACCTTCAAACCATGTAAGAAAATTTTCAATTTCATAATAATTACGAATACAATTAACTTGAAACATTTTAATTATCTTCTTGGCACATTTAGCCGTGTCAATAAAAATAAACATGGCCGTACGATAACTGAATCTCTATTGTTCCGTTTCATTTCAATTTAATTAATGATTTTATCACCTTTTAAACGAGCTGATGTTAATGTGTTCGAAGCAGATATTACTTCTCGAGTAGTAAATATTAGATTCAAGTGATGATAATTGAGTCGCAGCTATTTTTGAAAATTTATAGAATGTTTATAATAATTATTTTTAATTAGTTCTAATATCTAATTATTCCGAAAATAGCGTAGACTACACGTATTCGTCCGAATATGCTCGGGGCAATTAGTTTCTTGTATATGAATTTTAGGCTCGTTTAATGTAATAATTTATACTGTTATATATTTTATTTGAAATTAATTATAGACTAGTCAACAAGTTCATTTTATATTAAATCCGGTTTTGTAGCTCTCATGTAAAATTATGTTGTACAGTGATTAATAAGCTAATATTTTATTTTTATAAGGCTGTAATATATTAACAAAATCACACTGTTGTACTCAATTATATATATATATATATATATATATATATATATATATATATATATATATATATACCGTGGAATCCGGTTATGATAACCACGGATAATGTTAGCAATCGACTTTTGTTAACATAATCAGTTGGTACCAAAGCACTTAGTATAAAATTAGTTAAAAATAATCCGTGTATTATAAACCAAACTTGAACTATTGTTATCAATTCTAATAATTATACTTGGGGACAATCGATAAGAATTCTTAACAAATTCGTACTAAATGGACATAGTTAATAAACGCAAAGGAACGACAGACAACACTTGAAACGTTTTTCAAATAAATTTGATGTGTTCAATAACAGTTGTTTATAAAAAATGTAGTATATTTAAATATGTGATGAATTAAGTGTACAATTTGTGATAAATGTAAATTGTACAAATGTCATAATTGTTTGTAAGAAATTGAGTTCAGAAATGAATTTTTTTATCATCTGTTTAATGTTAACAGCTGGTTGTTGTTATCAAAAATTACAAGTCCCAAGTGAACATAATAAGAGGATTACACTGTGTGTGTGTGTGTGTATATATATATATATATATATATATATATATATATATATATATATATATATATATATATATATATATATATATATATATATACAAATATGTTTCGTATTTAAATATAAACTTTGTTTCATTTATATTTTTGTAAATTATTATCTTATATTTTAATTAATATATCAAATTAATTTCTTTATTATATTCAAGTAGTTTTTTCAATAATAAATACCACATTTTGAAATTAAAAACTAATCACTGAATGTATATTCGAACAGATGTTTGTAAATGTTTCTAACGAGTGTTTAGCATCAAATTTGGTATTTCGTTACTAATTACATTCTCTGTCATAAATGTATAATAGGTTAGATTTTCTGTGAAATACTTTATAAATAAATATGTAGTTTTTATGTTTTGATTAAATATTGATTTAAAAAATTGAGCATTGATGGTGATCAAGACACTTAGACGCGTATATATATATATATATATATATATATATATATATATATATGTATATACATATATATATATATATATATATGTGTGTATGTGTGTGAGAGCAAGAGAGTGTGTGTAAGTATGTGTACTGATTGTGTAGTTTTGGCAAAAAAGTGAACAAATTTGGAAGATGAGAAACCGTAGCGAGCAATAAATCTCGAAAACACAATGATACAGTGTTAAATTGAAAGTACAATGTGTACACGACATGTAAGAAGGCCGAGATGGTTATAAATAAAATAAACAAAGTGAATTCCATGACTGGTAGAATTCTTCGTATCATCAAGCTTCGACAGGTCCGACGTGGTCCGGACAAACCGACTATTAACTTGCCCAATCAAGATTTCACCGCGATATTAATATACTTACATTATTCAGTCGGTTATTTATGTTGAGCGCATAGAATCAATCGTGCTATATCGAAGCAGCTATTGGACACTTGTTAGTAAGATAAAGCGTGTAACATGTTGATTAGGTTGTTATTTATTTATTGACACTGAAAAGCGTTGAATCACGAAACGTAATTGTGAGATAATGCGGCAATAATACGGTGCGTTCGATACGTGCTATACTTCTATTATCACTGTCATCTGGTATTGCTGAATTTCATATTCAGGACGACAAATAATTTATTTCGTGATTGAGTACGTCGTACGGTGTATGTTTAAGAGTTAGATTGATGTAATCGGGCGTGAAAAAAAAATACATTCTTGAAAATGTAGCAACACTTTTCAAGAAATAGCAGTAAAATTAATGTATATAACAACTGTAAGTGTTTAAAAATTAACAATTCTTTAAGTAAAAAAATCTGAAAATCAATAAGAATTGAATATTTGTATTTTTTACAAGCGGTCATATTTTTTTCATAAAATATTTAATTAATATTCAAGAAACTTTAAATAGATTAATTATTTCCGAGAACTGTTACTTGAGTTCAGTCTGTGTCAGTACGTGGTAAACAACTCCATACAGTATTTTTGCTATTATTGATTTATTTTTTATGCATTAAAATGTAATTTGTTGCTAAGGATAAAATATATAAACTTAAAACAGACGAAATAAACATTAAATAGTCTATACTGTTGTTTTATAGAAGTAAGAAAATCAAGAAGGCTACTAAAGTAATAACAAAATTTACAGAAAACTGTTAACCGTAATGAGGTTGAATCAGATCTTTGGTAAAACATAGATACATTCTCATAAAAATTTACATTAAAAATAAATGGAACTAGCATGTGAATTTCAATTCACTTTTATGTTTCTTACTCGAAACGGATTTTTTTAAAAAAATGGAATGAAAAATTTTAAAAACGATATAAGATATTATTAACGAAGAAGTAAATTATAAAACAAATAAAATTTTATGCTACTATTAAAAATAATAGATCTTTTTTTATTCCTCTTAATAATATTTTATATTACTAAGAGGAGATTCTATTCTAGTAGAAAATAAATGTTTATATTTCATTCAATTTTCTTAAGAGCATTGTGCTCATTCATTAGACACTTTAATATTACAAGAAATGAATACTCATATTTCTCGAAAAGTGGATATTGTGCCATAAAATCGTCCCGAGAAAAAAATAACACTGCGATCGTTTCATTTTAAACGAATTATCGATCAGTTGTATTACAAACACACTTTCAATTCGTGGATATTGTCCATACGAGTCGCAGGAATCGATGAAACAAGCGACAGACTCTCCACTTTGCAATTCTCTTTAGCAATTGCAACTGGATCGTCTTTATTTTACACTCCTGCAAACTTTACTGTTTGCAAGTGTCGTTCGTTCTGTTTGCAATGTAGCCAGAATACGTTACGTTCGGTGTGTTTTTCAATCAGTGTGGAGTATACATTTTTTTAATTTTCCACTTGATCGCATCAAAGTACAGACGGTATCATTTTTTTTTAGTTCGATTAACAGATTCGTTTCAAAACTGTATATCGACGAGTTCGTTCCTTCAAAGTCACAGATGACAGAGAAACTCATTTATCTGCGTTACTTATATGTCAGACTGTCTAATGCTTTGCACAAATCGCGCTATTCGGGTTTCGACAAATTTGACATTTTTAGATGTCATGATTCAGTATTAAATTTATTTCAGTTTTTTTTTCTGTGAACAGAAATATTCTAAAGTCAAGTTTACAAATCAATCATTGTAGTTTAGAAATTTTATCTCTTTATATTGAAACGATAAATTTTGTCAAAAACAGTTTTTTGTTATCTCATTAATAAAATTAATATTTAATGTACAATCTTCTACAAAAATGTTTCATATTTTTTAGAAAAAAATAAAATTAAAAATGAAATATGTCATTTAATTAATAATTATTCAATAATATGAGAAATTGAATCTAAAGTGAAAAATCTTTTTTAGAAAATAAACATTTTTTCATGAATTTGATTTACAAGCACTAAAATAACAAATACACTTTTTTATAGAAACAACCCTATTAGTACGATTAGAATCGTTCCCAAAAACGTTGTTATTAAAAAATATATTACTAAAACATTTTAAGCAGTTCGTATAGAGGACGGTCGTTTGATAAGTATGGTAAAAACACCATTTTTTTGGAAAAAAAACGATTTTATTTCTCAACATAGTCTCTATGGAGGGGTTTAAACTTAGTCCAGTGAATTTGCAAAATACGCATTGCCGACAGCGATGAGATCCTCATTCGACGAGAATTTTTTCTCATTGAGCCAAATTTTCAAGTTTGGGAAGTGAAAGAAGACAAACGAGTCTAAGTCCAGAGAATAGGGTGGATGAGAAATTAATCCAAAGCTTAATTCTTGCAATTTTGCCATTACGGCGGTCGATTTGTGGGACAGCGCGTTGTACTGGTGAAAGAGCACTATCTTGTGTACCAAACTTGTTCGTTTTTGTTTCAGTTCTTCTCTCAAACAGTCCAATAATATTGCATAATAAGCTCGTGTTATCATTTTTACCATCGTTAAGTAGTTGATCAGGATGATTCCTTGAGAATCTCAAAAAACAGTGACCATTACCTTCCCAGCCCATAAAATGTTTTTCACCTTCTTCGGCGCACTTTCATCAGTCGTTGTCCACTGCTTTGACTGCTGCTTCTACTCAGGTATGTAGAGATGAATCCATGTTTCATCAACGATGACGAATCGACGTAATTACGACAACTGCTGCAATGATCGCTTCAAACTTCTATAGAACGTAAACAACACGTCGCTTCTAGCTAAAATTTCGCCTAAGCTACTTTGAAAAGTGATACTTGATAGCCGTGACGTTACTGAATAAATGGTAGTGCCATATCATATAAACTTGCCAATCTTCTCAAACGACCCTCGTATCAAATATTATACATTTTTAATAAATAAATAATGTTTTATAACAATTAAATTCGTTAAATATATGTTAAATAAACGTTAGTGTAATATATTTTCATGTTAAGTTATATATAAGAAATATATTATTTTTTTTCTTAATAATTTTAAAAATCTTTACTAACACATTATTTTTTTTAAAAAAAAACTATTGATAATAATGTTATTAACATTTTTAAAAAAGAAATCTATGAATTTATATTTTTATATAAATTGTAACTATTTTCGAATTCCAAATTATTTTCATATACAAAAACCAATACTAAAAAAACACAATGTAGAACATTTTCCAGCTTCTAAAAATATCTCATGTATACAGAAACATTGCAACTTTAAATCGATTCGAACAACAAACCGACGCCTTTAAAATTCGTTTCCAATAATCTAACTAGATACGGGCTGTCTATCTCATTGGATTGTGTTTACTTTAATCACATTTCAATTTCCTGGCCTATTCCTGCTGATTCAGCAGGACTGATGCTTAACGAAACTGCCGTCCGCTACTCTCGACTTGTCGGTAGATGCAGTTAAATATCCTGCTGGTAGTTTCGGTTAATACTGGAACTCGTTTAATGACATTGAGTTAGAGTAGTCACTATGTTAATTAATCTTAATAATGTTGATTTAACATTCGGTTTTATTTGTACAATCAAATTATGTTTGCACATATAAGAACTTTTTCTAACGGATTACAAAAACTCGTCACGTGCGGAATAAATTATCGAAATAACGGCCTTCGTTATTAGTTTTCAAATACAGTGAACATGTTTGGTACATGATATGTAAGGATATTTAGATGGGTTGAATATTTATAAAGAAATAAATAATTAATCAATGAAGTATATAGTAAGTTTTTCATCAAATGTGTTCAATTAACTATATTATAATTTCGTGTAAATAATTATTAACACTCTACAAGAAAATGATTAATTATTAAAAAAAACACTACACTACTAATTTTTTTTACTGTCACTAATCAAAAATCTGGTAAATTATTCAGTTAATCATTCATTCAACTGCAACATCCTTTATAATTTAGATTTACATTTCAATATTTTAATTTATTTAGTGATAGAATAAACCTGATTAGAATTGTCTACTAAACGAATGCTTATTGATTCTATTTTATCTATCATTATGACATTATCACTAGCATGAAATAATTTATATATATGCAGATGAACTGGGTGAAAGGGAATAAATTATAATAGATGATGACACAATTTGAACGGAAACTATTGGTATCTATCATTTATAGTCAACTGTAAATAAACATTAATTATTTACGGTTCCGAATCGACTAAAGCAACCGTTGAAAATGATTTCCGACTATATTCAAATCAGTACTGATTCGTTAAAATAATTAAATGACATTTTGTGTCAGACATCTAATGCTTTCGTAACGCTGAATTCCCATACAGTATTATAATTGCATCATCGCAAAAATCCTGAGACTATGCACACAGATTTCAGATTTCACGTATAAAAATGTATTGTCGAAAGTGTATACTGTTATATTCGATAACTATTTTGAAAAGTTTCAAAAGGGTCAAAATGAGTAAAATAAATATTATTTTATATATCACGAAGATATATTGATTTTATCTATTATTTTATCTAGCATTCTATTGAAAAATAGAAAATCAGGAAAAAGATA
The DNA here is from genome assembly GCA_034766995.1 of Acanthacorydalis orientalis. Taxonomy (NCBI): domain Eukaryota; kingdom Metazoa; phylum Arthropoda; class Insecta; order Megaloptera; family Corydalidae; genus Acanthacorydalis; species Acanthacorydalis orientalis. The sequence continues at coordinate 16,924,774 of CM068315.1, read as the reverse complement.
CAAAAACGCGTTTAATGTTTCAGTAACCAAATATTTACAATTAATTAAATTTAAAAAACAAATATTGTAATTAATCTGGAAAGTTTACCTTTATTAATTTCTAACTTAATTTATTTCATCACATTTTTAATCGACCATACTACAAAACATATTTCCACAAATAAACGAGAATTCGTGACATAAAAAATATCATACTTGCTCGACCTAATTATGAATACTCGTAAAAAAATCGATTATTCCGTTAATGAGCAAAAACAAATTATCGAACGATAACAATCTAAACGCTTGACGCGAGTACATTATCCTGTGCACGTGAAAAAGTAACCTTTTCATTTTGCAAATATTTTTTTACACAATGTTTCGTCCTCACATCCAATGACTGCAATAGCACTTTTAATTTAATACCCTACTGTCGGTAATAAATCGAACTGAAGTGCTCATATATTCTGGTAATTTTATATGCACAGTGTATCACTGTGACATAACGACCATTTCGCCAGTGGAACAACAGAAAATGGCAGTTTTCGCGCATAGCGATATCAATAAGTTCCACTAGACAACTGTTACAAGAAAAAATCGTTTTTACAATAATCTACAACATACTAGAGAAAAAAACGACAATGCATGAATGTAAACATATGTGAATGTGTTTGGAAAACAGACATGTATGCATTTATGTACTTGTACGCACACAGATGAATAGATGCATGTATGTTCATTACACCCTTTTTTATATTTTTATCCTCTATTAATATTCTTTTGATTTAAAATAAGCATTTTATTTAAAAAAATATTTTATTTATATAAATTATGGTACGAGCTATGAAAAATACTGTTAATAATGAGATAACAAAAAATAACTATTCAAACAATACAATGAATAAATATTTATCAACAAAAGTAGTACAAATTATAAAGAAGGAATGCTTTTTATTCTTGTAATAAATTAATTTAAATCATGTTTATGAAATATTTTCAATCTGAATTTTGATAAAGGCAGAAATATCAAATAATAAAAATATACTATGAAACATTATTTAATAAATATAATTTGTCTGGATATGTTACCTAGAAATAGTTTTGTCCATTACAACTTTTTTATTATTTTTATAAAAACATATTCTTGAATAATTTTAAATTATTATATGTATAAATTTAATATGTACTATTAAAATAAAAAATTTAGGAATTAAATTATAAAATTTTACCTACAAAATAAAGAATTTGTCAAGTCAGTAAATCGAAAATGTTTCAAAGTTTAATCTGATTGTACTGAGTTGCAGGACTTCTTTATTTAAGATATAAAATAATAATAGGTTATATTGTTAGTTTTGACTTAGTCATTTAAGTTTGTTAACTTTTACATGTCCTTTTAGCTTGGTAGGAGAACAATTGTGGTTTTTGTTTTCTGAATTCTAATCTTAATTTTTTCAATTAAAGTGTCATTTCATCGTGTTCAGTTCATGTTGATATCATTTTAAAGTGTATTTTCTATCTATATTTTAGTATCATCGACATTGGTTTAATTATTCATATTGCTTCAAATTGGAATATTTAATTAAAGATGGAAAAGAAATGAATAAGAGCATTTTTTATGAGTTCAAAATGGGTGGTAAAGCAGCAGAAACTGCTCTTAAATTAAATGATACTTTTGTTGTGGTTACTGTTAAGAAACGTATGGTACAATCAAGATTCCAAAAATTTCATGCTGGGGATGAAATTCTTTAAGATGACGAAGGTGGCGGGCGTCCTTTTTCAGTTCATAACGACCAACTGAAGGCGTTAATTGAATCAGAACCACACACAAAAATTCGAAAGCTTGCACAAAATTTAAGCGTTAGTTTTCCAACAGTTCTGAACTAATTGAAATAGCTGAGAAAATTAAAAAAGAGAAAAATGTACATGAATTTGAAGGTCGTAAACCACAATTATTTCCTATCAACCTAATAATATACTTATGAATCATAAACTAAATTTACAAAAATGTATTTTCTTTCTAAAAATCGGTCTAAATATGATTAAAAAACTGTACGAAAATCAAGGAAATATATATTGAAATATTTTCAACTTTTGATATGATCAGTCATCGAGTGTTTTATAAACTGGAAGAAAGTGGAGAAAAGATAACGGTTCAGCACGACCAAGAATGTAAGGATCATCTATGTAAAATCTACATATTAATATTAAACAAACAAATAGATTACCAATTTACCCATTTATGTGTTAAGTAAAATTGGATATTCTTTTAAGTCTATTCAAAGATTTTTATAAGTATGGACCAAATAAAGTTAAAAAAATTTTGCACTACTGAATTCGAAGTTTTTATCGTTTTTAAAAAGATAGCTTTACTGATTAATCCCGTTTTTGTATAAAAACTCATCAATATCGGTAAATTCTTATAATATAAAATCAGTGCTGGAAAAAATCTTATTAGTAGAGATAAATCAACAAGGAAAAATTAGCTGAATTTGGAATCATTTCTCGATTTAAAAAAAGTTGAATCTGAATATTTGACTTAATTACAATGATTAAATATCTGAATGGAATTTTATAGTTGAATCTCTTATCTATGACGAAAAAATCTTGAATTTTGAAGAACAGATGAGCAAAGTGATTGGAGAGATTAATCACCATTAACTAATAATATACTAATTATACATAATTAACTAACGAAAAGTACTATCAAAAAATTCAAAGTAGTACGTTGTTTACTTTCAAATTTATTGTTTGATTTTAATATTAAACTTGATTTGTACATTGATAATAAATAATTTTATTTAACAATGTTTATCACTTTTAGATCCTATGTATCGAATATTAAAATCATAAAAAGTAAACGCCTTGTTTTTGATCAACAAATCGTTAATTGCGTCATAAGAAAATCGTTTTATGATACAGTCTGTCTATACTATTTGCTACTATGTATAAATAAATATGTAAATATTATAAACATATATGCATAAAAATATGTACATAATTGTTTATATGAACCAATTCAATTTCACGATATGTGACAAGGTAATTTCCTGTGAAAATAATATTTTTCTGCATGACTTCTTAAAACATACTCCGTGTTTCCCGCACTGACAAAATGAAGTTGGAAATTATTTTCGCATTAAATTCATGAAGCATGTTTACTATTCGTTGATGTAATGCTTTTTGGTGGTTTTACTTTTTATGGCTTGAACTGGAAGCATTTATACGAACAAAAACGTTACATACATACATTCACACACACACACACATGTATATATATATATATATATGTGTGTGTGTGTGTATGTATTAGAAAGTTATTTACATTGATGTTTGGCGAAATAAGTGAAATTCAATTTTGTAGCTTTTTGTAATGTTCAATTTATTTTTCAAATAAGCTGTCAATAAAAGAAAAATAATGAATCTATAAACAGAAGAGCTTTACTTTTTTTTATAGAGGAAATTAGGTATTTACTATAAGTTTACGCACAGAGCTCTCTAATAGCTTTAACATATGTAGTAATTTGTTAAAGTTTTATTGCTTATAAAAAAATTAATTTTAATACAACATTACTTAAGTGTTTTTTTGAATCAATTCAGAATTTATTATCTACCTTTTTTGGATTTTTAATATTGTTTTGTATTGTTTGTACGTTTTTATAAAAAAATTTTTTCTTTGGCTGCAAAAAAATAAATGTTTAGTTTTACTTAAAAAATAATTAAAATTAAATACTTTACATATGTATATATATATATATATATATATATATATATATATAAATTCAAGTATCATAAATATTTCAAGAGTAATTGTGAATTAAATCGTATAAAATTGAAACATATTACAATGACACGAAAAATAATTAAGAAAAAGGTACAAATTTAATTACGAAACAAAAGTTTTTTCTTCGAAACCACAGAATATATTATACGAGATCATTTGCAATGTAAAATTTTCGTTAAAGTTAGAGAATAAGTATTTTACATAAGTTCTAATTAGAGAAAAAAATATTCACTTCCGTGAAAAATATACATATAATAATAATTTCTATGTTCCATCAGTACACGTTTTTAAAACTTCCTGAAGAATATTTCTTTTTAATGGAACACTAACTATTATTACTACTTGTGAACAAATTTTGTTCCCATGTATTTGAGTACGTTTGTTACAATAATTAAAGTAGAAATGACCAGCACGTAATATTTATTGTTATTATTTTAAATCTTTTTATTGCGTTTCATACATTTTTAAGAGCATCTTGGAAATATGTTACTTTATATAATATTCTTTAAGTAGTATATACACAATATATGAGTAATATACTTTTTAATTTATAGCAAAACAGAAAATATACCAAACAGTTGCAAGAAAAATTCGATATTTAACCCTTAGCTGCCACACTTATCTGGTATAACATAGCTGCCACATGTGGCCAGTGCCCACAGTGGCAGCTAAGGGTTAAACTCCTGATATTTTTTCATTTATTTTCAAACAAAGCAGGCATCATGAATAAAAAAATGTGTTATTTATTTAAGAACAATCTTTACATTTTTATATGTACTCGTATACATTTTTTTATAAATTCGTATTGTAAGAATATAAAATTATACTAAATTCTTTAAATACCTTCCTTATTTTTACTGAAACTCATCATTTTGACTAATACGTGAAAATAAATTTTTTTGATAATAACATTAATTCATTTTATTTTATATCACTACATTTTTATTGACAGAGATTAACAGTACATTTTTTACAAATAAATTCTGTTTTGATGGTACATTTTTTGCACAGGAATTTTTTTCATTAATGACAAATATTATTGGAGCTATATTTTTTATTAAATACGATTTGGCAGAATTTCCGATTGTTATTGAAATTTTCTATATCCAACGACAGATTGGAATTAGTCTTACGCTCATTTCTGTAATCTCTCTCTAATTTATCTCTGTAGTCCCTCTCTAATTCATTTCTGTAATATCTCACTAATTCTTCAGAGAATTGAAAAATAAAATCTTTTTACGATATATTTATTCCAATAGTCTCCTTGTACTATATCCACACATTGATAGCTGGTAAATCTAAGATGTTATAAAATACTTGAAGTGATCATCTTCGGGACATTATATTTTCGTGCCATTTGATTTAAGACATTCACTCCAAACTTAGTCTTGTAGAATGCAATTATTTCCGGGATACGTTTATTATTGTTCCCAATTTATACACATTTATATTTTGAACTGAGTAATAGTACCTTTTTTTGGGTTACTTTTGTAAATTGTTAGACCAAAATTTTCTAATTTATAAAGTCGTGTGGAAACCGGACTATATTATCGTTCTTAGCTTTTGCATTTTTAACGTTTCTTTTTTATTTACACATATAGTCCCTACTAGAGTAGTTTTTTTAAAGTGAATTCCAATTGTATAAATAAAAAAATTGTATAAATGTAAAAATAATATTTCAATTTTAAATAATTAGAAGAACGAAGAACAGTTTGTCAGTTTAATTCTTTCCATTCAACCGAAAATTTTATAGCATATAAACTATTTCATTTCTCGGGGAACGAAATATGGTATTCGCTTTCCATTTTCGTTTTCTTTGTCATCTACAGTATTAAATCACTTCGTAATTTTAGTTATAATTTCATAAATAGAAATTTTTGGGATTCAACTCAAAATTTGTTAACCTGTCAATTTAATGGGTGTCCGGATAAATAGATTTACAATATACAGTTACGCCCATGTAGAAAGCCGGCGAACAAATTGAATTGAGATACTCGTATATTTAATATCATTACATCAAAAAAATCAATATAATATTTCAACAAAAATAAAATTTATATTTTCTTTATTTTTAAACATGATATCTGAAATTCGTTAAATTGACAGGTTCTCTAAATCTAGTGTTAATTATCAAACCACATGAATAGGAAAAAAATTGTGTTAAATAGAATTATTACACTCATTTGTGTCTTAGCTGATAATTAACATAAAAGAGAGCTGTTTAAATGTTTCACAATAAGTCGAAAGATATATAACGAACTTTATTATTGTAATTAAAGAAGTACAGAAAATAATTAAATCTTTTTACAGAAATTAACTCGGCAAATTTATCATTACAATAAACCGAAAATAATTTATAATTCTTATATTAAATATTCTGTGATGAAGGACGTGTACGAACGTACTTCGAGGTCAGACATCTGGTCTCTACAATTCATTCATTTAATTCAGAAAAAAATTATACACTCAAAAACTAAATTAAAAATTCGTCGTTCTTCATTTAGAATTCGTCGCTACCGTAAAAAAATATACTCAGCATATATATATATATATATATATATATATATATATATATATATATATATAATATGATCTAAATTAGCATAGACAAATGAACAAAGTAAATAGAGATGGAAAAGTATATACTGTTTTTCACATGCACGGATATTTACACACAGATATACACACATACACGCATATATATATATATATATATATATATATATATATATATATATATGCTGGAAGATAATTTTGTTAGCGATGACACATACAGTAGGGTTTGTTTTTGTCCATACTAATGGCCTTTTAAGAGACAAACGCTTTTCCCATTGTGACGTAACAATAGCACTTATATTTCCATGCTTTGTTGCCTTATGTAAAGGTGGTCTTTTGTATGTGTACGCATCAATGCACGAGTTATGCATTCTATCTCTTCATATATTGAATTTTACACTCATATATATATATATATATATATATATATATATATATATATATATATATATATATATATAATAGAAATATCTTACTCGATTTAGAATTAATTCATTAACAAGTATTTTGTCTTGTTAACTGAATTCAAAATAATAAGAACTATCATGAGATCAAATTAACATTAATAATTTTGTCATAATGTAGGTCTGACACTAACTGAATTCACTTTCACAAATGAATTATTTTTTCACTTCATAAATTATAAAAAAAATACTAGTCAAATATGTTCAATTATTGATACTTGCTTATGTGAATTTTGACGACGATGCTATCTTCAAAAAGCCTAAGTAGAAAAAATTCACAGAGATTCTTATAATAATTTTTCACAGATCAATCTCTAAGTTTCATTAATTTTTCAAATAACTGGATCTTTTAAAAATGTCATTAATTTTCGTGACTAATATAACTAATGTACATATATTTCACAAATGATATAAAAATTTAATTTCATCATAAATCAGTAATTATTAATTTATTCATACGATTAGAAAATTCTGTATCTTCTATACAACAGGGTTAAAAAGCAATTGCTTCGTAAAAGAAAACCTACTATTAAAATTACCTCTAAATACTGTTTATACATGTTAATCATGCGAATTAAAATCTTATATTAAAAAACTTATTAACTCTAATTTTACTACAATTTTATTAACATCAAATAGTCCTATTTGGTTTTAAAAATATTTTAGTACGACTGAAACTTCAGGCATTCAACCTATCTTGAAAATATTGCTTGTTCAATATATTTTATAAATTGATATACAAATGTACTAGCTTCGTAGAAAAATAATTACGGTTTCTGACTCACAAATTCAAATACATTTTTCTCTTTTTATTTTTCTTAGCTGTTTTAAGTGATCTACAACTGTTGAATGACTAACGCTTAACTTTTGCGCAAACTCTCCAATTGTCATGCGTGGTTATGATTCAACTAACACATTTAGTTGATCGTTATGAATTGAAGAAGGACTCCTAAGACATTCATCATCTACAAGGCTTGTCCCCAGTACGAAATTTTGGAACTACCATTGCACTGTACATTCCTTAATAGTATCCACAACAAAAGCATTGTTTAGATTACAAGCGGTTTCTACTGCTTTACCACTCGTTATGAACTCATATAAAAAAATGCTCTTATTTGATCCTTTTACATCTTTAATTCAATAGCCTAATTTGAAGCAAAATTAATAATGAAATACACAATTAAAATGATATACAATTAATAATGAATATACAATTTAAAATGATATTAACATGAACACAATAAATTGACACTTTCAATGCAAAAAAAATAAGGTTTGAATTCAAAAAACAAAATTTTCCTAATATTTTAGCATTTTCCGTCAAAATACATTTTAATTAATATTTTCCTTTAAATAGTATAAAAAAATGTTATACAAAAATACACATGCATATAATGAAATATATATCTAATTATTGTGAACTAACTAATAAAAAATCCTTTTTAAATACAAGTCTTGTACATGTTCGTAGACTTTAAATAAAAGTGGAATTAATTTATAAATAGATCACTTGAATATGAACTGTATTTGTAAAAAAAAGAAATAAAATGATTAGTTGATTATATAATATAAAAACTTCTCTCATGTTCGAATTACTCCGTTCATTTTAGTTTCGTTTTATTCTACTTATTAAAATAATTGAGGCTCCCCGTTGATTTAATTACGAACAAAACATTTTTATAATTATGTGTCATCTCATTACAGCAGTAGACAGATTGAAGTAATGGGAGTCTGTATGTTAGGTAATTCTTGTAATAGGATTTTAGAAAAAAATATGCCTAATAAATCATTACATTTTTTTAATACACTAATTGTTGTCAATTAGATTTTTTTATGTGAATGTATTTTCGGTTTATGTTTTAAGAATAAAAGATATTGTGCAAGAGCTTTTATTATAATATAAACAAAGGCTCTAATATTTTGTAATAGTTTACTAATTTTACTTGAAATATATATATATATATATATATATATATATATATATATATATATATGTATGACTTATTCATGAATAAATTTATAAACGTTTTGATGCGAAGATATTTAAAAATATATTTAAAAATGATGTTAAAAAAACATTACAATTTTCTTAAATAATTTAACAAACAGATTATTCAGTATTATTTTTTCAGTGTTAAAATATCTTCATTGAAATATTTATACAAAAATATTTTTTATTTTGCATAAAATATTATTTATCCTATATTATTAACATATTCTGAAATATTCAGTTAGTAAACTTTGTTTTTTTTAATACAATTAAATAGACTTCATACAAATTCAAATAATTTACAAACTTATTCTTGTGGTCTTTTTTGAGTAATCATATAATCAAATAACCATTCACTATTGTAAAATATATTTTATTGTTCTTGTCATAAGTTATGTGATTTAAACTTAAAGCAGAGTTTTGATATCACAGCATTTCTAATCAATTTTATCGCAGGTGATAAGTCATAGATATTTCAATACAACTCATGAATTAAGATCTAAAATTTCGAATAGAGAATGGGTAGTTTTCTTATTCGAAAAAGCCAAAAAAGCCACAACCCAAAGCTAAAACAATATTAAATGTGTTTTTTTAGACAATAGAAATATTTTTTACTATGAATATCTTTTAAGACAGATGATCAACCAATACTTCTACAATGATATTCTGAGATGTCAAAAAGAAAAATTGTGTCAGAGGTAAGCGATTTTCCGTCACACACCAGAATTTTTTTCACAGTGGAATTATGCAGCATAAAAAAGTACCTTCTCTCTCAATGTTACCAATGAAGCAAAATTTGACCCAAAATCAAATCTCTGCGACGGAATACTTATTTTATTAACCAGATTTCACCAGTTCTAATTTTTTTCTGTTTGAAGAATTAAAATTAAAAATTATTTAATATATAAAATTAAAACTTTTCTAAAAGAATATCATTTTATTGAAGTGGGACGCAAAAAGGTTTATGACAAAGCCTTTAAAAATATACTCGAAGAGGAATTCTGAATTTGTTTTACTTAATTATTTTTAAGATTACTATACTTGAAAACTAACAAAGTATATATAATTTTTATATGTATGTTGAATTAATTATTACAGATTTTAATGGAACTGAAAATTTGTTTTATTTCATGTAAAATATTTAAATATTTATTTTCATTTTCACTATTATTTTTTAAAATTATTTCAAGGAAATAAACGTGCATTTTGTATAATTATAGATACAAAAAATATTTTTTATAATGTAATTTCATACCTTCAAATGTTACTTCCACATAAATTGATATTTTTTTGGATAGTTATATATATATATATATATATATATATATATACATATATATATAAGCAGAGAGATAATTTATAAAGATGCACTATTAAGAAACGATTACGAATATTCCATTATCGCCATCATTTCTTTATATCAATTCAATGCGAGTCTTCTGAATATACAAATCATTAACAGATTACTCAACGCAGTATAATAGCATCGAATTGTATTTTATTCTGAAAGCATAGTCACGGCCATGCGACTATCTTCGTTATATTTCAGTAGTGAGAAATGCACAACGGGGTACCAAGTTCAATTTCCTATCACGAAAGGGACCCCCTTCTAGGTTATAGTCTGTTTTACGACTCCCCTTGACATATAAAACTACCTTAAGTCAGAAGCTATTAAAAGTAAAATGTACAATGAGTTGCATTCCCTGTAGCATTTTTATTTATTTTTCATACGTTCAACGGAACGAAATAGTTCCAAGTTATATATATTATAATAATATTTTTTATCGATATTTTTTGTCGATATTGTTGTTCCGCATGCATGTGTACGTACGTTTTTTTCTCTATTATATTATTTTCGTATCCTACAACATTGTGCCAGTAATGTATTCATGTTATAATTTGTTAAACTCTGTTAGTGGTCTGTATGATTGGTAAAGATGATTGTAAAACTATTTGTGGAGATTTTTGTGTCGACGCTTCGGAATATTTGTACTTGACCAAATCGCTACTACTAAAATGTTATGTACAGCGACAGTAATTAATTTGTTCTCCGAACTAGTTTAGATTATAATAAACTATTTGTCTTGTAATTTATATTTCACATCAATCATTACCTGTTAATGATATTTTTCTTTTTTAGAAAATAGTATAGTTTTTAATATTTCTAATTATTTCTGTGTTTCGAGATTATTAATTAACTGGCTGTGACTCTGGAAATTATATAAATATTATTCATTTTAAAGACAGATCTTGAAACACTGTTTAAGTAAAATATAGTTTTTATGTTATTTTTATTTTTTTAAAAAAACTTTCGAGTTTATGCAGTATGGATTAATTTATTTTCACTAATGAATCATTTGCCATCAAACTATTAAATTTCTTATTCAACAATTGTTTATTATTTATTTTGATAGACTTGTGTAATTAGAAAACAAGTTAAACAAATATAATAGGTAAATTATTGAGCACTGTTTATGAGCAAATTTATATTAAGCACTGTTTCAAGACTTGTCTTTAAAATGAGTTATATTATTACCACTTTTAATCTCATAGATAATAAATTAATATTCTAGAAAGAGAGAACTAATTTTAAACAAAATATTACGTTGAAATTAAAAAATATATAGAACATTTTCCTATGAAAGAAAATTGACAGTACGATGGTAGGATGAAAAGTTCTAGGCCTTACATATAGAAGTCGCCATTATGCTCAATATTTTGATAGTGTTGCATTATTTCATTCTTCATGTGCTTATGTTCGAAGCTTCAAGTAAATAAGTTGTTTAATATTGATTTGATAGCCAACCGAAGTGAATGCTTCAAGCATCGTTTTTAAAAATAGAAAAAAAGAAAATTCGTGCCGTGATTAAATATTTTTTTTAAAGACAAGTGCAATCGATAAAAAAAGGAGCTGGATTCAACATTGGAGGACTTTTTTCCATCTAATACATTAGTAAAATGCTGGGTTACTAAACTTATGGTTGAACTTATTGGTTGGACGAGCACCAGTAAGGAACCACGCCGTGGATGTCTCATTGAAGTGACTATGCCAGAAATGATTGAAAAAATCCACAAAAGCGTTTTGACAGACCGAAAAGTGAAAGTGAGTGAGATAGTGAAGACTTTTGCATATCAACGGAACGTGTATGCAATATTTTACGCGAACATTTGGGTATGAAAAACGGTGCGCTAGATGGGTACCGCGTTTTATCAAACCTGACCAAAAACAATGTCGAAAGGACGTTCAATCGATTGTTTGGTATTCTATAAGCACAATACAACCGAATTTTTACGTCGATACATAACCGTTGATGAGACTCAAGTCCACCTTTACAGTCCTGAAACTAAACAACTGTCGAAACAATGGACCGCGAAGGTGAACCAACACTCCAAAAAAGGCAAAGATAGTTCCATCTACTGCTAAGGTAATGGTGATTTTTTTTTGGGATGCGCATGAATTACTCTTCATTGAGTACCTTCAAAAGAGAAAAACAATAGCGAGTATTATGGGGACTTATTGTATCATTTTAATGATGAAATCAAAAAAACGGCCACATTTAGCGAAAAATAAAGAGTTGTTTTACCATAACAATGCACTAGTCCACACATCTGTTGATGCGATGGCAAAAATCAATAAATTAAAGTTCGAATTGCTTTCCCACCCCCCATACTCGCCAGTTTTAGCTCATACGAGTTTTATCTCTTTCCTAACCTCCAAAATGACTCGGTGGAAAAAGATTTACGAACGACAATGAAGTCAACAACACTATAATTGGCTATTTTGAGAACCTTGACAAATCGGCCTCTCAACCTGATATAATTCATCTAGAATATCGTTGGAAAAAATATATCGAGGTAAATGGAATTTACGTTGAAAAATAAATTAAAATCAAACCAAAAAATGTTGTTCTCTTATTCAGGCCCAGAAATTTTTACCCTACTCTTGTAATAGGTAGTGATTCATTTCTGAAATTAAGATATGATTTAAAAAAATAAACTAAATCTGAAACAACTAAAAATTACAATACTAATAGCGAATTATTAAATATTTATATAACATATATATATATATATATATATATATATATACGTATATATATGTATATATACGTATATATATATACATATATATATAATATATATATACATATATATATATATATATATATATATATATATATTATATATATATGTATATATATATACGTATATATATACATATATATATATATATATATATATATATATATATATATATATATATATATATATATATATATATTTGTATATATATACATACATACATATGTATATATATATATATATAATATAGAGAGAGAGAAATTAACTTTGATTGTGTGTATAATCCTGGCATATAATTTGATATAATCATGACCTTTCAAACTTATAGAATTGCATACGAAAATCTAATTAAAAAATTGAAGTCACTGCTGCGTATAGCATATCACCATCTTTACTGAGAAATAATCTTGATTAAAAACTAAAATATAATTATTGAAGATATATAATGAAACTGTTTCATTATGATACTGTCTAGAAGTAATTATATTTCATTTGGTACTGACATATGCATATTTTATTTTATCACATTAAAAGATTATACATAACATACATATATATATATATATATATATATATATATATATATATATATATATATGTAATAATAATAATATAAGTCTACATCAGTGGCGTACAAGCCACATGGAGTCAGCACACACAGAGAAATTGACGCCTAAGGCCGTTCATATACTGACAGACTATTTACAATTCTCTATTTATTTATTTTTTGAATAAAAAATTCAGTTAAAACCTCATTGTGTTATGTTTTCGTATACATATTGTAAAATCAACATGCACGTTTATTTACAAAATAATACAATATTTTACGTTACAATAATAAGCATATTCTTTTCAAATAATGCATCTATTTTTTCTTATCCATTTAATTTACAAATGCAACCTTTATTTCTATTGCATTTGTGACAGATGTTCATAAATATACGCATTAAAATTATATGTGGTTCATCTGAAAATAGTCACAATTATTTTTTTTATAAAAACATTTTTTTGGTTTGATTACGCTTGATTGAAAATAAAATTTCACTTAATACCTGAAAAAGAAATAAATTAAAAATATATCAAGTAAATATTAACGAACATAACTCACTAGTTTTCTTAAAATGATTAGGAAAATATGTGTGTGCGTCTATATATATATATATATATAGACGCACACATATATATATATAAATAATTTTTATGTGTGCATTTATGAACATCTGTCACATAATGCAATAGAAATAAAGGTTACATTTGTAAATTAAATGAATAAGAAATAATAGATGCATTATTTGAAAAGAATATGCTCATTATTCTAACGTAGAGTATAGTATTACTTTTTCAAAAAACTTGTACGTTGATTTTACAATATTCGTACTAAAGTATAACACAATGATATTTTAACTGAATTTTTTATTCAAAAAATAAATAAATAGGAAATTGTAAATAGTCTTCCAGCATATGGACGGCCTTAGGCGTTAATTTCTCTGTGTGTGGTGACTCCATGTGGCTTATACGCCACTGTTGTAAGCTCATATTATTACATATACATATATATATATATATATATATACACTTATATATATATACTTATATATATATATATATATACTTATATATATATATATATATATATATATATATATATATATATAAAGAAACAGTGAAAGTAAAGGTAAATTAATATATTCTAACATAAGTATAAAAAAATAACATTAACTTATCTCTGAGATAAAAAAAAAACTTACTGTGAACAGACTTCTGTCTCATTTGGTCGTCTCAAGAAAATATAAAAACAGTGCAATTTAGCACTGGGTATAGAAATTTATGTTATATTCAGTGCTTTTTATACTTAACATTCATTTTTACATTATTTCTTTGATTGTCTGATTTCCCACGAGTAGTACATTGGATTACTGCCGGTTGTACCTTTATTACCTTTACTGGTATATACATTTCAATATACGATTCTAAATTTTCTTTTCAAATTGCATTATATAAAATGATAAGAAGCTTCTTGTCTGACAATAAAAAATCTAATACATCCTTTTTTCGTTAGACGTATTTATAGGTGCAAATTGAAGTTTTATTGTGAATAATATTTATTTAGATTTATGTTTAAATGTTTAGTTTTATAAAAAAAGATAATATATATATATATATACATGTATTTATGTATGTTCGTATATGTAATAAAAATAATATTCAGAAATATTAAAAAAATGAAACTGATGTAATATTTCAAAATACTTAATTATTGATAAATTTTCAATTTAATGAAATGTCGTAAATTAAAAACATATTTAATGTTTATTATTCAAATAAAATATTAAATGAATATATTGGCAAGTGAAATTATATTACTGACAAACATATATTTATTTTTTTTAAGTTTTAAACATGTATAATCGTTTAACGTTCCTAATTAATTGATGCATTTTTAATTGAAAAATAGTTTTCTATGATAAGTTTTTAAATAAAAATATTTTATTAAACTTTGACACATCTCTTTTATTGAATTACTGCCAAATCTTTAAATTGGTTTTGAAATTAACTGAAAGCAGTTTAAATTCTCATCAGTGATATTTATATGTCAAGTAATAAATGTTGTTTATTAATAAGAAACCGAAACTAGAACACGTTCTTGGCAAACATTCATTTATTACAGACTTATTTGAAAGTAATTAAATATGTAAATAGGAATGATATTATTTTATAAACAATTATTGGAAAAATCTAAATTATAAAATAAATATTTAATATTTTTATTTATAGTGTTGGTGTTATGGATATGAGATATAAATATAAAAATATGAAAATGCGTTGACATTTTTAAAAAGAAACATCATTTAAAATTCTCTAGTAATAATTTATATAAATTAAAAAGTATTTTAATATTAACAAATTGTTTAACAAATCGAAAGTAATTAGAAAAAAATTAAAATATTTTTCAATAAGGCTAAGTGGTTTATTAGAAAAATATTTGTGAATTGTTTGGAGTTTTAGTAGCTGAAAATATGATTTTCAAATATGAATATGGACTAATATTTTTACTAAAAAAATCTGTTTAAAATTCTCTGCAAGTGTTTATACGACATTTAAAAAATATTTTAATTTTGGTGTACTGTTTATCAAATCGAAAGTAAAATTAAAAATATTTTTCAATAAGACTAAATGTTTTATTAGAAAAATATTTCATTTTTTTAGAGTTTGTGTGGTTAAAAATATTATTATCAACACGTTTAAATAAGTTAAAAATAAAGCTTCTTCAAATAGGATATATTTTTATATAAATTGGTTGTTATTTAATTTTTAATAAATTTGAATAGAATGGCCATGATGTATATATATATATATATATATATATATATATATATATATATATATATATATATATATATTGTGAAAAACAGTGGAAAAACATTTGAAATCTGATTATTTTCGGCATTTTTCTCCACTGAATTTTGTTAAATTACAGACTGACGTTCCAATCACCTTTTGAATATCTTATCCGAAGTATATTGTCCGAAGAAGAGACGAAAAGAAAACTAAAATATGAACAACCGACTCCGTCCCAGTCAACTAATGATTTTTCCGTTAAACATTTCCAACATCGGTTCGACAGAATATATCTCTCGACTATTTGTCTCCCCTTATATACGGCACAAACCATATAGCCGGCAATCTTACTGCCCTTAGTCCCTTCTTGATGCGAACGAACGTAGCAGAAGAGGCAAAGGCAAAGTTAACCATTGTTTATGTGCGGGCTATCAACTGCAATCAGTCCGGTGACTTGGCATCCGACTCCGGTCGGTCCGTAGCGACCGGTCTCGATGCCGGATGAAATCCGGTGGCGGGAAGCTGTGCAGGTGTACGCCAGATGCTGAAATCACCGCATCGCCGCCGTTAACTAAGTAAATAGTGGCTCGCCTCTATATGTTCGTTGCCAGCAGTGGTGGTGGGCAGATGATGACGCTACGTTGTACGTTCTGTTGTCTGTCCTTTTAGTGCGGTCAATATAGTCCGTTATTTTCTTGCTCCATTCAACCATCAATAATGTGGCGTTGTGATTTGCCGGTAGAGATTGTCATTTATCGTCGTGCGGTTGCGATATTAAGGCGACTACGTAGATTTGTAATGAGTTACTATTAATTTTATGTCGCGTATGACCTAAAATACTATTTTTGGTATACATTTATGTAACTAATTTCGAAATCGTTCGTTCAACGTTATTAATAATAGAGTCGGAGAATATTAAAAAATTACAACTATATATTTGTTACAGTCTACAATATATCAAAGTGGGAATAGGATGAAAAGTGACCTAAAGTATAAAATACAAAAACTTATCATAACTAAAGCACTAAAATAGATATGATCAAAAAGATTTCACCTATTTAATAATTGCAAATCAATATCTATTTTCAAGTATAAAATTATAATGATTTTAGCATGTTTTTAAAATTTTAGAGTGTATGGTTAAACATTGTCATGATTAGTACTTTTGAGACTCTCTCTATATGCATATGTATATATATATATATATATACATATACATATATATATATATATATATATATATATATATATATATATTGAAAGAGAGAGAAATAATTTATTTTTATTTTATGATTTTAAATTATTTAATTAGTTTTACTAATTATTACAATTTAAATGTTTGTTTATCTGAAATCATAATCAAATTTAGCATGTAGTTAAATTTCATAGTGCAAGTGGAATTGCCAGACATTATTATTATCATAACTTTTCAGCCTAACTCTCTCTCTCTCTGTCTATATATCTATATCTATCTATCTATCTATCTATATATATATATATATATATATATATATATATATATATACAGATGTAGGTAGAGAGAGAGAATTAATTTATTTGCATGATATAATTTTAAATATTTAATTACTTTACTAACTTTATAATTAAAATGTTTGTTTATCTGAACTTTGTGGATCTAATTGTTTTGTTTTCCTAGTAGGTATTTTTTACACGATTAATAGAATTCAAAACAATTAAGAAAAATAGAATTTTAGACTTATAAAATGATTAGATCATATTAATATAACATATATTTATGAATAATTAAAAATCAATATTAGAGACAGAAACAGTTAATGTCAATATTTCATGACAGATCCTAGCAATGTCGCTTCAAACACACATTGTTTTTTTAGAGTTATAATTAATGAAGTAAATCTCTATTAAAATTAATATAGTGTAATGCACATATATGCACATAATTCGTATTTATGCTAATTAAGAGTGTTGATTAAGAAAGTTTATTTCAATAATTTTAAGTATTCAAAAAAATTAAAAAGTGAATAAAACTTTTTCAAGCGTAGATGATCTGATAGCAGTAATACATTTTAATTTAATTTTTAACAAGAAAGTAAAACCTTTCAGTGCAATTTATACCGGTACTAAAATAATTTTACTACATTGAGGAAAAGTAATACTTCTTATAAATACGACATTAACACCAATGATTTAAGTATCTCGCAAAATATATATTACGAAATATATAACACTTAATTTGGCTTCAAAATATAGGCAACCGTACGAAATAAAAAAAAAGAAAAACCCTCGACGAGATACTACAAAAATGGGAGCTCGCGCAACGATACGACGAAGAGAAGTGGAAAAAAGTAGCGAGTGAAATTAATCCGTCCGCAAACACTTTCATTTAGTAGACCGTATATACGCCGTAAACTTTGTACGAGAAGTTGAACGAAATTCATCAAAAGATCTATAGACGAAGCGAGAAAGAATGAGCGAATGCCTCCGCGTCATCAGAGCACCCGTGGCTTTTTCCTCAACGAAGGAGTGGCTTCGCCACTAATCGTGACAAATGACGACTCGCCGCCGCTCGCCGGAAATAGTCTGCTAGTCAGAGTGAGGTCAGCATTAAACCGCCTCTGTATGCCCTCCGTGTAGCTTTGCCGCACCGCGTCCCGCGATAGTTCAAACGTCCATTCGTCCGTCCATCCGTCCGTTCGTCCGTCCGTGCGTCCAGCAACGGAGAGACGTACAACCACCTCCCGTAACTCTATTTTCCGGTTCTAAATATAGTTCACAAAGGAAGGAAGTTAATTCGGCTTTAATCATTTTCTTTTTGATCGTACCCTGATATTATGTAAGGTCGGCGTCGCTTTGATGACTCTCTGCAAGGTTAGATGAGTGTTGCTTTCGGTGATAGCCACTTCGATTACTTCTTAATGCGAAATAACGTCTATGAATTGTATTGTTTTTCCTGGAGACCTGTTTTTCTTTATTAAGCCTGATTTACTTTTTTCTATTGCGATATTTTGTACAGTAAATGAATTCGATTTTGTTTCGACAAATCAATATAAAGTAATTTAATTTAATTTCATATTAAAAAAATGTATATACGTAATATATTGATTAAATTATATACATATAATATATTCTAAATTATTGATATGTACATATATAAAATATTGAGAAAATTAACCCTTATCACAAAATCAATATATAATATAAAAATACATTAGCTTATCTTTTACACATTAATACTTTTTAAATCCCACAAACCACAAAAACTTTCTCTAATCAAAAATCTTCATTAAATAATTATTGATCAATTTTGGGATTATTATACATGGTCATGTCATCTTCAAATCACCAAAATACATAAATATATATATATATTAAAAAGCTGTTATTTCGTATTTCAGTCAAACATAAATATTTTATTTCATTTAATCTTATTACAGATTATAATAAATATTCAAAAAATATTTCAAAAGTAGTAGCAGCTTTAAATATTAAAAATTAAAGTTAATAATACTTCCAAGTTAAAATAATGTCGTTTACTCAGATATTTATATTTAAAATAAAATATTTCATGTTATATTTTTACACAAAATATTAATTTAATACGTATCTAGTTTTTCACAATACTGTTCTGATTGTGAATACATTCAGTCACACAAATGAATTCTTTTTTCACCCCATCAACTATAATAAAGAGTATCTGATTAAAATTGTTCAATAAATCATTATTGACTCTTTTCGATTATTGCTTATTCGCATTTTGATGGCAATATTATTAAAGAGACAAGGTAAAGAAAAATCTTTGATACTTAAATATTGTTTTTGAATTTTTTGGTAATTATCTCTACTTCAACGCTTTAAAAATGATACCATCTCCATTAAAATGTGCATAAGCAATAATTAAACATAATCAACAAAGACTAATCAAACATTTCTAATCAGAAAACATTTTGTGGTTTCTGAGATAAGAAGAGTTATTTACAAAAATATAATTTTTCGCTTTTCAATGTATATATTTCAATAAAAATTTATATATGTATATTTTTTCTTCTGGATTAACTAAGTTATATAAAAAAATAAGTATTTCTTTTTTGGAAACATGATAAATTCAAATGAACTATTTTTCATAATAATATAAGAAATAATTTTTTTTCAATATTATTTTCAACCATTGAAATATTTCATTGTCGTTCATTAATTGAAATATTTTATTATTTTATTTATAATCTGTTTGGAAATATACCGTTTATTTTAAAACATAATTTTTTAAACAGATTAATATTAGAAGTTACAATTAAAGAAGAAGAATGGAGTACACAATTTAATATGTTATTTATTTAGAAGATAATATATTATCACACGAAAAAAATTACAGATAGATTTAAATAACATACCTGTATACAACATAATAAAAATGGTTTAATTTTCATGAAAAAAACGTTACATTCAGATACAGGCTCGTCTAATAATGATTCAAGGCTATCTAAAATTTTAATTTTATTAAGTTATAGATAAAGCAAGGAGGTGAAATTACTTTCAATACTTTAATTTTTGTTATTAAATACTTTTATTATAATATATTAGCTGTAAGTAAATA